>OY720448.1:70182339-70599839 GCA_963082715.1 Harpalus rubripes | reverse complement strand
GTTTTGCCTTAATTTAACTGACTTCATATCATATCTCTTAAGATAAATAAGATATCAATATTTGAAAAATAGACAGCCTGTATATAAATACATTTCTTTGCAAAAACTACATATACATTATGAGTACCTACTTACACCTATGTATAAAACTGATATTGACGATCGGTGGTAGGTAATGTTCTGAACACATCAGATTTTTTGCAACGTTATATTTTGTCAGTATATGAAAAACAATCGTCTAAATATAATTCTCCGACATATAATTTTTGAAACTATTAATAACACTTCCCGTCTAAAATAATCCTATGGTCAATAATTTAAACTGAGTGAAATATAAACTCTGTAGTGCGAATTGACTGTTTTCTCTCACATCAACATGGCTAGAAAACTGATATTCTTGAATCAATACTTGGTACTTGGCCATTTGGCAATAGAGATTTTGTGTAATTACCAAAGATATCTTTAAAGTACGCCTACAAATTTCTACTTTTGACTTATATATAGATTATTCTCAAATATATTTTCAATGTAATTGTTACTTATTTACATATGTAGAAGCCAACATTTTGGCTTTTACAAAATATAGGATAAATCTTCATAAACCTAATAATTTATGGTATATTATCATTGATATGAAATAATGAGTAAAAGTTGTATTACGTATTTGAATTACATATTTTATGTAACGTTTTATTTATTTGGGTGAGGTGTAATAATAAAAAAATTATTATTAGAGAATAGATATTTATTAAAGCGATAAATAAATACTAAAAGATAATATCAATGACGATTACTATAGACAATTATTAAATAATAATTAAAGACTACGAATATAATTAATTACTCAAACACTAAGATTATTTACTTATTTAAGCAAGTAACACGAATATTTATTTCACTATTTATTTATATCACATTCAACTGTCCGATCCAGTAACACCAACTGTCCGTATGCCACAACTCTTCAACACCAATGCCGAGTATCCACTTCCACTCACTGCTACAGTCCCCGTATACTCTAGCTTCCCAATACTCCTCGACACGAGGGATTATTCATTTCCACAGCTATCCCAGCATACCAGTAACTTCCCGAGTACTCTACTCGACACTATACTGCACACGCTCACACACGATACTGCTATGCTACTAAACTCACTAACTGCCTTACCCCCTTAATGACTGACTTCCGCAACTAACAGACTTCCACAACGGACCAGACTCGTTAGCGGGTTTTAAAATTTATTTTTATTTTATTGAAAAATCATGCACCTTATTTTTTCATTCCAGATCCTGAAGATGGATCACTAGGCTCAGAAACGTCGGTTTGAAGTTGAAAGATTTACCTTTAAATTGACAATAAAATAACGACTGTTTCTCCAATATTTTTACAGACTTCATTTAATTTTAATGTTCATGAATTCATGTGACAATTTATTTTCATTATTTTCCAATTCTGTACGCCAATTGTTTTGTTTGACTATCATTCATTATATTTTTTTTTTCGGGATTGTTTCACCAAAAGTTTCTGTCACTGTTGAAATAGACATGGTTTCTAAAATGATAGATATATAGTATGTCGGCAGCTCGGGTTCTGAAGAAGAAGTGAAAAATGTTATTAATGTATGTAACAAAAGTGTTGAGAAAAAGTTTAGACCTCTTCATCAAATAGAAAAATTTTTTTTATTGAAACGTTCACATAAAAGGGGTTGCCCTTATAAACTAAGGAGATAAGAAATGATTTTAGAACACAGTTAGGAGACCATTATCCTCCATGCGACGCAGTTTTTTAATATCTTGACTCATTTGTCTCTGGACGATGTTAAATATACTTCCCGGATCGTCAGAAATCTTCTTGTCTGGAACCGTTGTTTTTTTAGTATTCCATGCCATTATTGTACTTTTCTGCTAAAAAATGCATAAAAGTAAAAGTCTTCAATCAATCGCGCCTGAGGAACATTTGGGGGATTATACTCGCTCTCTGTTTTCTATAAACTGCTGGCTCCTTAATGTTCGGCGACATATGGAGATTTGCTCAAGTTGGGCGGGCTAGGCCGCAGTCTGTTTGATTACATTATTTTTTTTAGAAATATTAAATTATTTTTGATCAAAGTTTTGCTAACAAACATCTTAAAATTCTAAATTGTCAAATTAATTTGTGCAATGATGTGCTCACTTTGTCTTGAGCACTTTGAATGATTCTGCTGATTCGATTTGTGGACAAAAGTTCGGGTCGCCCACTTTTCGTTCCGTGGCTATTCTGGCAATATTAACCTGGTATATTATAAAACAACTAGGTACGTTATTTACAAAAACAAATCTGCCTTTTACAAAATTAACAAAACTTTATCTATATTTTAATTATAAAGTACATTAGGGTCGACCTTAAAAGAGGTCAAGTCATATTTAACCGGACCGCCCTCTAAATTAGTTCTAAATAAATAAAGAAAAATTGTGCTGGCAATGATTCCGTTTAATATTAATATTTAACCGTTGCCAAATGCATTTGATTTTTCCCATTAAATAACATTGGGTTTTGACACATTTTGAATTTTTTTTTCCGAGGCGATGGGAGGTGTAAAAATATGTCGACAAAATTTAAAGTCCCAATCTTTATAATTGTAGTTGGTTAAACAGTTGCACAAAAGCCCAAAAAAGCTATCTTACGAATATTGATTAGAACTTCAAATTTTGTCCTCATATTCTCGGATCATTCTAGTACATATTCCAATACTGAGTGGATTTTTTAAACCTCTCATTGCCTCAGAAAAAATAAGGTTCCAAAAAGTTGTCAAAATTCAGTGGATTTAGGCACGGTTAAATATTAATATTAAGCGGAATCATTGGAGGACATTTTTTTATTTATTTGGAACCATTTTTGCAGGCCGTCAGGGTTCAGGTTGACCCCTTTTAAGGTCTACTCTAGTGGACGTAAATCAAAATTAAAATAATAAATATACAAAAACTAATTTTTACTTTCTTTATTTATTATTATTAGTCCGGTTGTTAAGGGCGACATTTTGCCTCCACCCTGTATTTTGTGATGCAAGCAAGCAGTTTGGGTTATATGTTACTGAGACTATACCCTACCGATTAAGAGATATAGCCACCCGGAAATGCCCCGGAGGCACAAGTTTTGGCTTTCTTGGCCTATTGCGCAAGAACACTAGGTCATACTAGAAAATAACCCGAATAAAAATTGTAGTGCGTTCAAAGAGCCATCGATATAGGGCTTAGTGGCGTGTCTGTGACTTTCAGAGGCCCACCGACACGAAAGTTTCTAAAGAGAAACGTAAGTGAGCCGAGCCGCCCTGTGCAAGACAGACCATTGTTACGTCAATTGAAGCAAGGCGTTTAGTTTATATGTTGCTTGGACAATACTCTACCACCCGGAAAGGTTGCACAGGCTCTTGGCCGATTTCGCAAGAACGCTACGTTATACCGGAAAACAACTCTAATAAAAGTTGTAGCGCGTTCCAAAAGATATCGATATAGCGGCGTGTCTGTGGCTATCAGAAGCCCGCCGACACGGAAATTTCTAAAGAGTCGAGTACGTGTGCCGAGTTTCCTTACGCGAGAGAGAACATTGTTGCATCAATTCGAGCAAACCGTTTCGTTTGTATGTTGGTGGGACCATACCCTTCCGATTATGAGGTGTAGCCACCTGGAAATGCCCCGCAGGCTCTGTATATTGCAGGTTGTATATCTCATTGGCACGTGTTTTCTTATTAAAATCGCAGTGGTGCGCAAATCATTGGACCTAAAGAGCTATGTTTGTATAAATTGTAATGAAAACGTCTTTGATGCTGCAGTGCAAAAAAGGACTCTCCAATGGGGTACAATAGTGTGACGTCAGAGTTTAGTGCGAAATATAAAGTACTGTCCTAAGCAAAAACGATACTTTCAAAGTAGACTTTATAGACAGAACACATAAGGGTCATAATTTGAAGGCTTATAGTTTGATGCTGATTTTATTGTTATTATGAAGAAGTTAACTTTGAGATATTAATAACATCAAATTGTAAACATTTTTCTATTACTTCGTAATACAATATATACACTTTAATAAATAACAAAAGTTTTATTTCAAATTGAAACCAACTCTGCACATTCTGAACTACAGAGTATCAAGTCTGCGCAGCTTCAAACATATCCGAGAGTTTACCGACATACCGACTGAGATTTTGTTTCTTGGCGTTTTTGAGCATTTACAAATCAATTCTTTTCAAAACTTTAGATTTTTTCTTTTTAAGTTTAATGTACGTAAATAACTCTATCCACATTAATATATTAATAATATGTCGTGTTCTTAGGGTATTGTAACATAAAAATGGTTCGCTGTCTTTCAAACGGGCCTTTCCGGCCGCTTCACGCGATGTTTCACGAACATGTTCGAGATTGAACGAACATATAGTTCTATGCAAAGTATTTTAAAACTTAAATAGAATAATTATTATTACTAATTAGGATAATATGTTTTGTTTAATTGAAAGGGTAATATTGAAACTTAACTAAATGATAAATTAAATAGCTAACTTTTCTTAATTAAGTAAGATATTGGCGACGAAATGAACTGCTTAAAATTATATTTCTTATTTGCTGTGGCAATAAGGTTCACTTTGAAAGATATACTTACTGGTAGGACAGTAGTTTAAAAGAAGCGCGCCGCATATGACGTAATTACTGAACTACCCTATTGACGTAACAATGGTCTGTCTTGCGTAGGGCGGCTCGGCTCACTTACGTATCTCTTTAGAAACTTCCTTGTCGGTGGGCTTCTGAAAGTCACAGACACGCCACTAAGCCCTATATCGATAGCTCTTTGAACGCGCTACAATTTTTATTCGGATTATTTTCTAGTATGACCTAGTGTTCTTGCGCAATAGGCCAAGAAAGCCAAAATTTTCTTCAAAAAAACAAATTATGCTAAATTCAAGAAGAAAATGTATACGTTATATGTAACCAAACATATTTTTTGCACTGCAGCGTCAAAGACCTTTCCGTTGTTATTATTATTAGAAAAATTCAACTGAAGATCCAATGGTTTGCGCACCACTGCGACTTCAAGAAAACTGCGCACCAATGAGGTATACAACCCGCAATAACTTGTGCCTCCGGAGCATTTCCGGATGGCTACATCTCTAAGGCCGGAATGTATCAATCCCTAACCATCTACGGTTTTGCAAGTGTAAGAGGTAAGGTAAGAAGTAGGCGTAGCCGTAACGTTTCCCCCACCGTTTGAGTTTCTATGAATTAGGGAGAATATTATGGTTTGAACTTTGAACAGAGTTCGCCAGGTATATGATCGCAGAAGTAACAAGCGAAAATAAAATATTTTGATATTATAAATACAACCACATGCTATTATTACATATCTACTGAATATTGGTTTTGCATTTAGTAGGCATTATTCTTTTGAATGTAATATCAGTAATTTTAAAAATACGTTAGATAGTTGTGTTTAAAAATTAATATTTGTTTCAAATGATCCAGTGTAAGGTACTGAAACATCTTTATAATATACATGAATGATTTTTACATATACTTATTTTTTTCTCTTTCGACTGGTATAAGAGTTTTTGTATTTTAAATTTATTTAACCCTTAAAATCTTCGATTTTTTATTATTTTTAATGAAATTTCTTATTTTTTTGTCAGTAATTCCATTAGTTTTTTAAAATAGTATTTTATTCTACTTAAAAAACTTATTTAATAACTACCCTGTTTCATAATTTAATTTTAGCTTTATATTTTCAAATTTACAGAAGTGGATATACCAGGTACCTATGATCTAAAAAATTATTTAAAACACAAAAAACCCTTACACCAATCGCAAGAGAAAAAAAATAAGCATTTTTGTAGCAAAATCGAATATTGGTTCCAATTAAAAAATGTAAGTTTGTGTTATATCTCGAAAATTTACCGATAGAAAAATTATTTTCGTATGATGTCACTGGATAGACAATAAAAATATCTAACTTTCCTTTGAAACATTTTTCTCAATTACTGATGGTTTAGAAGTTATTTCAAAATGAAAATATCGACCAAATTCAGTTTTCCGCCATTTTCAAGTAACTTATGAGAATTTTTGTTAAAACAAAAGCACATCCAAGATGGACCTCCAAAGGCGTACCACATGTCCGATTTAACCGAAGTCGTATCTCTTATAGTTTCCGAGATCCCAATGGTGGCCTTCGAAATCCGGATAAATAAATATATCATCATGGTTTATTAATTACCCATTTCTGGGTGTGCTTTGAACGCTGATATCGGTAATGATGAAATATTTGCACTGCGCGGGTGCTTACTAGGCGTCACCCCACGGGCACTTATTGCTGGCGTATATACTCGTACATATTTCTACAAATATTTGTGCGTCGCCTTCATTTAAATTTCTTCAAAATTTGCTTTCGCTTGTCAATAAATTCTCATAGATTACTAGATACTGTTCGATCAGATTCAGTAGTATTCACCGGAAAATATTTAAAAAAAAAACTTAAATTTGACTATCAATATTGTAGCCACTGTTATTAGCAACAAAAATAGAATCATCTAACATTGTACTTTTTATGCTAAAAAATATTATTTAATTGCAATATATTTTTATCTGTTTGTTACCCTCTTAACGGACGTTCGACGCACGGAGGATCTTCATCCAGTTTGTTACGCTTATTAATGAAAATTTAAATAATTAATATTTTTGATCAGATTCTACATATGCACCTATGTTAAACCATTTTCTATAAGCCAACATTTTCATTCTAGATTTGTTATGTTTGTTAAATCTATAACTTAAACGAGGATTTCGTTGTAAATTTCGTCCACCTTTCGCAATAATTACCTACTTTAATTTATCACTTTATTTTATAATACAGAAAACAATAAATAAATATGTAATATAAATAATACAGAGAGGTTCTGGAATTGAAGAGAGCGGTCCGTATTCTCACCTCTTGAAGTAGCGCTACTTCCGAAAAATCGCTACTTCATCTGTCAAATTTAATATTAAAAATTAGAGAAATAGAAGTAAATTGAATTATAAATACCACTTATTTCAAATATTATAGGTTTCATTTACAAATATATGAAACTCATTCTTATCTATTCATAAAATAAAATAAAATTTAAAAAATCGAAATAGCGTTACTTCGGAAGTAGCGCTACTTCGAGATGCGAGAATACGGGCCAATATGTCTGGCCGTCTGGCTTTCGAGTTGAGTTGCCCCTTTCCCCGTCATCAAACACTTTGCCGGCGGTACTACAAATAATACAGCTCTCTTGTCGCTAGTAGCGACATCTAAGATCGTATATATGAACTATAATTGCATTATTTTATTTTCATCATATTTCAATAACAATTGGCAATCTGTTAAAAAAATAGCATTTATATATTGTTTACAACTATAACTATAAGGCAACGCATGAATTTTAATATATTTTTTATTTAAACTATACAAAATTAAACATTTAAAAGTAGTACTTTTTGTTGTTTTCCGATATTTTTTTAGACAATGCTATGAACATTTTTAGCAATATCTATGCGTCGCCGTGTAGCAATAATATTATATATTGTTGTAAAAAAATCCGAATGCTCTTATATTATTATTACAATTAGGGCAATGCAAATTCTATAGCACCATTTTTGTTACATTTAGGTAGCTACATTACGGCATGACCCAAACTGCTTGCTTGCATCACAAAATGCAGGGTGAATTGCCTTAACATTTATTATTATTTTATTATACGGTACAGGTGGACATAAATCATAATTAAAAATAAGAAAATACAATAACTATCTTTTTATTTACACCGCAGAGCACTCTATCGATAGCTCCTTGTACGAGCTACATCTTTTATTAGGCTTATTTTCCGGTATTACGTACAGTTTTAGCGAATTCGATCAAGAAAGTCAAAAAATTTCCCAAAAAGCACGAATACTTTTCTTATTACTTAAAAGTTAAAATTTGAACAATTTTTTAAAATTTTATGTTATAGAAAATATAGCTGTGCATTCTTAGCAATTTGAATACATTCAATAAAAATATGAAGGGTAATATTTTTTTTTTCAGAATCCATATTAGTAATAAAACAGTTTTCCATATGCTGCAACCAAAATCAATCACACTGTATAACATCATTTAAATTTATTCATTGTCGAATATTCGTTACAAAATAAAATAATCTAATCCATAAAAGTGAAATTGTAATAAATCTCATGTATATAGTTGTTAATTTTACAATAAGCAAAATATACTCGTATTTTCCCCAATTCTGTAAGAAAGTTGTTTAGTCTTAGCAACATTGTAATAGCAAATAACCAATAATTGCGAACACTGAATAAAACATGAAAATGACAGGCATTACATTTTTTCTATTGGTTAATTTTTTTAGCAACGTTGCTAAGACTTCACAACTTCCTTCCAGAATTAGAGTGAAGTCTATTTTAATATGAAAACGACGTTCTAGTTCCATGATTTCAGCAAACTATTTCTCATTCGCAAGACAGGCAATGTTACACTTACCAAAAAGATTTTCAAAATGAATTATTTTAATTTCTATAATCTGTAATTATTACTTATTCTCATCATTCTAAAAATAAAATGTAAATCACAAAAATATGAAATTTATTATTTCCTACACTTGAAAATATGCTATTTCTAAAATAAATACTTTGTACTTATGTAAAGGAAATATTTCAAAAATTTGGACAGCTTTAGTACCTACATACGTATTAAATTCAATTTCAAAACAAAACACGTCATAAATCCAGAAAGAATTTTCTATTAATGAAATATAAATAAAAGTAAGTATTCGAAACGAAATCTATTCAAATACTGTACAAGTCATTTAGTTTTATTTAGAAAAGGAGATCAAAGATGATCATTCGCGATTTAAAAGAGGGTCAGATATTCAGTTTATGATGACGGAGCGTAAAAGGCGTGGGTCAACGACGCGCCGTAACGCATTCTTGGCACTCGTGCCTTGAAGTTGCCTACGACTACGACATCGGTGACTAACGCAGAAAACGAAATTATTTAGGTTTTATTTCAGATCTTCATATCTCACTGTTAAAAAAATTAGCGCCGCTGAAACCAGCATTTTAAATAGCATGTTAGTAATCTTGACAATGTTTCATAGCCTATGAATTTAGTTTCAAATTATTATATACTTACATGAAATTTATATATTATGAAATAATTAATTAATTAAACAATTTTTAAGTATTAAAAATATTTTCTAAAATATATTCAACATAATTACCTACATTTACTGGTATTTCCTGACTGTTGGTATGATAAGAAAAAAAAATTATTAGAGATGCATTCTTGGTAAAATGATTATATTAAATTGTCATATAAGTAACAATCCGACGTTCCGGTTCCGAATAAACCACCACCAGGACTATATTAATATATAGTTAGGAAAATTAACATTTATATTACCTACGAAAATGAATTAATACAAGGATGAAGAAATACAATTTAAAGAGTGATAAAATGACGATATCTTCATCCTTAATTCATTTTCGTAATATAAATGTTAGTTTTCCCTACTATATGTTAACATAATCCTGATGATGGTTTATTAGGAACCGAAACGTCGGATTGTTAATTAAATGACAATTTAATAAAATTATTTTACCAAGACTGCATCTCCAACACATTTATATTCCTAACATAATTACCTATGTTAAAATTATTCTCCATTTTTAACTTCTGCTACCATAAGTAAGTTTTTTTGTAATAATAACGACTGGAAGAAGTAGGTACATTATTTGCACCACTATACCCTTTTTTTAAAAAAAGAACATCATTTTATTCTCTTTTCATTTCATGCACATTAGTCCAGTAAGGTTAGATTTACCCTACAAAAGGTCGGGTATTTTTTATTTTTGGCTGTATTTTATACTTAGGGGCCCTGATAAAAAAATCCATGTTTCGACCTTGGCGCACTTCCGAAAGGACCGCTAAATGTTGCAAATAATCATTTTTATTTCCCGCTATAGATAAGGGAGTTAATGTTTTCGGTCCATAAAAATTCGATAGTGAGTTTTTAGTGAATAAGCACGAATGAGGGTCCTCACAACACGTTTTTACTATTTTCGCAATAATGTCAGTGTCAGTGTGGCGATTTTCTATTTTCCTTATTTAAGCTTCCTGTATTACTACTATAAAGAGTTGATTAGATTTTGAATAAAATTGGACAACCGGAAGTAATACTTTACCTACTTGAAACCCATAACAGTTTGTAATGAAAAAATATATTAAAATAATCTCCGAAACTTTTCAATTTTAATATTTGAGACTTTATATTGATCGGAACAACTTCTTCACACTTCACAAGTCGAAACAATGGTCTTGTCAAAGTGACATATGCGTACACAAATCAGCTGATTCCAAGCACTTGAAGGTCACTCGAGTCACGTGTCTGCTCGCGCCCTATATTTATTGACAATTGAATAATTCGTCTTATTTATTTATGATAAAAGTGAAAATGCTAGTTAAATTTTTTGTGGAAATAAATAAATTTGTAACAAATGTACATTAGAACAATATATTTTTTAACTATTCATTATTCATTTCTTCCTTGAATTATTGTTGTTATTATTAATGTTGAAAAACTAATTGTGTGTAATTTATAAAAGATTTGTTGGCAAAAACGTTTGAGAAATATTCTTTGTTCTTTACAACGTAATTTTGGCTACCTATATCTTCCTAGTCTGTCGTCATTTACTAGCATAATTGACAAACGTCGTACATTTTCATAAAAAGACCAATAGAGCAATATACGCATAGCAAAGTCCGTGTAATCTTTTTAACTCAATTAAGATGTTATTTTAAAATACATATGTGAATCATATACATACTTTTTTTGTACAAAAATAAACTTGTGTGGAATCATGACGACATTTCCTTTTTGTCATGAATTCGTCACTTATGTAATTTTAAATAAATTTCATAAAATGGATACTGATGGTATAATTTTATACAAGTATTAATTATTTTTTTCTAAAAGGACAAATTACTGAAGTACAAAAATAATAGAATTTTACAAATATGGACGACTTGGTATGCAATTAAAAAGGAGTGACATAAATATAAGAGCTACATAACATGAAAATAACGTATGCTTACGTGTATTCACAATGAGCATAACATAAAAATTATTATTTTCAGAGTAAATTGGTAATAAAATATCATTTTATTAATTAGCGAGAGAAGTAATTGATATTAACATTAACAGGTTGAATTATTTATTTTATTAATATTTTCGTGTAAGGGCCGTGGTTTCCATATATTATTTTCTTAACACCACTTTGTAACATCTACTTCTTCTTATCATAGAAACATTCAAACGATCTAATTAAATTAACTAGTAATTCTATAATGAAAAGAAATATAAATATAACTTCGGCTGTTATTTCACAAAGAAAACAACTAATGTTGCCATACAATGCAGTCATGCACAGTTTTTCACTGTAGGCCGGCGCAACACATGCGGCAGAACCGCTCGGCGCTACCGCTGCCGCTGCGGCGTGGCTGCTCTACGTACGTGCAATGTGCAATTAATGTATTCTTAGGCCGGCGCCACACTTGCGGCAGAACCGCGCGGCGCTGCTGCTGCGGCGTGGCCGCTCTACGTGCAATCAATGTATTCTTATAAGAGATGACACACTTGCGGTTACGCCGCGACGCGCCGCTCTTTGACCGCAACATGTAGCGGTCGCGCCGCGTACAGCGGTTCTACCGCAAAGAGTGTGTTGCATTGTTTCTTATGAACCTGTTCACACTTGCGGCGCGGCAGCTACTCGCTGGATTCACGAAATCTGGAGTTTTCTTTTTGTAGCTTGTTCCTCATAAGGAAAAGTAACTCATCAAACGAATTAATTGACAGTCGGAAGTAATTGAAAATTTTTTCTGGGTATTTTCGTAACTCTCCGTACAATAAACTAAATTGCCCAAAACTAATTCGTCTCATATTTAAGGGATGAACCCAGTATCGTCTTTTACGTTTAGTTCTTTTATGTAGGGCATAAATTACGCATACAAGCTCCTTCGTACTCATCGACATTTTGTTATCTGAAATTTTTGTCAGAAAATCACATCAGTTTGCGGTTATGACGCCAAGTGTGAACGAGCAAAATTTTCGACGCGGTCACGCCGCAGCAGCCGCGCCGCGCGGCGGTGCCGCAAATATGGCGCCAGCCTTAGAGAGATGACACACTTGCGGTTACGCGACGAAGCGCAACTTTCCGACCGCAAAATGTATCGGTCACGCCGCGTATGGCGGTTCCGCCGCAAAGAGTGTGTTGCATTGTTTCTTATGGATTGACTCGACTAGATTCTCTGTTGAGATTTATTTCATTCTGAATATTCACACGTTATGTGATACCGAAAAAAATATTTTGGCGGTCCAGAGCCATGCGACGATCTCGAAAGCATCAATCCGGGACTATTCTATAATAAAGAGTAGAGACTATAAAATTAAATGTTTGAAGTTTATTTTTTATGTTGAGCGTATACAAGCTCCTTTGTATTCAGCGACATTTTGTTAACAAAAATTTTTGTCAGCAAATTACACATCGATTTGCGGTTATGTCGCCAAGTGTAAACGACCAGACGTTTCGAAATGGTCGCGCCATATAGGACGCGCAGCGCGGCACTGCCGTAAGTGTGGCGCTGGCCTTACATAAGAATAAGTTGGAGTGTTTTCAACTTTATGTATTTTTTACGGAACTATTATGTAGCTCCGTAAGCATAAGAAATACGTAACAACATTGTAAACTCGCCCATTGAAAACCTATACTTCAACTTTATGCTTACACTTATACTTACGTCATTCTTATGCTTATGTTCATTGTGAATTAGGGCCTTAAAATTTGAAGCGGTGAGATGTATAAGAAAAACGTTCCGTTAATGTAGGTTTGGAGAAATCAATAAAAACTGATTAAAGAGTAAAGTAATCATTTTACATGAAAACATACAATTAGCAATTTGTAAATCTAAGTGAGCTAAACAATTCCTTACATCGTTTTAGTATTTTAAAAGTACTGTAAGTATCAAACAGAGTTGGCGGAATCTTTTTCTTTTACATCTCAACTATAGGATGATGACTGAAAATAGTAAAAAAAAAATCTGGTGTGGCCAACACAATACCTCCCGCCATGTACCGCTCGACTCACAAAAAAGATTAAGCTAATCTGTATTTTTGAGACCCCATAGGGTCTCGTAGCCGCGTGCCTGAGTGTCCGGTCGCGAATCTGGGGAACCGGGTTTAATCCCGACCAACGCCAAATATTTCCAATTTTAAATTGCACAAAACTGACCCCTGTGGTGTATACTCCACGCCAGAAATGAGTGCCCGTGAGGTGACGCCTGGTAAGCGCCTTCACGGGGCAAATATTTCATCATTACCGATATCTGTGTACAAAGCAGATTGGCACACCCAGCAATGGGTAATAAGCCGTAATGATATATTTAACTATATACTTATTTTTGGATTAGCAAATTTTACTCTAATTTTGGCAGTTTATTTCTTAAAATATGGTCTAATCTAAGTAACTACATTTTTGATAATAAAATGAAGATTAAATTTTAAATACCTGGATAAAATAGAATTCACTAATCCAAAAATAAGAATTAGCTTAAACTTTTTGGTGAATAGTTAATTTTTATTAATCTAAATACATGCCTACATATTTAGATATGCTGGCAACTGTATTGATTTCCTTTCCTATTGTTCTATTTACATTTTTCTTTTTAAAACGTTACTATTATTAATTTGAAATAATACATTTGAATAACTGCGCAACCAAGGAGTTTTGTTTGTTTAAAACGTAGGCTCCGGGATTTAAATTATAGATAATTTGATAAATTTATCCATATAATAAGTAGAAAAAGTATTAATTCAAATCTGTAGAGAATTTAATAATCTTCAATTTTTATAATAACATTAATGTCGAAAAAATAACATTTAAAGGTATTTTTCGAAGAAAAACTATTTTGACCTTCTAGTAAAGTGCCATTTCCGGTTATCCGATTTACACCAAAATCTACTGGGCTCTTTCCATTACTGAATGATAGTATTTGAGTTAGAGGGTAGGATCCACACACACATACACACAGACATCATCGGGAAAATGTTAAAATTGAATTGTAGGGACCTTAAAACGTGGTCATTTACCAAAATCTCGATATGCGATTTTTAGCACGATCCCTATACCTCCCTTACCGTGGTAGCGGGAGATAATAAACCTTTCTAATATATAATCTGTTAATTTTCTCGAAGCTACATTACATCGTTAACAGTAAGGAAGCTAGAAAATTCTTTCTTTGATTATCCCAAATTTTAAAAAAATGGTGTAATGTTGTTTTTGTAAAGAGATCCTCAATTTAATATTATCACACATAACTCGTCTAATTTTGAGATTCGAATATAAGTGTATATGGTATTTTCGAATTAAATTACCTAAGGAACACACACTTAAGCTATGGCAATCGAGTTGCGAGACTGCCTGTATAAATTTGGCTTGGTTATAGACATTTACCATGTAGGAATATTCTTCTTTTAGAAAATATTTGACGCGGCTTTCAGAGAAATATATAATGGCTATCTCAGTTTGAAATGCCCAAAATATGAAATATTTTCCTTGTACATCTCTCTGCTTCAATTTCTTTTTAAATATTCAATGACGTAGATATTAAGCTCCATTTAATCTTATACAGTAGAGTTCACTAATATTTAAATCCACATACATTGAATAAATTGATCTATTTCAACACTTATAAAAATATATAAATATGTATAAAATAACTTTCCTAGTCCAGTAGCAACTTTATAGAATAATTTAAAAAACTACGGAGGTATATTATACACTCCAAAATTTTATTGCCACTGGCAGCCTATGTCATTCATTTTATCTTTCTTTATCAAACAAGAAATATTTAAATTATTTTCGGTGTTTCATTATTGCACACATTTACGTGAAGAATAGAATTCCCGATGTCAAAAACGCGATAGTAGAAATATTTGAAACTGTAAAGAATAGAGTAGATATGTGTGACACAGATATTAAAAGCATTAAAAACTCGAACATTTTAAAAGTAATAACATTATTTTGTACTTTGATAGTCTGTCATAGAAGTTTTAACGTATAGTTTTTATATAAATGACCCATATTCTAATTTGATATTACGATGGAAGGACTCCCATTTTTTCTCCTCTGCAGGAATATTTGAATAAATAATTATCGTAATATTTTCGTATTAAATATACAATATTTACAAAATGAAAATGAATATTAAGATAAATTAACTAAAATAAATAAAAACTGTAACATAATGTATTTATAAATGTATTTTTTACCTTCCGTCACCTTTAGGTAAGGAAGGTATTGTCTTTGGTCAAAAAATTCAGTGGTGAGTTTTTAATGAATAAGCACGTTTTCAGGTCCCTAGAATACGATTTTACTATTTTTACGATGATGTCTGTGTGTGTGTGTGTGTGTGTGTGTGTGTGTGTGTGTGTGTGTGTATGTGTGTGTGTGTGTGTGTGTGTGTGTGTGTGTGTGTGTGTGTGTGTGTGTGTGTGTGTGTGTGTGTGTGTGTGTGTGTGTGTGTGTGTGTGTGTGTGTGTGTGTGTGTGTGTGTGTGTGTGTGTGTGTGTGTGTGTGTGTGTGTGTGTGTGTGTGTGTGTGTGTGTGTGTGTGTGTGTGTGTGTGTGTGTGTGTGTGTGTGTGTGTGTGTGTGTGTGTGTGTGTGTGTGTGTGTGTGTGTGTGTGTGTGTGTGTGTGTGTGTGTGTGTGTGTGTGTGTGTGTGTGTGTGTGTGTGTGTGTGTGTGTTTGTGTGTGTGTGTGTGTGTGTGTGTGCGTGTGTGTGTGTGTGTGTGCGTGTGTGTGTGCGTGTGTGCGCGTGCGTGCGTGTGTGCGCGTGCGTGCGTGTGTAACAAAATTTTCGTCTACGATAACTCTAATACTACAATTCCAAAAATTATAATTCTTTCGTATTCCTCTTCGTTGCATTCATATGAATAGCTGATTAGATATTGGTTATAATTGGTCAACTGGAAGTTATAAATATTAAAAAACATTGTATTCTCTATACGATTTGACTGCATTTTAAACTTCATATTAAATGGATAGAGAGTTATAAAATTATAAAGAAATTAAATTTCATAAATTAGCCAGCTATGGTAGAAACATCTACTATATTAAGAAAATTCTGATTGAAAGATGTCAGTGTCAATTGCAATTGACATATTCGTAGTATTTTTGTGTTATAATTTTAGTCGTAATATAGGATCTTTTTGCTCGAAATACATACAACTGTCGAAGGTAATGTATATACAAGAAACTTAAAGTCTTTTGCAGGGAACTTTCTGTATGGATTTTATAGGAAATACATACGGATTTACGAAAATTCTACCGGTAGATACCGCATCTAGCGACTGTGTTTGAAAACACGAGTGGTAAAAAGTTACCGTGTTCGAAAATTGTTCAATATCTACCAAATCCATCTACCGGATTCATAAGGAATCTAATCTCAAAAAAAGGTAGTGATGCAAAGCGAAGCGCGCGCGATAAAATGGAAATGTGTTCAAAGTAGGACTCTGCTCAGTTTGTTAACTACGTCAAATTTCTAACCTGTTTAATATATTTTTATAGGTTATGGATCTACCCTGTTTACCACTTGCGTTCTTAAAATATCGATTCTGGTAGCTATAAAAAGTTGTTTACCGGTAACAGTTCTCCGGTAGAAGTTTCGTAAATACCTAATATAACTGACGGAAGGTAATGTGCTGGCCACATTAGATTTTTTATTTATAAATTACAAAATATTTGGTAATTACTTATCCATGTAAAGTAAAAGTAATTATTGTAATTATTTTAAAATGAATTATTTATATCTTACCAAAGAGGGTAAGCGTAGAAAAAGTATAGTGTGCTACTCGTGCAGAAACACTTGTGAGCAATAGGTGTTTTTCCGCACTTGTTGCATAATATACTATTTTCTTCAAATATTATCTATCACGTAAAATTTTATGGAATGCTTTATATATATAGAATTTAAAACTTAATTTAAAGTCACTGTCAAAATAGATCTAGTATGCGATTATTTCAAATAATGTGTATGTCGCGTATCTGCCAAAAGTAGAAGTGGTGTTTGACAGTTAACTGAAATAAAACACACTTGATCTACTCTTTCACATCTATAAATTAAATTTGGTTACCAAAAACAGATATTCAATAAATTGGACATAAAATTAACAGAATTTTATAAAATAAAATAAATAAATACATCATCACGGCATATTTACTCATTGCTGGGTGCTGGCTGTGCCAATCTTAGTCCAGTAAACAGAGGTCGAAAAAGTGGGTTACCTTGCAAAAGGTCGGGTAGTTCTGAATTTTTGATATGTTGTATAGGATGGTTGATTAATGAAAAATCCGAATTTCCGCAAATCCCCTTCCACCGCTTCCTCCGCCATCTTATAAAAACCACCATAAATCGGCACTTTTTTCAGTTTTTCGCCTATAATGTCTATCTGGTGAATTTTAGCGAAAAAAAAGTTGTTTGCCGACTTGTAGAGGATGAAATTTTCTAAAAATTTGATACAAAAGGTTTTTTTCTACGATTCATAGCAACGGAGCTACAAAGCTCCGAATAAAGGCAACAATTGCGCATTTAGAAAAATTTTGAGTTTCTTTCCACTTTACATAGCAATAACTCCGTAACACTTCATTTCAGCGTAAAAGTCCTCATAATGAGTCTTGTAGAGAATTTTCTAACCTACAAAATCCATTTATCAATTTCTTTTTGCGACCAATGCAACAGAGTAGGGGTAAATTTAGAAAAAAACGAAAAAGTGTGTTTTTTTTTCAAGTTTAGTGTAGCAACAGTCTTTTGCTTATTATTTCTAATTATAAAACTATTATTTCAAACAGAATATCCTATATGCATGCAAAATAAACGTAATTATGTGTTGGTGAACGTCAGTGAAGTCTTGTGGGACTACTAGAAAAAAGTGTTATAAAACAGCACTTACTTCTTTTATTTGCCTGCGACATCTCTCTAGTGCTCTTTAATCGACATGGGACATTTGCCGTATATTATATATACAAGTATAGTGTCAAAAATCGGAGACGACGGTGCTATACCAAAGTTAAAAAAAAACACTTTCGTTTTTTTTCTGCTAAGTTTACACTCACTCCGTTGCATTGGCAATAAAAAAAATTGACACAGGGATTATGTAGGTAATTAAATTCTCTAGATTGATTGCAAGGACTTTTACGCTAAAATGAAGTGTAACGAAATTATTGCGATGTAAAGTGGAAAGAAATTTAAAAAATTTCTAAATACGCAATTTTAGCCTTTTTTGGGAGCTCTCTAGCTCCATTGCTATTAATCGGACCAAAAAACATCAAATACAAAATTTACAGAAAATATTGTCCTCTACAAGTCGACAAACGTTCTTTGCGCTAAAATTCATCATAAAGAAGTTATAAACGAAAAACTGAAAAAAGTACCAATTTTCGGTTGTCAAAATGTGCATAAAGAAAATATGAAAATGGATGTTTCGCGGTAATCTGTGTATTCTATATTTTCTCCATTTTGTAACGCTAGAGCTGAGTATAGAAACTAAAACTATATAATGAAATTTTATGATAATGATTTATTTATAGCTCTGAAAAATAGGAAAAACCTCAATATTTTTCTAAGATCACTACTTTTGCCTTGATGAGACCGGAGCAGATCCACCACTATTGGTTTGACAAAAAACATAATATGGCAAAGTTTTAGAAAATTGAGTCTTAGAATATATATAATATACGGCATGTCGAGTTAAAAGCACTAGAAAGATATCGCAGGCAAATAAAAGAAGTAAGTGCTGTTTTATAACACTTTTTTCTAGTAGTCCCACAAGACTTCACTGTACATAATTACGTTTATTTTGCATCAATATAGTATATTCTGTTTGAAATAATAGTTGTATAATTAGAAATAATGAGCCAAAGACCGTTATTACACTAAACTTGAAAAAAATACACACTTTTTCGTTTTTCTTGTAAATTTACCCCTACTCTGTTGCATTCGTCGTAAAAAGAAATTGATAAATGGATGTTGTAGGTAATTAAATTCTCTACAAGACCCATTATGAGGATTTTTACGCTAAAATGAAGTATTACGGAGTTATTGCTATGTAAATTGGAAATAAACTCAAAATTTAACTAAATGCGCAATTGTTGCTTTTTTTGGGAGCTTCATAGCTCCGTTGCTATGAATCGTGGAAAAAAATTTCTTATCCAATTTTTAGCAAATTTCATCCTCTGCAAGTCGGCAAATAACTTTTTTTCGCTAAAATTCACCAGATTGAAATTATAGGTGAAAAACTGAAAAAAGTGCCGATTTATGGTGGTTTTTACGAGATGGTGGCGGGAGCGGAGGAAGGGGATTTGTGGAAATTTGGATTTTTCATTAACCAACCATCCTATACAACATATCAAAAATTCAGAACTACCCGACCTTTTGTAGGGTAAAATCCTTCATTTACTGGACTATCTGTTTTTTACAGAGATATCGGTAATGACGACTATGATATATACGTACAGTGTGGATGTTTACCAAGTGTGCATGCACAGAATTTTATGTTCAAAAATTTTATTTATAAAACGGGAATAAAATTTTATGGTATAGATATTATATGAAAAAAAACTGGTTTCCTATGTTAAACTAGTGTCACGGATTCATTAAATTTTTAATGTAATTTTTACAGGAAATGGTAAATAATTTCAATGATTGCGCGTTTTACATACAGAAAAAAGCCTTAAATTTAGCTTTTGTCTAAGATGATATAATATACAAATATTTAATTCATAATTTATAAATAAGTAGAGTAGTTATACCAGTAAATCTTATTTTATGTTTCCACAGAATAGTTATAACGAAATGTTCATGTAAGACGATTCTTATATTTATACACACAAATATTTTTGTTATTATTTTGAGATATTTAAAAACTAGGACATTTCTGATCTATTTTTACCATTTTGTCAAAACAGGAATTCTAAAATCCTTACGACTTATATCAAAATATATATATAACAGTGAATATATGAATTACTGAACTCAAGAAATATTATTAATGTCATAAATAAGTAAAAACGAATAATATTTGACATGAAATAACTTTTGTTTACTCTTCCTCTAGTAATAACTGCAGAGAATAGTTTATAACATTAATTTAAATATAAACAAGGAAGTGATTAAAAGCCAGTAACTAAGTAATTGTAGTTAAAGTCATAATCTATTCGGTAAACTATCAAAACTAAATCTGCAAAGCCAAGATCCCGCGGCGGATCTATATTTGTTTCCCCGCCGCGGTGCGACTGAGGACATGCGTACTCGCCCGAACATAAACCGGGAACACCGCATATTGCACGGGCCAAAAATAGCGCAGTATAGCGCAAAACATGGACACAGAGCCAGTGGAACCAGCCATCGTCGAGGTTCCACAGAAAGTGGAACCCACTTCGGAAACTGCCAGTGGAACGCTACGCTTTGAAGGCAAAGTGACGCCGGAGCAAGAGCTCAGTGCATCAGTCGCAAGACGTCGCCGTAACATTTCAAAAAAGCGATCCGCGAGCGTTGGTAGACCACGTGACCCGACGCCGGTACGTGACGTCGTGCCTTCTTCCGAAGAAGAGCCCGCAAGCGAACCACCGCCGAAGACTCCCGAAAGGAGAAAATCAAAGTCCTCGCGCAAGTCCAGCCTCGAAGACGCCTCTGCGTCTGCATCAGCATCGGATAATGACAAAACAAGTACTCTCCCACGAACAAATAAAACTGAAGAAGATGCTAAATCGACCCTTCCACGGACAAATAAAACGGAAGAGGATACTAAATCTTCCCTTGTACGGACAAATAAAACTGAAGAGGATACTAAGTCTTTCAAAGGTAAAGAGGAAATAAACAATAGTGTTAAATCTGCAAGAGACGATGTATCTACACTTCTTCACAGAGCAAAACAAACAGCTACATCTAAAGAGAAATCTGCTACTAGATTACGAAAGGATGTTAAAAAGGCTGCAGTGAAAAGAAGCCAATCAGCTCCTAGAGAAAAAATAGCAAACGCAGATGATAAAGAATTAGTGGAAAGTTTTAAAAAAGCACAATTAATAAGTGCAGCTATACAGCTTGATAAACCAATAGATCTAGAACGATCTCCAAGTGATGCAAGTTCGTCTTCCAGTGAAAAGAAACCTAAAAGACCTACCTCTATACCCTTATATAGTAATATTTTACGACGTAGGCAACTTGAAGAAAAAAGACTTAAATCAGAAGAACGACAACCACAAGATATTAAAGTGAAAACCCCTCCTAGTAAAAAACGCATAACTTTGAAAGAAATTCGCATTAAATGGAAAGAATTTAAACTTGATTATCATGAAGATTATTTAAAATTAAGATCTTTGCGAAATCGTTGTTTTAATGATATTGTTTTGCTGATGATTTTTTGTGGTTTCGGAGGGCTTATATTTAAATTTACCGAAGGAGCTTTTGAAAATTTTTACAAATGTGGTGTTAAGAGAGTGAAACGAGATTTTATTGACGCATTATGGAGAGGAAGTCATCATTTAAGGGAAGATGACTGGAAATCTTTAGCAAGAATGAAATTAAGAGATTTTGAAGAACAGTTACACACAGCTCATGAAGCTGGAGTTACATCTTACAGTGGGCAAAGATCATGGAGTTTTCTCAACGGAATTGTTTATGCATTGACCATTGTTACAACCATTGGTAATAAATTTCTCCTTGCTTCTACTTATTATTATGTTTTTTTTTATTTATTAATGTTAATGCTTTAATATGTATATATTTAATATATAAAATTATCTTTTTACAGGATATGGACATATGTACCCTACAACAACAACCGGCAGAGCTCTAACGATCGTATATGCTCTCATTGGTATTCCACTATTCCTGATCATATTGACTGATTTCGGCAAACTATTCACGCGAGCAATTAAATTTGTATGGGCATTTGTACGACGGGTATATTACACTGGAACATGTAAAAAAGCTCGTAAAAATACTGCTATGCAGGTAAGCGAAACATTTCTCCGTAAATAAATTAAAATTAACTAAAATATATATTCAGATGTCCCAAGTAACGTATTCAACATGGGGATTTTGAGAATTATAAGATATTATATGCGTATGAGGAAAATTAAATTATAAAAGGTCATTTTAGTGTGTATATATTTTTTCCCCAAATATTGGCTAAAAAGTAATTTTTTTTCACAGGCCTAATTACATATTATTTTTGCCTTACCAATTTAATTATTGTTGTATTTTAGCAATTTAAAAAAACAAAGAACATAAACAAGGTATTCATCGTTGAAAAGTAAAACAACTTCTCTTTTTAATAATGTTACTATGTACTATGACGCCCATATAAAAATTCTAATATTGATGATACAACATAAATTCTAGCATTGATAAAAAAATAAGCATCCCCATTCGAAAGAGAATAAAAGTGCTTTAAAATTATGTAAACTAGTCTTAAGATTAAGTAACATGGAAGTTATTAAAAAAATTAAAATTAGCATAATTTACTATTAACTAATATCTGTACTAGTAAGGTAACCATTTTTTCTGGAACAACAAATACATAAATGGCCTTCTAATGGGGATACTCTGTCTCATTTAACCGACCTCGTAGCTCTTTAAAGCGGCTGCACAATAGCCCGACATCGAGAACAGTAACAAAGATTTTACACTGGCTGAAATTTAAAGGAAACGTGTAAAATTAATTGAAACTCATTTGTCTTTTCTCATTTGTCCAAAAACATTCATTTTTATAATGAGAAACTATTACTGGATTTCAGCCACACTTTATTTATCTATCTACCGATTTCTATGCGCCTTGCGTCTTTTTCAGAAGTTACAGTATTCTAAAACAAAATTAGAACAGAATTTTTTTTTACAATTTCCGTACTGATTTTCTTTTAAAATAATGTAAAATTAGTAGAGCTAGATGAATAAAAGTGTAGCAGAAATCCAGTATTTTTTTTTTCATTATTACTTTTTATATGTAAATATTTGTTTGGCAGCTAAAAACTTAAGTCGGAAATGTTTTCAATCTAGTTCCTGGGCTATTGTGTAGCCCCTTGTTGGACACGTTACTTGGGGTGCCTGTATTTTCAAAGGCAATCCATATTTTATTATTAAACATTAAATATGAAATAATTCTTGATATACGTAATAATCTCTTTTACACGTTGACTTGTTAAATTTTTTTACCGGTTTCAGGATATTCCATTATTTACATGTACAAAAGTAGGCTGGTAACTAACTAAGTAATAACTGTATCTGTATGGTAATATTATTACCATACTGACTTGTTAACATCGGTCTACAAAATGAAAATAAAATAAAATGAAAATATAATGCATACAGAGAATGTTAGCCTATTGTTCTAAATACGGTCTACTTTGTCTAAAGTAATAAACATGAGGAATAAATCCAAAAAATTATGTTCGACTGTGTTGGGGATGGAATAAATAAAGTTTCGGACTAGCAGTCAATATTACAATTTATTCACGCCGACGTTTCGACTATACAATAGTCTTTAGATTGGTGTAAAACACACATGTACAGTTACCGTTTTAAAATATTTTTTTATTCAGCTTAGTTTATTGTAGTCATCCAGGACAATTTTTTATTATTTGACGATTTTCACTCTGTGATCTGTGTTTTTTGACTATTTATTTATTTATATTTTTTAAATGTCCGACTTGTATGTATCTACGCTTATCCACACGTGTGCTTTTTCCTTCAACTGGACCATTGTAGCCCTGAAGAAGACTATTGTATAGTCGAAACGTCGGCGTGAATAAATTGTAATATTGACTGCTAGTCCGAAACTTTATTTATTCCATTAGGAATAAAGCACATAATTTGAATATTTGTCATAATGACATATGTCAAAATAACTGTTCTGTTAACCATAGCAATCTGAGTGTAGCATTAATGAGAAAATTTCAAAAAAATGATATTTATCAATAATGTCTTAATTTTCTGAAACCGATAAATTATTGAACAAACCACGGATGTTATTAATCATAACAAGCCTTAGATGTCTTAAAATCTTCGCTCTACGAGCTCGGATTTCAAACTTACATCTGCGGCAGTTATGATGTGCATAACATTCCTAGGTATGTTAATAGCTATAACAATATATTTGTGTTTTTGTACTTGCTATGGTACTTGGTATGTATATTATTAACATTTATATAGAATGCAAAAAGTAGCATGAATACTCTCGATTTTAAAATGGTAATTTTATTTATACTGTGGGTCTAATTTAAATTTAATTAGCATGAAATAGACGAAATCTTATTACTACATTTCGCACTTCTCTGCACATTAATTTTTTTACAATATTGCTATAGTCGGCGTTAAAAAAGTATGGACTGATGCTCAAATTTTTCCCTTCTCCGCACTCTGTCCCTTGCCCTGCGGTGTTGCCGCTTCTACATAACAGTATTTTCAACGTAGCCCCTGAAATTGTAACAGTATATATATCTCCAGTCCATACTTTATTGACGGCAAGTGTAGTCAGTTTTAATATACACTAATATTCTATAAATTAAATAAACATTTATGGCACGTAGTAGATAGTGTTAACTAGATTTAAAGTAGTGGTGCTATTATGAATGTGAAAGAAACAAAAATGAATAATATCGTAGAAACTAAAAGAAAAGATGATAATTTTTAGGAAGTGATGAAAGGAGCTCAAATGATGTATGAAATAGCAACATTTCGGAGACCTTCCCAGTTTAATGTAGACGAAGAAAATGGACCTCCCAATGGGCCTCCAGTATTCCCAGGTGTTGGTGTTCAACCCTATCCGACAGCAGCAATGACTCCGACTCCACACTCAAGAGATGGTGACACTGATCCACCAGATACACCCGCACCATCAACTTTCGAAATTGATGATGAATTTAACTTACCCATTTCTGTAGCCTTGTTCCTATTAGTCCTCTATATTTTCCTCGGAGCTGTTGTATATTATGTTATGGAACAATGGGACTTTTTCGCATCATTTTACTTTGTATTTATATCTATGTCAACTATTGGTTTTGGAGATTATGTACCAAGAAACCCCATATGTATGATCGTATCAATTATCTATTTAGTTTTTGGTTTAGCATTGATGACAATGTGTATCAATGTTGTACAGCTCAAGTTAAGTGATACATTTAGGCAAGCTTCCGCTAAGCTTGGTGCTACGTTAGGGGTCAGAGTAGCCGAAGAAGATGGTAGTATAACTACTATACCTCCACCCACTGTGGAAATTCCTGAAGTTCATGCGTCCACAAAATCTATTTAATTAGCTGCCTAAAATTTTCTTGGCCTTGCAAATTTGTGATCTAAGTGCTAAAATATTATAATGATATACAAAGTTTTATGTTAAAAATCTAAAATTTGCACTTAAGTACAGCTTAATCGCAAATGCCTTATATATTTTAAAAAAGTACCAACTTGATAAAGAACTGGAACTATGTTGTACAATTTCATGTAATTTATCGTTAAATTTACAATGTATATTTTATACAAAATATTCTATTCATTCATATTTTAAATATAATATTGATTATTATCATCAAATGAACCTTTTACTTATCATAAATAACTATTTTAAATTTAATATATTAATACAATAAATTAATTAATATTATTTTCTGTTTTATAAAATCTGTATTACAAGGAGTGTCTATAATTTTTTTGCGTACAAAGATTGTTCATTTTGCCGTGCTAATAACGTGCCTATGAAAAACTATTTAAAATTGGTTTAAGTGTGTTGCGCAAATTAAAATATTAAATTCAACTTTCAATTTTTTTATATGTAATGAAAAAATATTTGGGTTTTTTTAAATAATAAGTATTAAAAATTTGCGTCATATCGTAATAAATCTATACATATTGTAGTATGTAGAAAAGTAAACTAAAATTTGTTTTTTTGCTTTTTGATTTTTATATTCTGTAAATACTCATTTCTATATTATCTGCTCAAATGACAATGCACAGTATTCCATTTTTATTATTAAATTGTAAAGTTATTTTAATTAAAATAAAATTTCATATATGTTTATTTAAAATAAAAATAGAATACTTTTCAGTTGTCTATATTGTATTTTGCTCATAATTTATTTTTATAATGAATAAATTAAGTTATTATAAAATTTTTGTTATAAGTAATCCTATTTATTTTTTAAAAAGTGCCGAGAAATTGTGTAGTGTCATCTATACCGGATTTTGATAACTAATCGTACGTACTGCACGCCAACGCCAACGGTTTGATTTGTAACTATATTTGACATCTGATAACTAATTTTTGTGTGTTGATATTTAATTGTTTTAAAAACATTTGCAATGGCTCATTTACAATATGTAGATGAGCTAGTAAAAGAATATTTATTATTTAGAAGTTTCGCATCTACTGCAAAAGCATTTGATTCAGATCTGAAAGTAGATAAAGAGAAAGGTTTCAGAGTGGATAAGATTGTTGAACAGTTATTACAATACATTAACATGTACGATTTAAATTCTTTGCGAGAATTTTGGGGTCAGTTAGATAGTAGAATGTTTTCAAAATTAGAAAGTCATTTTACTCCAGGTAAAATTAAATTTTCCTTCCAAGTTTTTAGGTTATGTGTTTTATTTGTTTTTATTTTAGCTGTACGGAAATTAGAATATGCAGTATTAAAATTATATTTAGTAAATGCTGTGATAAATAATAAGCCAGAAAAGGTTAATGATTTTTTTGTTAAAATGACACCAGAATTACAAAATCAAGCCGAATGGAAAGATTGGTTCAGTAAGTAATAAATAATTGCATCATGAAATCTGTATGTACATAAATTGTTTTTAGTGTTACCATATATTAAAAATCCGGAAGAAAATCCAGTATTTAAAATACATTTTAATAAACAATGGCAAGATACTATATTGGTTTCACTTCATAATTTCCTAGCAACGATTTTTCAAGTAAGTAATAAGTAATCAATTTGAAAAAAAAGCAATAGTCACGAAGTCGGTTAATTAGACAAAAGTTACACAGCAGATTATTTTTCCGTAAAAGTTTGTAGGTCACTAGATATACAGTGGATATGAATTGACAGTTGTCCAATTATAAAACTATTTTTGTCTATTTACAAGTCAAGTAATTTTCTTATTCATCTATTAGTAACAAAAAATAATAAAAAAATAAATGTACTTTGATTATTTTTTTAAATGAAATTATGTGTTGCAATTTGTAACTTCCAAATTTGAAATAATATGGGCCCGTATTCTCACCTTTTGAAGTAGCGCTACTTCCGAAAAATCGCTACTTTAAATGTCAATTCTATGTTTGAAATAGCAATGAACCACATTTTGGATTATATTTTGTACTGTTTTTCCTTGAAAATCTGTTAAGAGCTCCAAATTACCACTTTCGTTTTTTCAAAATCTAATGTTGTTTCAAATTATACACGAGTTTTAAATACCAAATTTGAGAAATTTTGAATCATGTTTTAATATATTTTTTCAAAAAAATCTGTTTTTAGCTTCCTGTAAACTAGTTTATCAATTTTAGAAATGTCTAGTACAGGGATGGGGAACCTTTTTTCTGTCACGGGCCATTTGAACATTCACAACATCATTCGCGGGCCATACAAAATATAACCCCCCCCCCCGACCGTTTTTTAAAATGATAATGTAATCTCAGCTTTTTATTTTAGTTTTTATTTGTGTACAAACATGTTTACATATAATATGCATATTAAACAATTATATTATTGCCTCTCCTCCCTAAATTAAAGTCTAGAATCCACCACCCCTAATGTAAGGGTTGGAACTGCTTCATTTTGATAATTCGTGTGATATCAATTGATGTATTTGACGTTGCTACTCGCAACTGATTTTCCAGGTTTGTATCGGTCAATCTGGAGCGTAGTCGTTTTCTTGCGATGGTGAGTTTTGAAAAAAACTGCTCACAGCTATAAGTTGTTCCTAACATAGATGCATATTCTAAAGCATGTCTCCATAAAGTGTGATAATCATAAAGTTTATAGAACTCAAGCAGTGGAAGGTTGTTGTTCCTAGCTTACATTACGAGTATTATTCAGTTAATATAAATTTATTTTGCTATGGAAAAAAATGCACAATTTTTTGAATTTCAAGTCCCGCCCGCGGGCCGGTCTAAACTACTAGGCGGGCCGTATACGGCCCGCGGGCCGGACGTTCCCCACCACTGGTCTAGTATGTCGTTCTTATTAATATAAAAGTCTTGAATACCAAATTTGAAAAGTTTTGGATTGTATCAATTTATTTTTCACGAAAATCTGTTCAGTGCTTCCGGTTTATGAATTTTAGCCAAAATCTAATATGTTGCTTTCCTTTATATAAGTCTTAAATACTAAATTTGACAACTTTTGGAATATATCCTATTATATTTTTCACGGAAATCTGTTCAGAGCTTGAAGTATCACTTCGGGTTTATCAATTTTTGAAGAAATCTAACATGTCATTCTCATTAATATAAAAATCTTAAATACCAAATTTGAAAAGTTTTGGAATATATCACTTCCGGTTTATCAATTTTAGAAAAAATCTAACATGTCGTTCTCATTAATATAAAAATCTTAAATACCAAATTTGAAAAGTTTTGGAATATATCATAATATATTTTTCACGAAAATCTGTTGAGAACTTCATGTAAAGTATCATTTTCGGATTATCAATTCCAGGCAAAGTTATTAATATGTTGTTCTTCTTAATATAAAAGTCTTAAATACTAAATTTGACAAGTTTTGGAGTATACCATAATATATTTTTCACGAAAATCTTTTCAGAGCTTCAAGTACAGTGTCATTTCTGGTTTATTAATTTTAGCCAAAATCTAATATGTAGTTCCCCTCGATATACAACTTTTAAATACTAAAATTGAAAAGTTTTGGATTATATTTTAATATAGTTTTTCATTAAAAACTGTTATGGGCTTCAAGTAAACAGTCACTTCCGGTTATCCAATTTTACCCAAAATCAACTCTTTATATGAATGCAGATAGCTTAAATACGGAAAATAGACATATTTGGTTATAAGAGTTATCGGGGACGAAAAAAATCGTCACACACACACACATCATTGTAAAAATAGTAAAATCGTGTTGTGGGGGCCCTAATTCGTGCTTATTTACTGAAAACTCACCATCGAATTTTTGGCACGATTACATTAGAAGAGTAATAAAGATCAATTAAATTGTAAATAGCACTTATTTCAAATATTATAGGTTCCATTTACAAAAATATTAAACTTATTCTTGTTTATTCATAAAAAATAAAATTTAAGAAATCGAAATAGCATTACTTCCGAAGTAGCACTACTTCAAGTGGTGAGAATACGGCCAATAGAATTTTGCTTCGCACTTTTTTTTGGGATTATTAAATTTTCTTTCGAATAGACAAAGTAAGAATTAAAATAATATTTCTTTGCTTTCCAACGATATATATTTTTCTAATACGCGTTTTCATACAGGCAAAATTAGGTAACAATATGTAATGTATGTGAAAGTTTCAGTTGTTTATTCTAAATTTGTAGTTTACATTATTATTTTACTCATCCATGACACAATTTTAAAATAATACCGATCTTAATAATGCAGAACATAACTACGAAACTAATATTGAAAATATGTAAATGTTTCTCATTGGCTAATTTTCTTTAGTAACTAATATACATTCCACGCGAATGTAATACACCGTTTTATCCACAACTTTTTAAAAAACTTCTTATAGTGCAGGCGCCAAGAAACATTCCGTTTGAAAAAACCGGTGGATTCATTCTGATTGATGATTTAGGTTCAGAAAGACCTAAAGAATGAAATTCTGAATGTTGCCGGACAAAGTTAGTGGTCAATTTTTTTTATATGGGGTATAAGAATTATTGATGAAATCGCTGTAACGGTCAAGAAAACGTTGTTTATTACTCCTAAAAAGTTGTTTCTGTAGGGTATGAAATTACAAACATCACGAATATTATAAAATACAAATTAAATATGGTAAAAAAGCCGCGTGCCTGAGTGTTTGGTCGCGAATCTGGGGAACCGGGTTCGACTCCGACCGATGCCATAAAGAAATATTTCGAATTTAAATGGCACAAAAGTTACTCTTGTGGTGCACTCTCCACACATCAATAAGTGCCCATGAGGTGACGCCTGGTAAACGCCTGCACGGTTGCCGGATACGAACGATGGTCGTGTACTTTGTTTCCCTCTCCGCAGCAGTTTATACCAGCTCTAAAGTGTTGCAGTGGCCCATATTGTACCCGACACGGTTAAGACGTTTTAGTTATAAAAGAGTTTTCACATAACGTCAAACTAGATAGTGTGATAGCTTATTTTGAATGCTGAGTTAACAAATTTACGTGAGAAAGATTTCGCGATGCCTCAGTTTTTAATAAATTGTCACACAAACAACATTTAAAATAGAAATATTTATTACAATCTGGTGCACTACGGAGTGACTCCTAAAGCTTGTATTCACTAGAAAACAGTGTATTTTGTCATACTATACTCCAAACAGACCGTGAAACGTTCAAATCAAATGTAAAAACTGTTTTGCAACATGTCTCCAAATCACTTGAAATTGCATTTTCTAAGCGAAATACGTGTTTTTAGAGTGTTTTGCAGTAACTTCCATAGTTCAAACCGGTACTTTAGCTGCGCTGGAGAGTGCTCTATACGGAGTGACTCCAAAAGCTTGTATTCACTAAAAAACAGTGTATTTTGTCATATTATACCAAAAACAACCAAGTACTATCGAAACTACAGGTAGAATATATGTTCAAAGAGTACATGCAAATCGGTTGTTTCACACAGTGAAACTGGTTGCGACACGACAAGCCGGGTAGGAGCTAAGAAACAATGTCTGTATGTTGCATCACAAGTATTTGGTCAAGATGCTCTCTCTACTTTTGGAAATAACCCAGAAACTCCGATGCACTTTCATCAGGTTGAAGAAGTCTGCACTTATTTGTCTGCCAAGCAAACAACCACATCAGATGAATTACGCTACAAGTTGATTACCCGTAAAATTGGGTTCAATTTCAATTTAACCAAAATTATTTGTACTTCTGATGCTTTATGTTTACATTGTTTAAGAGCTGCATCCCAAAAATATTTATGAAAAAAATCATTACAACCACTGTTCGGGCCTCTGAACTTCCTCCAATTCGTCTATGGATTACGAAATTCCAAGTCATACCCGACGAAAATGATAAAACCTCCTCTGCCTGATTCTTTAATTAGGCCTTGCAAATGTAATTCAGACTGCAGAATAATGTCTTGTAGTTGTAAAAAAAAATGATTTAAACTGTATCTCTCTCTGTAAATGTGTTCATAACGATTGTCAAAACTTATCTTTTTAAGGTAGTATCTTCTTATTCTTAGGGGTCGCTGTTCCTTACTCTTCTCCTCCAATCATTCCTGTCCAACACATCTTCACACTGTCCTTTCTTACTCAAATCTTTTGCGTCACAGTCCTTTCTCCTTCTCTTTGAGAGTTCTATCCTGAGGACTGGCTTCTCTAACCCCGACCGTCCATGACGGGGTAGTCCTAATCGACTTGGCAAAGGGGTCAGGCGAGGCTACAACTGCATGTCACTTGCAATGAACACCCTAGCCCTTATACCACTTTCCGATCCTACACTTTCCGTCTTTGGTTTCGGCGAAGATTTTACGGTCGGATACCTGTCCTACCACGAACCCTCGCCATTTACTCGGGCTTGGAACCGGCACCAAGTTGAGCTGGCTTACTCCCTCAGTGGCTGGTTATTGTACAGAACAATAATATTTACATATTTTCTTATTGGTAAAAATCGATTGACCATCTCAAATTTGAGATAAATGCAATCAAAGAGAGCACTTTTTGTATATGTTTTCTATATCAAGCAATAATAAATGTCATATTTTTCACTGTAGCTTCAAAACAGTGCTTCCTATTTTAATGGAAAACATATCAGTTTATAGAAATATATAAATGACAAATATCAAAATAAAAATAACTTTTTGGCCATATTGTTTAAGAGATATAGCTTAATGAAGTGCGAAATTTTTTACTAATACAGAGACGGAAGGGATCGAAGGGCTATGATCTGGCAATACAGGCTTGTTTAAATGTAATATACTTGGCCTCTAACTAAGAAAATTTAATCATCAATCTGCTTTTTTTGGAACAACTATTAGAATTTGCACTTTAATTTGTTAACTCAGATATCAAAATAAGCTAGCACACTATCTAGTTTGACGTTATGTGAAAACTCTTTTATAACTAAAACGTCTAAACCGTGTCGGGTACAATATAACCCGCTACAATACTTTGGAGCTGGTATAAACTGCTGCGGAGAGTGAAACAAAAAGTAAACAACCATCAGTCGTATCCGGCAACCGTGTAGGCGTTTACCAGGCGTCACCTCACGGGCACTCATTAATGTGTGGAGAGTGCGCCACAAGGGTAACTTTTGTGCCATTTAAATTCGAAATATTTCTTTATGGCATCGGTCGGAGTCGAACCCGGTTCCCCAGATTCGCGACCAAACACTCAGGCACGCGGCTTTTTTACCATATTAAATTTGTATTTTATAATATTCGTGATGTTTGTAATTTCATACCCTACAGAAACAACTTTTTAGAAGTAATAAACAACGTTTTCTTGACTGTTACAGCGATTTCGTCAATAATTCTTATACCCCCTATAAAAAAAAATTTACCACTAACTTTGTCCGGCAACATTCAGAATTTCATTCTTTAGGTCTTTCTGAACCTAAATCATCAATCAGAATGAATCCACCGGTTTTTTCAAACGGAATGTTTCTTGGCGCCCGGTCTATTAAATCATTTTTATGTTTTCATTTATCATTTGACACTGACAAGCCAATTGATGTATTTTATATTACAAAGTAGCCATTGAACGGTTGTTATGGTTTTGTTTATTGTTAAAAAGTCATTGGGAATTATTTGAAAGAAAAATACATTAAAATGGGTGAAAATGAGGACATTCCTTTAAAACGTATTCACTTAGAAGCATAAGCAGCATCTTTGAATTTAATTCCGAAGCAAGTAATCACTAATTTGTGTCTCGTTTTCGTTTCATTTCATCAGCCGTACATGACAGCTGTCATTGTATAAAGATAAGTAACCTATCTTAGCATAAATGTTAATTTCAATGAAAAATTTTCATAATGTTAAATTATTTCAATAAATTAATATTGTAAAATTTCTTTTTATTTATATTAAAAAAAAATCAGTAATAATTCTTCCGTGACTTCTAAAATATTCTCTCACGGAGTGACTAATGTTGTACATTAGTTATTTCAAATACCATAGTAACAAGTATATTATAAGTCGGTGTTAGATAAAAGTATATATCATCCCACCATGTACATTTCCTGTAATATTGGGATTTTCAAGTATCAAGAGATGGTGCTGATCGCATTATACAATGGTCAAATTCAAATTGCCGCCAACGCAAAGTGACAGTTTCATCCGTAACGTTGATTGGCTACCTATAGACTAAGAGTCACGTGTCTGCCCTTGATATATAATGAAATATTTAATTCAACTTAATAAGATTCATAAAAATAACAAATATCAGTAGTGTTAATCAAAATTTGATATAAATCGATAAAGTTAAGTTTAAATTGATATCATTAATATAGGAAAACACAAAAATATAAAATACAAGTACATAAATACTACGTCAGTAAAGCATCACTTTTAAATGAGTATTATTTACCAAGAATTGATAAAATCTAATTTATTAGTTTAAATATGATTGACTTTTAGATTTAATTAATATTGCATTAGTAAAGTACCACTGTCGGTAGGTCGATGTTATCCATAAATTAATCAATTGAAAATATGAATGAACTAAGCTTTTTTGTTAATTAGTATTTTATGTACGTGTATCCAGAAACACAAATGCATAGACATCTTGGAACCTTGAAAACGTACTTATCTACAAAAATTCATTATGTAGATATATTGAAGTTGTCGTTGAAGATATTTGTATTAATAATTTCTTCTGTAGTGCATGCCCCAACCAACATTAGCCAATTTTGAAGAAGATGCTATGAGAATTAAGAAACTTCAAGAAGAAAATGAAGCCCTTCGAAACCGTTTGATGTTACTCCTAGATCGAGGAAATGATGTTACACCTTGTGAAGTCGCCCCTCCACCTCATCTTTTAGATGATTTCTACATCATAGCTCAGGAAAACAATTCTTCAGACAATTCTACGAAGACGTTAAAGAATCTAATAAGGAATATAAGTACTGGGTCGAGCCCAATTTTAGGTAGGAAGGAAAATGATGCGAAAAGGAGAACTGGATCGATTTCGAGTAAAAGTATGAGATCTACTTAACAATAAAAATATATTTATTTTAAAACTGTCGATATTTAAAATCTTTAAATGCAAAACACAAACAATATAAGCTATTTACATTCTTAGAGTAATTAAAATATGATGTTTTGAAGTATATTATCTTTTAATTCTGTACGACTAAATAACTAAAATAAGAAAGTTATCCAAAAAGTGTTTAGAAAATGAAGTAAGTTAATGTCGATAAAACATTTCTATTATTACTTCGTGGCAGTAATTTTTCAATTTAGAGTGATATAATAACAATACAATAGCGTGACCATAATTAATGTAGTTTGCAAATGTAGCTTAAATACAGCTCTTGAATTGGACAGAAATTTATCGTGTAGGTCACTGTTCTTACTTGTTTAAAATAGCAATATTTAGGTTATTCACTTTGTAAACTTAATTTTGGACTAAACTTTCGTAATTGGCACCCGTTACTGATGTTTGAGATCAAATATTTCTATTAACAACGGCTCTACGTGAGACGGATTTACATCCAGGTACACACTAATAATTTCATCGTTCAATTTATGTAGTTCTGATATTTTTTGTATAAGTTTTAAAAACGTAGACTTTGCTTCACATCCTGGATATACACTTTCTAAATACCTTCGAAGTAAATAATAGTAGGAATTCTAAAAATAAACTTATTAATAAAAAGCGAATGTATTTCTTTCTTTTTTCCAACCTGCTCTAATTTTATAACATCTTGATGTATTACTTTAGATCTATCTGGAGTGAAGAGAGTAATTGCACACAAAATTAATATTATATTTTCATCCGTGCGCCATTTTGGATCGAAAGTTTTATTAAACCTTTCATGTTCTTGGTAAATGTTTCCTTTTGCAAGTTTTAAAACATCAGCTCGTATATTCCTCATTGATTCTTGACTGTGAGGTATCTACAAAAATATTTTGTAACATAATTTAAGCTACGTTTCCAGCTCTTAACATAGTCACTGTTTTAGTCTTTGTTTTTGTATTTTGTCTTATGTTTTTGTCAGAAGATATTGGCCATTTCCAGCTGTTAACATAAGCACAGTCTTAAGTTTTTGTACTTATAATGTCTGTTCACTCAAAAAGGGAACACATTTATAAAACTCTTTACCATGCTTCAAAAATTATATAGATAGTAATGATGAGTAGTAATCATTACTCAAATTAAGTAATAATGTAATTATTTCGTATAATTCCGAAATCACATTTGAAATAAAGCACGAAATTAATATGGTGAACGAGCCACAATATTTCTATTATTCCAACGATGGACTCGACGTTGTGCTATTATTCCAGCAATTCTTCTTTTTGTCAGAATCGAACCTATGATTTTTTTCTTTCTGTTGTCCATATTTATATTCTCTCAACATAAAAATAATAACATAACCACCAGAATAATGACAGATAATATACAACGCGTAGAACTACTGCGCAACATAAAAAGAGATAGCGCTTACATCACTTATCTCTCTCCAACAGAACAGCGACAAAGACTGACGAAAGTATGAAGTCTGCAAACTTTGTGTTTATGCGCTATGATAAAGACAAAGACTAAAACAGTAGCTGGAAACGCTCAAGCCATTATACGTATGACAAACTTTCAAGGTTATGACAAATAACAAAATCAGTGACTATGTTAAGAGCTGGAAACGTAGCTTTATCCTGTGAAAACAGAAAAGATAAAATAGTTTTACGCCCTTAAAAATTAAATATAATATTAATAAGAAGCATTTTATATTTAGTATACTTTGTTTTTGTCTTCCATAATTTGGATAATTTTATTTTTAGGAAACAACAATCGAAACGAATGAGGTACCTTTTAATCGTTAATTAAATTAATAATATTTTATATTATCAATTTACCTTCCAAGTTTGACGTTTGGGATCATAATTCATTGCACTTCTCAGTAACATCATCTCCGTGCATCCTCCTTTTAAAAGAGCAACCTGATCTTCCTGGCACATATTTTTGAAAGCATTTATTTTCTTTGCCATTTTTATTAATCTTCTGATAGCAACAGCTGTTAAATTTATGACATCCAGTAATCTGGCATCTGTCTGTTGACTTGACTGGAATAAAATTTGGAATTATTTATTATTTACTCAATTTTAGTTCGTAATAACAAACTTTGAAGCGACATTCGTCTGCAATTAACGTATTAATATCGTCGTCTAAAGGAGCTAATAGGGCCTTATTAGCTACAATAAGTTCATTTAACTTTGCTCTTTCGGCGTCATTCAATTCACGGGAATTGCTGTGACCTTGTGCTAAAGAACTATAGGCTTCGTATTCTAATTTGATTGCTTCGCAAAGTATAGATTCTATGGAGTTTGGCTCAATAGGAATTCTGTACAAAAAAGGATAAAATAGTTTTATTCTAACAAATAATTGATACATTTATATTTAATGAATTTGTCGTTATACAGGCTGTAACAAATAACGTCCCTTGCAAGGGGATTTCAGAACACAAAAGTCGCATTAGTCAGCCATTTTTATGACTCGTAATAATAAATTTTTGTTATGCCCGGTTGTACCGGTAACGCATAAATTTTCTTATGACAATATCGTTACGTTGCGAAATATTAAAGGAGATATTGAATATTGCTTTATTTTTTATTTATTTATTTTTTTTGTTTAAGCGTGGTTTATGCAATTTCTTTAAATTCATTTTAACATTAATCCGAGCATTAATCTAACACATAAAATTCATGCTTGGAAAACTAAAGCCGAGCTTTGTGCATTAGGTATAGGTTTTTGTTGTTTTTAGAGAAATATTCGCAATCGAAATTAACGTTAGTAGCGCTGATTTTCGAACCAAGATGGCCGCCATACGATGGGTTTGACATATGACAATTCACATTGTTCACTGTGTTTGGCTGACTGTGTATACAAACTGAGTTTAAATATTTATATGTAGGCGATAAGTTTAAATATTGAATTATTAATTACTACACTACTCATTCACCTATCACTTATTCAAAATGGCGCTTGTACGATTGCTTTCCATAGTACCGATTTGCACCACTAGAGGGGAAATTTTATCTACAATGGATGCATTGCATGTACTGAGAGAGATAGTAAAAAGTGAGATGTTTTCAATGCGCAATTGATTTTCTGCGCATAGAGATGATGAAATGAAATAGTTTTCATTTTTAAATTCAAAAATCCATCATGTCAGTATTAACATCAACAGTCTAGATAAAAAATTTAGAATTATTAAATGATTTTAATCATATTATATGTAAAAGATATTTTAAAATAAGAGGTGGAAAATCATCTCTACAAAGCTTTAAAAAAATACCGCTAGATGACAGACAATATGACGTCACAGGGCAATTACTGTGCAATGCATCCATTGCGAATAACAAGCTAAGTAAAGTGTTCAACAACGGTCCCGCGTTACTAAACCACTCATCGTGATTTAATTGGTCCGCCACACATCTTTGGTTATGGTTTTGTTTTTCAAAAATTCTCATAGGGCATTAGATAATAACTAAAAACTGAATTTTGTTGATTGTTTATTTTTCAAATAACTTGTAAACGAGAAAAATATTTCAAATATAGTATATTGTGTTATTAGGAGTAAAAGTGATACTTTGTGTGGCGAGCATGGAAGTTTGCACGACGAGCGAAACGAATCGGACAATTGCATGCGAGGCACACAAAGACACTTTTATTCCGAATGACACATTAAATTTTTTTTTCAAACGCACAACTTTTCTTCTTATTTGCTAATTCTATGTAGTTGCTATGGATATTTATTTATCTTATTTCTACGCCGCCGGCGTAGAAATTAGCTATTTCTACTCCGGCGGCGTAGAAATAAGCTATTTCTACTCCGGCGGCGTAGAAATTTCCAGCGGCGTAGAAATAAAACTTCTACCTTGTGAATCAAGTCACAAAAATGCCATTTCTACGTTTGAAAAAAATAATTTATTACCTAACCAGCGGCGTACGAAATAAATTTTTATATCTGTAAATTTTTGAGATGTAACACAAACTTATATTATTTTAAATGGAATCCACATCTGATTAGTGATTATAGTCTCAATTTTTTTTAAATTTTTTCCGTATTTTATTTTTAATTTATGCCCAATTGCACCGCTGACATAAATTTTAAGCTAGGCTAAAACAAAAAATGCACATCGAAATTTTGACAAGAATATTCATTTAGTCATTTAACGTTTCGTTTCGATACGATATTGTCAATTTAAGAAACACTTAAGATATAAGTGCTACGGTGTTGGAAATATTGATAAGATTTCTATTTAGAAATATTACTTTTATTTAAATAATTTATATCATTATAAAAATTTCAGAAATTAAATTAATTTTTGTGATCAAAAATATTTTATATCAGGTCACTCTTGACATGTTATACGATTTCTATTTTGAAATTTTACTTTTATTTAAATAATTTATATCATTATGAAAATTGCAGAAATTTAATTAATTTTTGTGATCAAAAATATTGTCACTCTTGACATGTTATACAGGGTGTTGACGGTCAGGTGCGAACATAGAGATTTAACATGAGATTTTAGTTTTTTGCATTTTCCTACACTCCTGTTCATTTTACGGCAAAAACTGTAAAGACCAAAGTTGTTCAGAAAAGAGAGGTAAACCACTATTAAAATCTTTATACACTTCGCTTAAAATCTATAAAATCTTTCTAAAATTGTTAAAATGTCTTAAAATATTTATATTCTCTTATAAAAACTATAAAATCCTTAAAATCAAATTAAAATCTGTAAAATCGTTTAAATCTTATATAAAATGCGTACAATCTCTCTTAAAGTTTTGGTAACAGACATGCGCATATCTCGAATTTTACATTTGTGTATCATGTGAATCGTAGCAAGCCTTTAGCTTTTCGCTATTAATTGTTAATTAAACCGCGGGTAATATTTTTGCTAAGGAATGATTTTAGCGGATTTTAGTAAACAGTGTTCCATGTAAAAGTTATAAAATAATATAAATTAATTAAAATGAATGAATGAAATTAGTTGAAGAGAGAACGCAAGATTTTTTCGGTGTTTTTACCTTCCGTCACCTTTAGGTAAGGAAGGTATTGTCTTTGGTCAAAAAATTCGGTGGTGAGTTTTTGATGAATAAGCACGTTTTAGGGTCCATAGAATACGATTTTTTACGATGTGTGTGTGTGTGTCTGTGTGACAAAATTTTCTAATGCGATAACTCTAATACTACAATTCCAAAAATTATAATTCTTTCGTATTCCTCTTCATTACATCCATGTGAAGAGCTGATTAGATTTTGGATATAATTGGTCAACCCGAAGTACCTTCATTTGAAGATTTTAATAGTTTTTCTTGAAAAAACGATGTAAAATATCATTTTTTCACATTTAATGTATTATAAATATTAAAGAATATTTTATTCTCTATACGATTTGAATGCATTTTATACTTCATATTAAATGGATACAGAGTTAAAAAATTATAAAGAAGTTAAATATCATATATTAGCCAGCTACGCTATAACTCTGGAAACAGCTGCTATATTAAGAAAATTCTGATTGAAAGGTGTCAGTGTCAAGTGCAATTGACATGTATGTTTGTGTTATAATTTTACTGGAAATATAGGACCTTTTGCTAGAACTTTCTGTATGTAATTTGTATAAAATACATACAACTGCCTTAAGGTAATGTACAAGAGATAGAATTTTTTGAAAGGAACTTTCTGTATGACATTTATACAAAATACATAGAACTGACGGAAGGTAATGTGCTGGCCACATCAGATTTTTTTATAATAAACCAGAACTTTTTGAAATAGTGAAGGGCCACAAAAAATTAATTTTACTCTTAGCAGAGAAAATTAAAAATTTAAATGATTGTTCAACTGAGTCCACAAGAACAAAAAGCTTAAAAAAATCTAAGAGATATCTAGATTATGATAATTATGATACACCTCGTGATACGTGTAGAAAAAAATTAAAACAACAAATTTACAAAATAATAAGAGGTAATTATGTAATTTACGAATATTAAAAAAAAATTATATAAAAAATTTGCGTTTTTTTTATTTTTATACTTAGCTTTAGTTATACATAAGCTTATAAATATAGTATTTGTGAAAAATTAAATAAAATATCTACAAAAAACATCGTTATTTTATTTAAAATCATTATAAAATCTTAGAATCATTACCTAATTACTTAAAATCATTTAAAATCCTGCAAATTTTGTTTAAAATCTCATAATGTCTTTAAAATCTATAAAAATGTTTAAAATCTTTAGTGTTGTAACGTCTTTGTACGCTTCATAACGAAGTGGTTTACACTTCGTTCAGAATTAAAAGTTGTATACCTGACCGTTTACATTCTGTATGTAATTTGTAAGTAATGAAAATTTTGAGCAAGATATAAAATGAATTATATCAATCAAATAAAATATAATTAATAAAAATGATAAAGTTTTTGTGAAATAATTACAAAATTCGGGAAAAATAACGTGAAAAGTTAATTTTTTTTCGTTAGAAGTTATTTGAAAAATAAAAATCAACAAAATTAAATTTTTGGAAAAACAATAGCACATCTGGCATGGCCTCCGAATCCCAAAGTCGCACAAAAAGTTTTATTTAACCGACATCTTATACTTCTCGAGACCCCAATGGTGGCAGTTCTAAATGGGACAACTGTATACTCTTTCGAATAGTAATGTTATAATTTACAAAGGTATATTACAGTAGATTCTAGTATAATGGGAGAGATTTTGTTTTGATTTTTAACGATGTATTATATTTGTTAATTATTTCATATTTAAAAGTTATTTGCAAAAAATATGATATGTATTAACCTACGCATTTTTTGAATAATGATTAGATCATTTATGTACATATGCACTTTTTTTAGTAATATTTTAATTTATTTGTTAAATTGAAAATATCGTATTGGGACGATATGTCAAATAAATTAATTACTATAGTGCATTCGCGATAGTGAGAGAATTTGGAACTAATTCACGTAGAGACGTCATTCTTTTGATTCGGTTAAAAAATTAAACTCTTCCGACTAATAGAATGATTTGTCTCTGTTCGTGAATTATAATATAAAAATTTCTATTTAGTGTTTTGCTTAATTTAACTATAAATCCTCACAAAAGATGCCGCCATGATGCGTTACAATTCTTACACCTCGGATGGCGCAGCCCTGCATATAGGGTACATTATTTGGAACATCTGTATACATATTGAGAAAATTAATTTTTCAACTATAGTACAAGTACATTAAACATCCACACATTATTTCAAAGTTCAATTTCGTAGTATACATAAGTCGAGACATAAATTCTCAGAAAAAAATGTATACAATACAAAAAGATTCATAATTATTATTTAACAATAATCAAATTTAGAAATGCACATTTTTAATAATATACTCCAATTGTATCTAAAAAATAATATGTAATTTGCGATCCATGTAGCACAAGATTAAATTAATAGTATATTCCGAAACTAAACTTTTTTCAGCAACCGGTGGAATATCGAAACACGGTTACTGAAGGTTTGGTTATTTAACCAGGCTTCATCTTCGGTTACGGCTGGTTATTTGAAAGATTGATACATAAAAGAAAGAATATTTGAAAGTTTGATGTGTTTACGGTAGCACATTTAAGGATTTTATTTTCAATTATTTGTAGTGAGTGTGATGCATGTTGAATTACATAATATATAGTAAATACACTTGTTTATAATCCTTCAAACTATAAATAATTAGTTTTATACTCGGTTTTATATTTGTTACTTTTATATTTACATTTATAAACACCGAAATCACAAAAAGAAATCAAGTTTATAAGGTATTTACATTGATCGTTCATAAGTAGGTACTTTGAAATAAATATATTTGTAATAACTTTTCAGTATAATTTCAATCTTCAATTTTAATCATATTAGCATAGCACTCATTTATTTAAAAAAATAACTCTGCTAAACTTTACCAGGGTAACCATTGCATTCCGAAATGTTGCAACTGGTTAAATTTTTTCAGTAACCACGACCATTATCGCGGTATCACAGGTTCAATTTCGGAATATACTATAATTTCAATTTTATGCAATGCTTTACTTTTTGATAGAAAGATATTGGATATTACTATGTGGTTGTTTATTGTATTCCAAAATAAGAAATAATAACCTTTGAACTTCCTGAAGGACGTCTCTGGTAACATCTGTTTTACTTTGAATATATGAACTTGTACTCATATTTCGGTTGCAAGGTGCATCGTTATTGTTAATTAAAGAAGTAAGCAAAGGGCTACTCTCATCTCCGCTGCTTGTAATGTATTCATTTGGTGTAGGATTTAAAATAGTACGAATCATGGAATCATCATTTCCAGTCGAATCTGCTACCACAATTGTATCCTGTGATTTAGACCCATTAAATTTAGCTTGTTCTATCACAACTTGGTAAGTTTCTGGACTCAACTGTTCGTAGTTCTTAATAACACTAACAATATTATTACTTTTCGAACTTTCTTCCTTAACAGCTAAATTATCTTCGTCTTGTGATTTACTACAATAATAATCTACTGACTCTTCACTGGAATAATCACGTTTTATCCGTTTGCTATTACATTTTTCAGGTTGTGTTCGCTTTCTTGCACGATTTTGTTCAATTTTTCTTCTTTTTTCCACCTTGTCTTCTTCTGACATTATATAATCTTTTCGCATTCCAATAGAGAAGCACTTTTCCAAACGACATTTCTGACAAAACCGCCTTGTTACTGCTGTAATTTCACACTGATCATTAAATGGGCACCGAAATTCTTTATTTGTTAGAGCATTTCGACGGAAAAAAGCTTTACAACTTTCGCACGTAACTGCACAGAAATTATATCCTAATGCCTTGTCGCCACACACTCCACAGATTTTGCTGTCAATTTTTGAATCAGATGCTGCTTCCATTATGAATGCATTAAAACACTAACAAATACCACATCGTGACATTCGTGCCCTGGTGCTACTTAAACTATGATTCAATTATTATCTATCTGCTATTGTAGGCCTGTAAAGTGTAATTTAATCTCAAGTCTCTCACCCAACCTATCTGACGTGATGTGTCGAGCTGTTATCATTTCCAAAAGTATTAAACAAACCGATAAGCAATCTACAATGGCTGTTCCTATATATCTTTAATTTTCACTAATTAAAAGTAAAACATTCTAACAATGACATTCAGATCATTATGAAAACAATTACGTTCTTTCTTACGATGTGATATACGATTCTGTATCATGTAAATCATGTAGCCAACAATCAATTTTCCCCTAGTGAGTCAGTTTTGTAAATTTCCCTACATGTTACGCAATGAGCGCTATACATACAAATTAATAATGCGCATCTTTCATTATATTTTTAATTTATTCTTAATAATTTGTTTGCCTTTATTATATTTGTAATATGTAGGTTAATATTTCGTACTTCTAAGCACATTGTTTGAATATTTATGTCTCAACAGAAAATGTATTACAAAGACACATATTAAAAACCTAATTACATTTGCAAGAAATAAAATAAGCAATTATAAATATCAACATTTACTCCTAGTATTTAAATGTTTTGCAATAATAAAGTTTAACAGTAGTATATAGTTTTCTGAAGTGTTTGTTTCAAATAGGCAATTAAAATGCTCCGTGTGATTAAAAATATATTATTTTTATTGTGTATTATTAATAGTTTTCAAAAGTCTTACACACAAGATGTTTTAAGTTTCATTAATTCAAAGAAAACCAAAAATGTTATAGACGATAGATATATCAGTATTGTTGTAGATCCAATGATACTATTGAATGGCATAAGTACAAGGTAAGTACTCATGCACCTTTATTTATGTTGTTTTTACTTATTATCTGACGATAATAAAATTTTGGTTTAATCGATATAAATTATTTTTATTATTTATTAAAAGTCAAATTTCGCAATTTACATTCATTTGTTATTTGCATAAGCGAAATAGTAAGATGAGTTTAATTTTAATACTCGTTTTCTTTCTTTGAATTTCCTAGTTGCAAATAAAAATAAATACAAATTGTTAATATAAAACCCATTACAATATATTATACTACATATTTCTTAACTGGAAAATTTATTAATCATTATGTTACACTCCCGTATATTTTCCTGTAATTTTCTACATTACATATATGGAAGTTATTCTTGTAACATATGTATAATGGTTTATATATTCATAAAAATACAGTATCAATAATACACTAGAATATAAATGAGACAAATGATTTCTTTAAATACTTTTCACAAATGTAATAATGTAAAGTACCTACCACGTACCTACGAACTGAATCTTTATCTTGAATATAAATACATTGATTTTATAAACTTCGTTTACGAAGTATATAAAATCAATGATAAATATAAATTAAGTGTGTAACAATTACTCGCTTGCAAGTTCATTCAAACAGCATTTTTGTACGATGTTGTAAAACTGAATGTAAAAGAATGTGATGTAATATTTTGTAATATCCGAATGCGAGGTAATATCTTACTTACCTAGCTAGAAGAAGGTGCAATTGCAAAGGTGCACCGAAATCGCAGTATTGTAAGAAAATAAAAAATGCTAACTGAGATCTGAGATTTCGAGTAATTGTTAACACCTAATCTACACAACACGATCACAGCCGAAAAATTCCCTACATTAAATATAAATAATACTTGAATTGTTTCAAAATCAAATTAATATTGAATATTATTGTATACTGTTAATAATAAATAAGAAATTATACAATTTAATTGTCAACCGGGACGACTCCGGGACAGAAGTTTTGTACTAAAATATCTATTATTCTAAATAAATAATGTATAAATCGAAATTTCATGATTTATTTTGGCTTCAAGTTTAAACCAGAGTATTTGTATAAAAGTGGTAAAAATAATTTCGTAATTAATAAATTACATATCTTTTTTATTATACTATAAAGTATAATATCTTCATTTTCATTTTAAATGAAAATTTAATGATTATAAAGTATTTACAATTACTTGAAATATCAGACAAACAGCATTTATTCCTTATTCTTAAAACACCAAAACGGTGTTGTGTTGTAAGAATAAATTCTGTATGACTGAGATTTCGAGTAATTGATAACACCTTTTCCACATCACAGTCGAGTAATTTCCCACATTTTAATTATTATTACGAATTTTAAGTCATGATCAATGATATTTTACCGAGTAGGCGAATCGCTGTGGGACAGTGAGACGAGACTAAAGGAGCATACATGTCACGTAAACTCACATGATTTCACGTGGTCAAGTGTCAGTTGTTGAGACCCATATTTCCCATTTATTTATATAGCTTGCAAATGTTTTTATGTGATTTCACATTAATGAAACAAATGCAACAGTGTGTCTTCTCCGTGGTCTTCTCGCAATATAAATAAATGGAAAATATTGGACAACAATTGTCTTTTGAAATCACGTGAATTTACATGACGTGATAGTAGCTTGTTTGCACCTAAAGAGGTCATCATAGCTATAATGTATCTAGTTAAGATTGCAGTGGTGTGAAATTAGGAGCAGTTTGATCTTGTTGTTGATTGGATAATATCGAGGTATTATCCAATCTGAAAACAAGATCAAACTGCTGCTATCTTTGCAGCACTGCAATCTTAAACTAGATACAGTATTCATTCATGATTCAGCGGTGGATCTAAGGCAGGGCTAGAGGGGGAAATCCACCCGCCCCGTAAAAGAATTAAAAATATATTGTTTTTATTTAAATATTGTCTTATTATTAATATTTTTATTATTTAAACCATGTTTTTATTACTCATTTTATTATAATAATATAATATAATAAGAAATATGGTTTACAATAAATGGATGTTTAACATAAACTTTATCAAATTTTAAAAATAATATTACGGGTTGCCCAGTTTACAAAAATAAGTGTACTTCCAAACAGAAAATTTAGTAAATATTGAACTTATTAAATAATTAATAATGTGATAATATTCAATAAAAAAATAATCAAAATTATTTGCAAATTTCAGTTACACCCCCTAAACTCTTAAGCAAGATCCGCCCCTGCTAGTATTGCATTCATTGAGAAAATAATTTTATGAAAATTGCATAAAAGGTATAAATACAAGTTTAACAAAATAATAATATAATATATTATTGTTTTTATGTTATTGGGTAGTAAATTTCATGTGCTTTTCAAATTTGAATAAATATATAGCTGTTCCATTAGCAATATGTACTTGAAAGAAATCCAGCCGGCAGTGTACTTACGGTAGTGGTAAAACACTGCGGCTTGGTGAGTCCGTTTGGAAAGGGTAAACGGCGACAGCTTGTATACAAGCCCTACATAGAGATATCATTGCAATGCAGTGTTCTTTTAAAAGGAAGATAGCTTTATCTGAGTTAGTAACATAAATCGCGGAAAAATGGTCCCTACTTCAAGGTACATATATATTTAAGAAAAATTTGGGCTTCAATTAAAAACCACTTTCGGTTATCTGACTGTCTTCAAAATTTAATAGGTTGTTCCCAGTTTAGTAGACACACATGCACACATACCGTGTGTCTATCTTAAAGGTGTACAGGGTGTAAATCGAAAAGTGAAACATAGGAGTTTAACATGGGAAATCAATTTTTCTTTGCGCAAACGTTACCTAATTATTTTATGCAAAAATACTTCAAATAAAAGTTGTAGAGATTTAAATGCAGCATCTAAATCATGTGAAACGATTATTTTATCTCTTCATATAAACGTAAAAATTAATTTCAAAGTTACAGTTTTCACGAATTTTTTGTCTAAGCAGCCATGGATTTATGACAAAAACAACGTATTTGTTTTTTTGTCATATATCCATGGCTGCTTAGACAAAATGCTCATAAAAACTGTAACTTTGTAATTGATTTTTACGTTTATATGAAGAGATAAAATAATCGTTTCACATGATATAGATGCTGCATTTAAATCTCTATAACTTTTATTTGAAGTACTTTGGATAAAATAATTAGGTAACGTTTGCGCAAACAAAAATTGATTTCCCATGTTAAACTCCTATGTTTCACTTTTCGATTTACACCTGTACATGGAGATTAACATGGGAAGTAAGTTTTTTGGGATTTCCTGCTCGCCTAATTATCGCGTCAAATAAAAGTTTTAGGGCACAAAATTCTGCACCTATATCAATAAACAGAATTACCTTTACCTGCTTTGTAACGACAGCCATGGAATTAGACAAAAAATAAATAAATGCGTGACGTTTGAACTGTCACAACCAAGGAGGATCGTCACAACGTTAGTTAACTTATTTGACGTTTCTGACAATTTGATTTTGTCTCTAGTTTTATTGTCTGAAATTATTAAAAAATGAATATTTATACTAATGAAGAGCGTGTTTTCTAAATTGCTAAATTCGTAAATACACGTTAGCCGCATAAGCAGAATATAGGACGAGCAGAAAAACGTGCGTTACTGGAAGAAAGAGTGTTAGAAATAAGTGTAGACCCCTTCTGTAGTACTAGATTTATTGGAAATGAGTTGGGAATCACTGCATCATATATAATTTTGTTATGCAATATAGAATTTTTAATAAATTCATATTATTTAAACAAAACTGTATTTTTTAACTTTATTTATTTGTCCAGTATAATATTTCTATTATTCTCATAATTAACGATGTTTTTCAAATCAAATTGTCAGAAACTTCAAACAGGTTATTTACTTATGTTTTGACAGATAAAACGTCACGCATTTTTTTTTTGTTCAATTCCATGGCTGTCGATATTTTCAACGTAATTTTCGACATTTTCATATTTAATTTCAGTCGGTACAAAGCATCTAAAGGTAATTCTGTCTATTGATTTAGAAGCAGAATTTTTTGCCCTAAAACTTTTATTTACGCGTTTTTGCTTAAAATAATTAGGCGAGCACGAAATTCCAAAAAAAACTGATTTCCCATGTTATTCTCATATGTACACCTACAGACACACGGTATACACGCACCCGATCATCATCGTGAAATTTTAAAATTAGATTTTTAGGGACAAGGACCTTAAAACATTCTTATTTAGCAAAATCTCGATTTGCGATTTTATCACGATTGCTCTTCCTCCCTTACCGAGGGTAGAGCGGGTGAACGGGATACTAAATACACATAAACTATTTATGTGGTAATATTACAAAAAGTTAATTACAATTTTTTTTATGTAAATTTCAGACTGCAGTCATTAGGAATAGCTAAACACCTCTCGCCTGCCTTCGTCCGTATCTCGTCGTCGTTTGACGATACTTCTGATGTTAACAAGGCGGACAAGCTAATGAAGTTGACAGCAAGTCAGTCTATGTGGACACCGCTAAATAGATGGCTCATTAGCGCTAACTTTACACCAGTGTTTAAGTTAAGTGATCGCGAGAGAGTTAATGATGTATGGGACCCAAAATCTGCGATGTCTTTAATGGAACAGGTGGACAAAGTGAAGATTTCGGTTGTTTGGGAAATTGACAGCGGTAAGAAAAACTCAACAGTAAAAATTATTAACAACTTTGATATACAATTTGGTAACAAAATGGTTTAATGGACAAATAGATGTTCCATTCCATCACAAATTTCATTATAAATCTGTTTGGCAAGATCACAAAATTTTGTTATCAAATTTGGTAATAAAATTATAATCGTGCAAACGGGCTTAATGCATACTTATAAGTTTAGACAAAACTCAGTTAATAGTTTGTTTTGATAAAACTAGAATTCGGTTTTTACGTGGTTTGTACTAATAACTTGATATGCCGTTGTTAATCATATTATAATTCTCTTACTCTAATAAAGATATTATTTTTGAGGATGAATATTCTAGGTTTGATAAAATGAAGACTGCCTTACAAAATTATTAATTATTATTTTTTATTCTGCTAGTAAATCTTGAGCATATTTGCTGTAAAATTTAAAAATTTAATTTAATTAATCTTTTCATTCTTAAGAAAATGTTTCTTTAGTTTAAAATTACATGAATTTTCTTTGTTCAGCTTATATTCAGTACCGGATTACCGCATAGATTGACTAGGCTATAGATTATAGAGGGCGCCCAATTTTATCACAATATGAGTAACCTGGGGCGCATTTATCAAATTTTCGTATACCTAGTTGATGCCCTTGGTTTTGGGATTTGATTCAGAGAACTAAAAAAATAAATTGAAATTAAATTGGAAAGATGTGAGAAATTTAAAATTTCATGAATCAAAATATCCCTGAAGACTTCCTAGATCGCCGGATCTGAATCCGTAAGATTCTTCTTTTTTGCTATTAAAAAAATGACAAACCACTAATAAATGAAAATATGCTACAGAGCGTTCGTGGTTCTACGATAAATCGTATTATACAAAAAAATGGTTGTTTTCTAGTAGGATGCAACCCATTGAACACTTTTTGTGACAAATAGCTTGTTTGTTGTTAATATTATTCGTTTTTAATAAAGTTTGAATGTTAATATTATTTGTTTTTTATCAATAACAAGATAACAAAGAACAATCAGAAATTTTTTGATTTGTTTTAGCCCGATGCATGAAATCCCAGAATACTTTTTAGACATTTTATACTAAAATATTATTATTATTATTATTATTATTATATTAAAAATTATTTCATGCATGCTATATTGAGAAAAATGGTATTAAATCCGTGAGTTTATGCCTACTGTACTGTAAAGTATAATTTTATTTTGAGAAATTTCGAAAACCTACCCTCGGCATTTAGTTTTATAAACAGGTTATGTAGAAAACTTTAAAAATCGATTTTCTTGTCAATATTTAAATTTGTTGGCCTATCTTGGTTTTTTGCTCTACCTTCTAAAATTAAGTGATCACAAAAAAATATATATTAATTCAAATATAATATTTCATATTATTATAAAACATTGTTTATTCATTCATTAAATAAAACTTATAGGCCGCAGTGTTGTCAAAACTGTAAGTTTAAATTTGTAGAAAAACTAACAAAAACACATTTATTTTTGTTGATTAATATAAAATTATACATAAGAGTGGGAGGTTTCGTTGCGATTTTGTTCACTATTTACGGATGTAAGATTTACAGCCATTAAAATGTATCTCAAAATAAAATTTTGGTTGCTACAGGCAAAAAAAATCATAGTAAATTTAATTTTAAGGACTACCAAACAAGACTCTGGAACAATACTCCTCTGACGCCGAAACCTTACGTCACGTCGTGTCTGTTTTTCCTGCTAGTAGGAACTCCTGGAGCGTGGCAGGAGGCGAATTGAGCCGATGTAGGTTGCCGGCTGCAAGTTCTGAAGCACAGCGCCTTGAGCTAACCCAGAAGTACTTGAAGATTATTGAGGAGAATGTGGATGCAGTTAGCTGGACACCGTAAGTAATGTACTCGTATATGTATTAAATACGTTCAGAAGAAAGGAACACAGAATATAATAGACCATAATCATATTAGTATCTGAATGCGCATGCTCAGAATGCACCAATCATATGCTATATGCTTGGGAGTACAGCGGAAATGAAACCAATGTTATCTTATGGGAAAAATTGTATTTTTAAAGCAAAATATTATTTTATGTTGATGTAAATGAACGATAATTTTTTTTGCAAGTTTCATTTTATGTTTAACTACTGGATTCTGTCCTTATAATATATATATATATATATATATATATATATATATATATATATATACATTAAAATTTAAAAAATGTAAGCGCCTGTTTACTGTTCTGTCACTGACAGATATCCCCAAACTAATGTTTTGTTGTGATTCTTTTGTAAAGTGCGAAATATATATTTTTTTAATTATGCCTGTTTGCTATTGTTTCTTTCGGGATTGTGATTTGAATCCATTAATTAAAAAGGAATATCTTTTTCTTTTTTTCCTAAGAATAGTAAAGAGAAAAAAAGTTAGTATTGCTAACTTAAATGGAAAAATTAATAAATAGTTTGTCACCCTGGCACGCTGTTTTCATTTCATAAATCTGCCGGCAGAGGCGCTGTAATAAATAATATGGTTTATTTGTCTATTTTACTATTTATGACCGTTATGGACCTACTGAAAGATAAAAAAACAACATTTGATGTACGATGTTTTATGTATGTTCTTGTATACGGAAGGGTATTCATTCTAACGGTCCTAACATATAAATGTGTGCAGAGGATAGTGTAGGAAATCAATGCTAGTGTATTCTAATGTAGTAAAATTATGCTAAACAATAACCGAATAATGTAAAAAAAATAAAATTAATTTTTTCTAACATGACTTTTTTGTAATTTATTTTGGTGCTAAAAATGTATCACGTGGTTTGCCACGTATGAGTGACATGACATTTCTAACAAATTTTGTACATATAAACTTTCCTGTTAAAAGGAAGCAATTTTTCTGCCATTGACGTGCTACAGTCTGGTTTGTATTAGTTTTATTACATTTTGTGTGTTTACAATTTTTCTGTTCCTATACATTTCTTAAATGTCATCAGCTCATTCTACGTCATATTCGGGAAAATTAAAATAAAAAAGAACTCAAAATTTTAGATTTTTAAAACAAATACATATGTGAAAGTTTCAGAAAAAAAATATTAGAATTTTGAAAAAATAGAGAAAAATGAAAAATTTCTTTAATACTAATTTTAAACCAACAGTTTAAATTATAAAGTTGGGGCGAAATTTTTGGTGTGAAAAGGTACTGAATTCTACTTCCGTTTCCCCGGAAGTGATCATCATTAATGTTTTTTTTTTAAATGGAATGATGTAATTTTTTTATTTTAATATAGAATTGAAATAATAAATATATTGCTTGTCACATTTTAAATAAGACTGGAAAGTGGAACTATAACTTTCCAACTTCAATATCAGAAAAGTAAATTCATTTTCAGAAAGTGTAAATTCTAATTCAGAAAATGTAACACCAATTTCAGAAAAAGTAAATACAATTTCAGACAAGGTAAATTAATTTTCAGAAAAAGTAATTTTTTTCAGAAAACTAAATTTCATTTCAGAATGTATTTTTATATAAAAAAATAAGTACGTCATCATGCGTTAAATATTGGACATTAAATCTGATGAAGTTTAATTTGTGTAAAAAATGGAAGCTTAAATTCAAGGTACTTTTTTTAGGAAATGATTATACTTTCCGAAATTGATATCACTTTGTCTGAAATTGAATTTAAATTTTTTGAAATTGTATTTAATGTTTCTGAAATTGAATTGAAAAAGTTTCATTTTGTAGTTCAATGCGTTTTGTAAATTAATTTCTACATCTGTAATAAAATGTTTCACAAAAATATTTTTCAGCGGATTAGACATCGATATAGTAAATATATAATACATACAATTATTTCCAGGAACAGTAGCAACGAAATAAATTTCCCTATGAAAATAATGAAAACCGCGCCTGCTACCCACAATCCCGCTATATGGACGACAGCGCCTAGGACTTCAATACCTACTAATTTTAAAGATGCTTTAATTTGGGCCAAATATCTAGGACAAGCAGCTAATTACGGATACAATGTTGTATTCAGACAACCGAAAATTGCAGAGTTGCAAATGATGACTCCGGTAATTTTTCTATAATTAAAAAATTAATTTACTACTTACATAATTTACCAAATATGATATTCATATATTTTTGTAATTTACGATCAAGTCTCAATATTTCAAATTATTATTAACTACATATAAAATATATTCATATTCAAAGGCCAAAATTTAAACGATGTGATTGATAAATTAATGGTTATTTAATAGAACAAAATTTATTATATTAAAACTAGAAGGTCAAAATGTCGTATAACTTTATTAATAGTTTAAAGGAACTATATGAATATGGGATATAGGTCAATATGTGGTTGCATAATTTGTTTATTTTAATTTTAAAATAATTGTACATATTTATTTTTAGTCTTTCTGGGTGTCTATAATACACAAAATGCTAATAGGAAATGAAGTATTAGATATTCATAATATAAATCCAATGAATAAAACAGATTGTTACGTTTTCGCTCATAGTACTAAAAACGAAATATTTTTTGAAAGTAAAGAAACTGTTACAATATTTGCTGTAAACTTAGAAGAAACGGAATCGAATATATCAGCTAAATTTTTCGAGAGAAGCGTGAAAGGCAACGAATTTCACTCCTATATATTAACAGCAGAAAATGAGAACAGTTCGTAAGTATTTTTGTAATAAAATACAAATATAAAATCTTATGCTCACATGTCAATGCCTGAATGAAAATTTCATGTTTTTTTCGCAGGGAAATCTTATTGAACGGTGATCTTTTAACAATTTCCGATCTGCAAGACCAGAAAATCAAATTCAAGCCAAAGATATGTCGAGCTAAATCAAGCAATTCAGTATATCTGAATCTCCCAGCGAAATCGATAGGATTCTTCGTGATTCCTCTTTCGTTTACTGTATCCCTGCAGCAAAATAAGGCAAGTTTATTGGAATTAGAAACTGATACGACACGAACAAGCATGAGCAATTCTCGAGAAATTATAAATAAGAAATATTCCAGTGGAAATAGATTGACACTTGAAAGGCAACACGATTCACAGAGCGAAATGAATAAATCAAATAACGGCGCGGAGAAAGATGAAAGTGCAATCTTCCTCCAAGATGACATTACGAAGTTAATTATTAAAAACGCGACGCAAGAAAAAAAGCAGAGTGCCTTGCACACAGAACAAAAGACAATTGATTTAAAAAAGTTATTGACAGGTTCATCGTCAATTGCGAGCGCAGACGAAACTAAATTAAACAGCGAGGATTCTCAGCAAAAAGTATACGAAATGGAAAACAAAAACCAAGATAAACAAAGAGCCAAGAAAAAACGTCAAGTTAATTCATTAGAGACTCCAAACATTGAGCCGGAAACACAAGTGAGAAAAACAAGGAGAAGTTCGCAGGAAAATTCGGAAGCAGCAAAAGATATAAATGAAACAGGATTCCGTACCATTACATTCGAGGGCGATTTACGCAAAGTACAAGTAGGTATTACAATTATTATTAGATGTGTTTTTTTTTATATTATTTTCCTTATTTCGCCTAAATTTACTTTTATTTCAAAATTATTATACTTTGAATTTTAATTTAAAAATCTGCTTGACTATTTTTTTACTTATTTTTTTTATAAATAATCTACTTGCAGTAATTTTTTATTAAAAATGACATCATTGACAATTAAAATGAAAGATACGTTTGACAGTTTGACACTGTTACCAACTTCCGCATCTTCACAAATAGAAAAATCCCCAAAAATAGTTATACAAAGATGAAGTGTGTAAAACAAATTATTTTCAAATTACTTTTAACTGTTTTTGATTGCATTAGTGTCACAAAATTGTCATTTCTAACACTACTATGGAATTCATACATTCTGTCATACTGTCACGGAATAACATGCCGTAATAGGCAGTCACAGACCACTAGTTTTTCAATTCACCCATTTAAATACATGGGAAAACGCAATTGTTTTTAAAATCAAGCCGGCTTTGCTTGGCGCTTTGTTTTTTTGATTTTGTCAGCTCAACTGCCTTAACTGTCAAATGATAAAAGAAATGATTATAAAATCTAATTATACGCCTTGTTTTACGCGTTTTGAAGCTTTTACATGGTAAGTTAAATAAAAATTATTGCTTTTGTAACATACCTATATCTTTTATTATTTTTTGCAAAAATGTCAATTTATGAGCAAACTATATTTTTTTAAGTAGTGTTAGAGAAAGTATAGTCTAAAACTCGTTTGGAATAGTATTTCCGCCACTCTCGAAGCCGTAGACCTCGCCTACGGCTCAGCCTACAAACTTTTCGCTCGCGCGGAAATGATCTATTCCGTACTAGTTATAGAATATATTATTCTAAACGTGAAATAGGAAAATAATTTATAATTTGGTATTTTGTCCTTTTTTCGGTTTTATAAAACATTAACCTCAGCAACATTGTTTACTTAATTTTCGTTTCGTACCTAACTGAAATAAATCATCAGGTTTGACATTGTGTGCTTTAAAGTCTAAAGTCAAGTGAAATCTTCTGTAAAATGCATAAGCAATGAGAATTAAGAATTTAAACGAAATTATAAACACAACATTCCATAGTTGGAGTTCGTACATTTTCGTGTTATACTGTTTCATTAATATTTGTATGAAAGAAGTATACTCGCCTCAGTATACGAACGCAGGTCACTTTTTTATGTTCTTAATAATAAAATTAGCCGATTCAAAAGGCAGTTCTCTCCGTTTCCATTGAAGTAATGGCATTTTATGTTTACAGGCATTATACAGAGTGTTAATGAATATGAGTTACAAATTTATAGGACATACAGTACTGACCAAAATGAGTAAAAAAAGCTTAGTCAACATAGATCTAATCTTCAACTGTTTCAGAGATGTAAGGCAGTGAAAATGAGTTTTTAGGGGGTTTACCTCTGCTATCTGGAAAACTATAACAGTTTCGACTTCGATTAAATGAGACTTTTTGTTTACCTTTGAGAGGTCATTTCGATGTGCTTTGGTTTTTTTTTAAATCAAATAATTGTACTACGACAAATATCGTGGCGACATTGGCTCATATATAATTTTCAAATAACATGGTAATATTTTTTTTCAAATTAAAGAGATAGAAGATATGCGCAATGGGGATCCGCGCATAGTAAGAACAACTGAGATCTATGACGTTTGTTTCTAAAAAATTTAGACGTAAAATGTGAGAATATCTCAGATAACTTTAAAAAATCTTATCGAAATAAGTTACAAAAGCGTTATTGAAGTTAAAATGTCTAACGATGCAAATTTTCACTGAGAGTACAGGTATTTTAATGACTGCAATATTTTTGACAGTCCAACTGGCAGTTGTTCGCGCCATTATCTTACTATTTGCAGCGATAGAAAGAGATAGCCGTTAAATTGAAAAGGTCTATTATTAGAAATTGAAAAAAAAATGATTCATATACAATTTTATTGTTTTTTCTATTTACTGACAGAAAAAGATTTTGATCGATCACTATCTTTATCAGTTTTTCTTCGCTTCTAATACAAAATGGCCTCTTTCTCGGAAACAGTTGATCAGACCTATGTTTTTTTACTCATTTTGGTCAGTACTATATGTCCTATATATTTGTAACTCGTATTCATTAACCCTCTGTATTTTCATATATTCCACTGCATATTTAAATACAGATGTCCGGACTTCGAAGGCCAGTATTGGGATCTCAGAAATAATAAGAGATACGACTTCGGTTAAATGAGAAATCTGATGCTCCTTCGGAGGACCATCTTAGATGTGCTTTTGTTTTGTCCAAAATTCTCATAGGCTACTTGATAATAACGAAAAATTGATTTTGGTCGAAATTTTATTTTCAAATTACTTTTAAACAATTGGCAATATAAAAAAATGTTTCAAATAAAAAAGTTAGATATTTTTATTGTTTTCTATTAGTAAATTTTCGAGATGTAAAACAAAAACTTATTTTTTTTAAAATAGAAAAAAAATATTTGATTTTTACTTTAAAAAATATTTATTTTTTCTTTCTTTCGATTGGTGTAAAAGTTATTGTTTTAAATTTATTTTACCATACAAATCTTAGAATTTTCGAAATTTGCCGGTATTTAAATACGCTATGACAGATAGTTTGTCAGCGTAGTGTGTTTAAATGTAATTTATATCATTCCTACTAATGGAAATGGAGTAAACGGCGTTTTGCCACTTTGGTTAATTCATCACTGAGGTAAAATGTGTTTTTTTCGCTGTGACGACTATGCTATTCTCTCTAGACTTGTATAATGTTTGAGCTATTTATATTTATCGATTTAATTTGAATGATTCGGCCCCAGTTTTAAAGTAAACTTAATACAAGTTATACGTATACCTATAAGCTGAAAAAATATATTCCATAAATAAAAAATCTGTTGTGGACACCACAAGATTTCCTTGTACGCAAGACCAACATGAAGTATAGACCTAATTTTAAAATTGCACGTATTTGACGTAATTTGACAATAACATTATTTTTTTTTATTTTTTTGGTATTTTTTGTCGTAATCCATAGCAAGCTTTATAACATAAACCAAAAAGTATATAATTTGTCAACTTAAATACAAAGGGCTAATTTAATAATACTTGATGTGCTAGACGCAGAATTTAATTCTCTAAAATTCTTATTTAAAGCATTTTTTCCTAAAATCACAATAGGTTTGTTCGTTCCGCTATGCTGCGTTTTACCGCAAAACGCGGCGGTAATTGTCGCTGCGTTTTGCGATTCACTGCCAATCGCCGCGGTAATACTTTAAGTTACTAAAAATTATTTTTCTGTTCGATCCGTTTGCGTTAAATTATTTTCGAAGATACTTCAGACTATTATAATTATAAAGGATACTCGGAAAATATATATTATTCCATTTTCCATTATTTTAATTGTTTATTATTGTTATCATTTAAATTTACCTTGTTACAAATCATAATTGATATGGCATTGACATTGATATATTTTACAAATGTATTTCAATTTCTAAAACTGAAACATTACACAGCCAGTGGCGGATTTATAAAATTATAATAGGGGGGGCACTAAATTCGGAAAAACAAATTTTAAATATATAGGCTAAGCCCCCCCCCCCCCACCTTGTTAACTTTTGTATTGTATTGTAAAAAATTGCTCATATAAAAGTTTTATTATTTTAAATATACTATTTGATGGCAGACGTTAATATTTTTTATAAAGTCACAACTTTTATTTTTTAAATAGCAACCTATAATTATTTTACTAAAATATAATCTGCGTACAAAGCAGATTGGCACACCCAGCAATGGGTAAAATGCCATGATGATATATTTATTTATTTATAAACCCCCATTTTTTGTCTTTTTAATGATCTATTTGGGGTCCTGCACCATAACAAAAAATAATAAAATTTACACTTTATACTTAAAGTATTACTCAATAAATAGGGATTAAGATGAAGAAAACAATTTTGTAATAATTCCTTTGCAAGATATTTGAGGTTTGTTGTCAGTGTCACTCTGACGTCACATTAGTGCTACTTTTCTCTCGCTGTCTACTATAGAACTTGTGTGAGAGAAAGATATAGCAACAGTAGGTGTCGCCGTGACGTCACGTTGACTTTAAAAATCAAATTCAGTTAAAGTAAAAACAATTAAGACTTTTTAATATTTACTACGAATTACTACAAAATTAAAAGAACTTTAATTTAAAATAATAATAAAAACATCAGAGTGCAGGACCCCAAACAAGTAAATGAGTATGAGAAATAATGTTTATTCAAATATTCTAAGTAGCCATGTAAAAAAAATGCAACAATGTAATACAAAATAAGTAAAAACATCAAATTAAGTAATAAGAAGAACTTAAGACAAAAAATGGCAGTTTATATTTTAGTGAAATAATTATTGTTTGCTATTTAAAAAATAAAAGTTGATAGTCGTATCTTTTTAACGTGACTTTATAAAAAATATCTACTTCTGCCATCAAATAGTATAAGTAATTAAAATAATAAAAATATTATTGGAACCATTTGTTCTATTACTTATAATAAAAAAAGTTAGGGGGGGGGGGGCTCTCCAAAATAATAAACAATTTGACAAATATAAGAATTCTGTATTTTTATTAGTATGTTTATTTTTTTATTTATCTATCATGTTTAATACGTGAAAGATAATATGTAGTACTTAACTTTTTTAAAGTAACAGGGGGGGCACGTGCCCGAGTGCCCCCCCTCTAAATCCGCCACTGTACACAGCATACTTATTGAAAAATAACAATTTTTTCCTAATATTTATTTGTCAAACACTGTCATACTGGCACTTGATATGTAGACGCGAACATTACCGCCGCTTATTTTTTTACCACCGAGTCATGAGTCACTGTAAAAATTATCACCGCCAGCTGCCGCGGCGTTTTACCGCAAGTTACTAGAAAAACGGAACGAACAGAATCTAGTAACTTTACAGTGAACCGCGAATCGAAAAGAACAGCAAATTTCACCGCCGCGGTTTGCGATAGACGCAGGGTGGCGGAACGAACAAACCTATTAAAACCATTTTATTCAAGAAATACTGTTATCAACTTCAGGTAATATATCATTTCCGGTTAGCCTATTTTAAACAAAATCTAATATGTTATTCCCATTGAAATAAAAGTCTTATATAGCAAATTTGAAAAGTTTTGAATTATATTTTAAAATAGTTTTTCATTAAAATCTATTATAGGCTTCAAATAAAGTACCACTTTTGGAAATTATGTAGTGACCAAAAAGAGAGGTATACAACTAGATGTCATAGTAGTCCTAAATACAAAATTTCAACTTTCTACGGCTTACCGTTTTTGAGTTATGCGACATGCGTACGTACATACATACGCACGTACAGACGTCACGACGAAATTAGTCAAAATGGATTCAGGGATGGTCAAAATGGATATTTCCGTTGAAATCTGAAAACCGAAATTTTTTGCGATTACGATATACTTTACTATGTACAAGAAAGTAAAAATGTATATTTTTCTCATTTATAATTAATCGTCTCAACATAAAATATATACATCTGTCTAATTTTATTTTATTTGAAATTAAGGGAATATTTGACTAAAATACTTTTTTACTTGCATTCATGTTTGCATCCTCTTTAAATTATATTATTATAAATTTAACATAATAAAAAAAATACTTCTTTTGGGCTGTAGGTATTTATTTTATTTCATGTTGTTGTAGAGTCCTTCAAATGACGTAGAGGATATAAAAACGTATCAAAAGCAAATAAAAAATCAGGCATCGATAAACCCTGCGAGCCATTCCCGTGTAGGGAATCTTTTAAAGGAGATGGACGATAAATCACCTGAAAGACACGACACCAGAAATAAATTTACAGAATCGAAAAACATTCACAAAGAAAATTCGGTTTCAAACTATAGGATGAAACGGAAACTGGCATCTGACGTGCTAAATGAAAACAAAGGGTCAAAACAATTCAGAGAATATAAACATAGTGAACGAGTTAAGAGGCAATCAGAAAAAATAATAAATAACAATGAAGTTCACGATATTTCAGAATCAGAAATTTCAGATCTTATTCCAGATAAAATTAAAATTGAATTATTAAGACAACAACTACAACATAAAAAGCAAGTAGAAGAACAATTAAATAACTTTCATACAATTTTAGAAGACGATGAGGATCAAACTGAAGGTAAAGTAAAATGGGATGTAAGATCTCTCTTCAAAAAATATGTGAAATATTATATTCGTAATATGAGTTCCGATTCCGTAGATAAGACCAGTGACGATAATAGAACAACGAAATTTAATAAAATGAAGAAAAGAAGTATAGACGAAGGTGATAAAACAAGAGAAATTGATACATTTCTCAATGAAATTTCCAAAGAGGATGGATTTCCCCCAAACCACGTAAAACATATACAGGAAGATATTTACCTGATTAAACCAAAAACACACCATGACACGTCAACACAATCAACTTTGGCAACAACCCTAAAAGAAAAAGAAAGTTCAAAACATGCAGAAAATGACGAAAGTTCCTCTGAAGAATACTACGATACCATGGATCCGGAATCATCTTCTTCTCAGAAACCTGAAAAAGAAGGCCTTGTTGACAATGTTTTCCAAACTATGTTTTATTTTTTAAGAGATTTTCATAAGAAAATAGTTGATTACTTACATTATTTAAGTCGTTAATCACATTGTACTTCTAGATTGATTTTTTTATGTATGATCTTAGGAAATAAATAATTTATTAATTATTTATAGTTTATTTACCCTTAATTCTCCTATTTTTTAAAAAAACCTTAAGAATTATAAAATAATTATTATTACAAAAAGAGAATATCATAATTATTGAAAATAATAATAATAATAATAATTCAGCATTTTGTTTGTCTACAAAAATTTAACTTTTTTAAAAAATATTCGAATTATATTCCACCTTTTAGCCAGCTTATTCCTGTTTTTCAATGGTTTAATTTGACATTTGCTAGTTTCAATCACTGTCTCACACTCGGATGTAGATATTGAATGTGATAACATGGTGTTCTTTTGTGTGAAAGAATACTTATGTCTGTTCGTTTGTCTTACTCTAAACATGCTGAAGTGCTCTGACATTTTTCACTTATTCGCTTAAATTAGATTTGAGCAATTGTCTGGAGCGTATCTATGCGTTTAGAGTTGTCAAACAAGTGTTTGGTTTTTTGTTGTTTAGTAAACTTAACTTGCTAAACATGGATCTTTTAATAGAAAATGAAATGTATTTTAATTTCTTTGGCAGTGCCTTGAATATCAAATTTTACACTTCATGTTTCTTATGGTTTCCGCCAACCAGGTGCATAACGTGACAGGGGCTGATGTAAATAAACCAAACTCAACAAAACACACAGCTATTAAAATTACCCACAATTCTTGCTTGCTCTTTCTTACTCCTCCTCGCGACTCGGAGTAGAAAAACACCTTCTAAGCAGATACGAGCATTTGCTCGATTGAAACTTAATAAAATTCAAGTAATGATATGTGGATTGAAACTTAATAAAATTCAAGTAATGATATGTGATAAAGGAACGCGGATTTTTGCATGGAATAGAAAGAGTAAGACAAACGAACAGACCTATTATATAACATAAAATGGAAATGGTGAGGGGTACTGTGCTGCTACGAGGAATAACATGAAGAACAGGATTCGGGACGATTGCCTCTTGGTGAGTGAAAATCAAGTGTTAAGCGCAGTCGACAATATCCGACTTCGGCTACAAAAATGCACCGAAGAGGGTGGAAGGTACTTCGAATATTTAAAAAAAATTGTATTTATTTCAGAAATAATACCTAATATAAAACAAATGTTTCCAACAAAAGTGGTTTCTTTTTAGAATACACATCTAACGATACAACACATGACCTAGGTTTTCATTTGAAATTCTGCATTTGAGTGTAGTTACGCCTAGTTTCGGTATATTCAGGAAATCGAGACTAGCGTTACAGTCTTATGGGTCGATTCTGTTCACATCTGTAAATCTTACAGATCTGTAAATTTGTAAGTAAGGAACACAATCGCAACGAAACCTGCACTCTTATGTATAATTTTATATTAATCAACAAAAATAGATGCGTTTTTGTCAGGGTTTTACAGATTTACAGATCTGTAAGACTTACAAATGTGAACAGAATCGACCAAATACATAGCAAAGTTACAGAATAGCACCATAATAACACTAAATTCTTCATATAGGATTATATTATGCTAGTTTCTTTCCTGAACCTCTAGGATGACGTAGTTACGAAAAAAAAGTCTGGGAAGGGCGGTCTAAAACTTGAAACACCCATGTTTTTTATACAAATACCGGGTGTTCTTTTTCATGGTGTATATAGGAGAATCGATAGGAGATTAACATGGGAAATCAGTTTTTGCAGACTGTTGCCTCCCGTGTTAACTGACAAGAACGGTTTTGGTATCAATAGAAAGATAAAAGATTTTTGCATCAAATAACACCAAATACTTACAGGTAAATTATGTAAAATTTTAGTTAGACCTTTTCAATTTAAAAAGATAGAAGATATATGCGCAATGAGGATCTGCCACATCCCCACACCAATAGCCACATCCAGGACGGCCTTGAAACTAACAGCTACATCGACGATAGGGCCACCCAACGTCTGCTTATCTTCGCTACAAGCCTGCCAGCTCACACCAGGTGGGCTCGGTCTACTCCAGGCCCGACAGAAGCGACACCTAGTTAAGTATATTTTTGTTTTTTTTTTCTACCTGAGGCAGCTCTAATTTTTTCTTTTAACATTTTGTAACTTTTTGGATTGCCGGCAAATAAAAGTTTGTTAAATATTATTTTGGTTTTCAAAAAAAAGGAAGAATTTTCACTCGAACATCATCGGTGGTCTGGCGCACACCAGGGACGTAACTAGGATTATTTTCTGGGTGGGCCAATGAAAAATCTTAGTGGGCCATACTTATATCATAACAGTATTACAGTAAAAATAAATTACTTATTACCATAATATATGGATAGCAGTAAAAAGAAACGGTAAAACAAAATAAATGAAAAATACAAATACTTCAAAGTAATAATTATTAATAATTAAATTTGAAAACAGATATTGCATTGAAAATTGGAATTGTTAAAGCAATGACTACTAATCTAAAGTAGAGGTGGGCGCGTGAGTAACTTTTTGTTCACGGTCACGCACGCTCACGGAACTAAAAATATAATCACGGCCAATCACGCACGACTTTTTATGTTTGATTCACGATCACTCACGGTCACGATTTTATTTTGGCACTCACGCCCGATCACGCCCGGCGGGTCACGTTCGTGTCACGTAATTGTTTCTATGTACATTTAAGCCTGTTTAACACAGTCATAAGTTGTTATCAAGTTAGGTAACAGATTGGCTTAATTGGAAACGAATGTTTATGGACAAATAGGTTGTTCTATTCCATCACAAATATCATTATAAATTTGGTAACAAATTTGTTAACAAAATTATGATCGTGTCAAACGGGCTTAAAGATTTAGATGGAAATTGACAATTTTTTAAATAGAAAATAGAAGAAAATTTGTACTCACGCCCGATTAAATTTCAATCACGCCCGATCACGCACGATAATTTTTTAGTGCCTCACGCTCACGTCCAATCACGACGCAAAATTTAAATTATATTCACGATCACGCGGGTCACGTCGTGACCCATCGTGACCCGACAGAATCACGGCCCGCGCCCACCTCTAATCTAAAGTTCCCGGAAAATATAATTCATAAATAAATTATAAAATCTAGATAATGGCCCTACTATTAAACCAATCTTTTTGAAATGTCGTAATCGATTTCCAAATTTTGGTTTTAGATACATATCTCTCGTCATGTTAATTCGTCATTGACTAGAACAAAAATCTATTTTTTTTATATAATTTAATTATATTTCAATGTTGGTAAATGTAATAAAGAATTATCAATTTACTATATTCCATATAAATTTTGTTGTAAACGCTAATTAAACATAGTTTAATTTTTGTAAAACGAAATATTATAACGTGGGGCTCGTAAGTTAATAATTTCAGTTTTGTAAATTCATCAGAAAGTGTTGGTATTATATCTGTTAGTAGTCCAGATACTTTTCTTACAATGCCATAGTACAAAAATCTGGCGTGGCCAGTATGGTGTTATCCGCCACATATTAATCAACATTCATCCCAATTCGGTAAGAAAGTTGTTAAATCTTAGCAACATTGTTGAAATTTCTAATCAATGTCAATAGAAACAAATGTAACGTGTCATGTTTTATTCAGTGTTGGCAATTATTATTGGTTACTTGCTATAGCAGTGCTGCTAAGAAATAGAAACCTTGCTACAGAATTGGGGCGATTGCTTGAAAATTTCAATTTTTTCTCCACGGATAGACATACTATCCATCTTATTTTTTGGTAGTAGACTCACATAGAATTTCAAATGTTTATTATGCAATATGTACGTTTTACATCCACACAAAATGTATTTATTCTTACACGTTCTAAAATTATCTTTTATAAAATAAACTTTAAAAAATTTGGGTGGGCCAGTAGGTGGGCCAAAACATTAATAAGGTGGGCCGTGGCCCACCCCACCCCGTAGTTACGTCCCTGGCGCACACCATTCGCACACCTTCACTCATTAGCGCCGGTGGCGCCCTTTGCCTTGCATTCATTTTGCTCACATTTCTTTGTCACGTCCCACGACCCCGCTTACAACTTTCCAGCTACAGGCACTCCCCTATGTGTGTAGTGATCGAGCACCTCCACCAGGTAGGTACCGATTACGTCACAGCGAGAATTAATATATATATATATATATATATATATATATATATATATATATATATATATATATATATATATATATATATATATATATATATATATATATATATATATATATATATATATATATATATATATATATATATATATATATATATATATATATATATATATATATATATATATATATATATATATATATATATATATATATATATATATATATATATATATATATATATATATATATATATATATATATATATATATATATATATATATATATATATATATATATATATATATATATATATATATATATGGAGAAATAATACATTTTTATCAGAAGTGGTATCACAAGACCTGATTTTATTGATAAATTTTTACTTTGCACCAATTTTTTACTTCCTTGTACGAAGTAAAGGAAGTATTGTAATCGCGAATAATTTCGGTTTTCAGATTTCAACGGAAATATCCATTTTCACCATCCCTGAATCCATTTTGACTAATTTCGTCGTAACGTCATACGTACGTACGTGCGCACGTGCGTATGTATCTCGCATAACTCAAAAACGGTAAGCCGTAGAAAGTTGAAATTTTGTATTTAGGACTACTATAACATCTAGTTGTGCACCTCCCTTTTTGGTCATTACATAATTTCTAGAAATGGTACTTTATTTGAAGCCTATAATAGATTTTAATGAAAAACTATTTAAAAATATAATCCAAAACTTTTCAAATTTGGTATATAAGACTTTTATGTTAATTGGAATAACATAGTAGATTTTGGTTAAAACAGGCTAACCGGAAGTGACATATTACCTGAAGTTGTTAACAGTTTTTCTTCAATAAAATGGTTTCATTTTGATTTTAGAAATAAATGCTTCAAATAAAAATTTTGGAGAATTAAATTCTGTGTCTAGCACATCAAGTATTATTAAATTAGCCCTTTGTATAAGCGAGATATGTATATTTAAAACTTATATACTTTTTGTTTTTTTTTATGAAGCTTGCTATGGATTAGGACAAAAAATAACAAAAAAATAAAAAATACATGCTAATGTCAAATTACGTCAAATACGTGCAATTTTATACTTGGGTCTATACTTCATATTGGTCTTGTGTACAAGGAAGTAGTGTGGTGTCCACATCAGATTTTTTTCTTAGCAATAAACACGAAAGCAAACTGCATGGTAAATCCCGACTCCGAAGAAAGAGGGTTTTACCTAATGTCAGTTTGCTTGAGTGATTTTGCTTAAAAGTAAAAAGAATCAGTGCTTAAAAATAAAAGTTTGTCTGAGAACATCAGAGAGATTCCATAGATAAAATGAAACAATTTAATTATTATTATTATTTTATTTTTAAACTTGAAATATTAATTAACTGTCACACTGACAGTTACAATAACAACTGTTTATTTACTTGGTAGCGGAAATTTATCGGGGTAACGGAGTTTTATCAACTGTAATTACACAAGAGCTTTTTATTTTGCCGGATAAATTTCTGTTGGTCACGAAACCTTGTTACCTAGCAATTTGACAAGAAAACTGTTTTAATAAAATCACGACACCGTAGGTGGAGTGATTTTATTTTTTAAACAGTTTTCGAGTCAAATTGCTGTCAGGTTACAAGGTTGAGTTGTCAAACAGAAATTTATCCGGAGAAAATAAAATGCTAGAGTGTAATTCAGCGAGATAATTTAACGACATTTTATTTATGAAAAAGTTTATTTAAACGTGCAATTAGTGAAAGTACAATTATTATATATCATTTTATTTGACATGTTTTCTTCACGAAGATTTGTTACTTCATTAGTCACAGTAGATTTAGAAATATTATTTGTTCTTAGATTTGTAATTAAATTTTCATGATGTGCACAGTCCAATTGAAGATAAGGTTTTATTGAAGTGGAATTGGAATGACCTGTTATTTTAATAATTTGTTGATCGCTTACTCCTGCTTTTGCTAACGAAGACACTGTGCTGGCGCGATTTGAATGATTCGTTATCTTATTATTCTGAATATCAATTCCTATTTTATTAGCCGCATTTTTAGTCCACTTAGATAATAAATTTACTCCCAATGGTACGTTTTTGTACCAGCCTTTCGAATTTTTATATTTCCAAAATGGATTAGGAGTCAAAAATAGTCGTTCTGATGTTATATTTTTGGATCGTTTATTTATAAGTAATCTAAACAATCTTACTGGGCAGATTGTGTCATCTTCATTATTTTTTGTTAGCCACTTACTAGCTGTCAATTTATTTGCACCTCCTTGTGCAGTTTTCGAAAATATTGGGTTGTATTCTATTCTATCCGTAAACATTCCATCAATTGCTTTTTCTTCTTTAAAATAATACACCATGCAACTAGCAGCTTCTCCTCCTCTCCAAGCCAGCTCATAAGAAGCTATATGAAAAAACTTTTTTTGCAAACCTTCAGGTTCATTTTCATCCCAAAGTTTAGCCATTTTGATTATTTGTGCTTTATTTACAGCTGTCGAACTAATCTTTCTTTTCTCAGGAATACTTTGGAGTTCTTTTCTTTTAGCGTTTCTAGCATCGCGTGCTTCTTTAAAAATAATATCCGTAAAGGGATCAAATTTTATGTTGAATTCCTGAAAATATTTCTCCTGTAGCATTTTGGCCGTTGAATTCCACATTGTCTTCACTACATATTCTTTATAATTTTCTCCATTAATCTTTCGCATATTGTAAGCCCAATCTAGCAAAATATTTGATATTTTACATACCGTTGTACCTCGTTCTAATACATAATTTCGGCTTTCACAAAATGTCATAAATTGGCGCCAGATACATGATTTATTGTTTTTTGTATTTATAGGCACACTATTTATAATATTTTCTTTTATACTTTCTTCGGAAATATTCCCAAATCTGTTCATTTTGCACTACAAGCAAGGACAAAAAATGTAAATGACATTAATGTAGTTAGTGTTTTGAACTGGTTGCTAGGAGAAAGGTAAATAACGTTTTATCACTTGCAAAAATTTACCTTCCTGTTTATCCGCTGTCAAAACGATAAAATTGTTTTTTCTTTATGGCTTACTTTATATTGAAGTTAAATTATCAGTATAATACTGTTTCCATTGGTTGAATTTTCAAGTGTTTTGCATCATGATTAGTTAAAAACTAGTCGTTGGAATTTATTGTTAATATTTGATAAATTCTAAAATGCATTACTGCGTTCATTTTGGTTCTAAACTATTTTCTTGTTTAATATTTCGTAATATTTTTTATGTAACGTTTCTACCTTAATATCATAAAATATATTTGCTTTTATTGTAAATGTGATAAAATAAATATATGAAATTATTTATAAAAATATGCGAAAAGTAAATACGCTAAAAATATATACAGAGTACCCATTTTCTTAATTCCCGCCTGAAATTTTAAGAATAAGCAAAACATAACACATTTTATAAGCCACTTGGTAAATATTAGTACTTTAAATCGAATAATCACAGTAGGTAGGTATAAGAGCAAAACTAAATTTTAAAAACCAAGTCATAACATGGATTGCCTATTCATGAATTTTCAGGCGGGAACAATTAAAATGGACACATGTATAATATAAATTTCCTCTATATCACAATTTGTTTAATTTTTATTAGAAGTATTTTTGCATAATTAGGTAACGTTTGCGCAAAGAAAAACTGATTTTTCATGTTAAACGCCTGTGACCCACTTTTCGATTTACATCATACATCCTGTACATATTTTCGAAAGGTTTAATCGGATCTTCAGAACCTACGTGAGCCGTGAAAAAATCGGTTCGTAATGTAAAAAGTTTGGGAAACACAGTTTTACGCCAATAGGTACTCTTGCTTACAAGTACTCCTTTCTTCTTCTTTTAAACTATTAATAATAAATTGAAAAATTATAATGTTCTACTTTTTAAACACGTTCTAAATTATTTTGTAGAAAATAATTTTATATAAAATTTTTGTTTGCAATGATACGAATCACTTTACATTTTTTTTGTACTATTTCTTTTGTTTTATTTAACGGCTATCTCTTTTATCGCTGCGAATAGTACGCAAAATGTCGCCATGGATCTCATGACTTGCACATTACCATGACTCCCGCCTCTTGTTCTTACTATGCGCAGATCCCCATTGCGCATATATCTTCTATCTCTTTAAATAAAATAAAAAGGTCTAACTAAAATATTACATAATTTACCTGTAAGTATTTGGTGTTATTTGATGCAAAAATCTTTTACCTTTCTATTGATACCACAACTGTTCTTGTCAGTCAACACGGGAGGCAACAGTCTGCAAAAACTGTTTTCCCATGTTAATCTCCTATCGAGTCTCCTATATACACCATGAAAAATAATGTCCGGTATTTGTATTAAAAAAACACTGGGTGTTTCAAGTTTTAGACCGCCCTTCCCAGGCTTTTTTTTCATAACTACGTCGTCCTAGAGGTTCAGGAAAGAAACTAGCATAACATAATCCTATATGAAGAATTTAGTGATATTATGGTGCTATTCTGTAACTTTGCTCTGTAAGACTGTAACGCTATAGTCTCGATTTCCTGAATATACCGAAACTAGGCGTAACTACACTCAAATGTAGAATTTCAAATGGAAACCTAGGTCATGTGTTGTATCGTTAGATGTGTATTCTAAAAACAAACCACTTTTGTTGGAAACATTTTTTTTATATATATTGGGTATTATTTCTGAAATAAATACTATTTTTTTTTAATATTCGAAGTACCTTCCACCTTCTTCGGTGCATTTTTGTAGCCGAAGTCGGATATTGTCGACTGCGCTTAACACTTGATTTTCACTCACCAAGAGGCAATCGTCCCGAATCCTGTTCTTCATGTTATTCCTCGTAGCAGCACAGTACCCCTCACCATTTCCATTTTATGTTATATAATAGGTCTGTTCGTTTGTCTTACTCTGTCTATTCCATGCAAAAATCCGCGTTCCTTTATCACATATCATTACTTGAATTTTATTAAGTTTCAATCCACATATCATTACTTGAATTTTATTAAGTTTCAATCGAGCAAATGCTCGTATCTGCTTAGATGGTGTTTTTCTACTCCGAGTCGCGAGGAGGAGTAAGAAAGAGCAAGCAAGAATTGTGGGTAATTTTAATAGCTGTGTGTTTTGTTGAGTTTGGTTTATTTACATCAGTCGGATATTGTTGACTGCGCTTAACACTTGATTTTCACTCACCAAGTGGCAATCGTCACGAATCCTGTTCTTCATGTTATTCCTCGTGGCCAGCACAGTACCCCTCACCAATTCCATTTATTTTTTATAGTAGGTCTGTTCGCTTGTCTTAACTCTTTCTATTCCATACAAAAATCCGCGTTCCTTTATTACAGATCATTACTTGAATTTTATTAGGTTTGAATCGAGCAATTGCTCGTATCTGCTTAGATGATGTTTTTCTACTCCGAGTCGCGAGGAGGAGTAAGAAAGAGCAAGCAAGAATTGTGGGTAATTTTAATAGCTGTGTGTTTTGTTGAGTTTGGTTTATTTACATCAGACCCTGTCACGTTATGCACCTGGTTGGCGGAAACCATAAGAAACATGAAGTGTAAAATTTGTGATATTGAAGGCACTGCCAAAGAAATTAAAATACATTTCATTTTCTATTAAAAGATCCATGTTTAGCAAGTTAAGTTTACTAAACAACAAAAAACCGTTTTACGCCAATAGGTACTCTTACTTACAAATACTCCTTTCTTCTTTTTTTAATCTTTTAACAATGAATTGAAAAATTATAATGTTCTATTTTTTAAAACACGTTCTAAATTATTTTGCAGAAAACAATTTTATATAAAATTTTTGTTTGCAATGATACAAATCACTTTACATTTTTTTGTACAATTTCTTTTATTTGCAACACTTTGTTTGTGATCTGTATGTACTACTACGAACTTCGACAAAAATTAGAATGTCAGGTTTGAAATAGACCTTTTCAATTTAACGGCTATCTCTTTTATCGCTGCAAATAGTACGCAAAATGTCGCCACGGATCTCATGACATACACATAACCACGACTCCCGCCTTTTGTTCTTACTATGCGCAGGTACCCATTGTGCATATATCTTCTATCTCTAAATACACCATATATACAGGGTGTAAATGAAATAAGTGCATTAAATTTAACCAGTAATGTAACTAGAAGAGAGGAACAATATTTCTTAATAACTTTTTTTTATCTAAGTCTTTTAGATTTTGAGTTAAAATTCTTTAAAGATTTGCTGCATATAACGTTACCCGCCCATGGAGAACAAATGGCTGCTGCCGTATTCAAGTGGGATACAAACAGCTCAAAAATTGTCGGTTATCGGTTACACTTACAGTCACAGTAATTAATAAACGAATCAAGGGAAATAACATTATTATTAATTAATACGTAATAGTACAATTTTTAAAATAAATAAATTTTAATTTTGGATAACAAAATTATAGTTTTGTATTAAACCAGGCTTTTAATCACCTGTGAATAGTGTGAATAGATGAAGACAAGAAGAGACGGGGTAACGAGAGGAAGAGCAAAAGCATAGTTATGGTGCGTTCGGCTTACTAACGCTTTTCACTCTTTTGACTCCAAGTGTTCCTATAACCGTTCAGGTATGTACGATGGAGTAAATAGATCTCACTCCTTGATCGTTTGGGTACGCGGAGCAGAGTTAAAAGAGTTAACTCCATTTACTACGAGTAAAAAAATAAATAAACCATAGGTAAGTAATTACAATGTCTGTGTACTCGCATTTTGACAGAATTTTACCTTATAAACAAGTTTATTACTAATGTCAAAATTTAATTGGAACAATTCACAGGACTGTCAATTGCTAAAACAAATTTTTTCATAGCTATTGCTACTGCATTCAATTATCACAAAAATATTTGGAACGACTCGTCAATTTACGGGGTGGTAAAAATGCTCAAAAATATGCGATTTAGAGAAAAAGTTATTAAGAAATATTGTTGCTCTCGATGAATTATATCACTTCTTAAATTTAATGCACTTATTTCATTTACAGCCTGTATATACAGTGTGTTTGAAAAAGTAGTTGCACCCATTTATCTGGCTTATTATTGCAGATACGCTTATTGCTTATAGGACATAATTTATTCAATACAATATCTGTGATTATATGATATGAAAAGTGTAATTCTGGGACTTTCGGTATAACCGGAATTGATATCAACTTTGTAAATTTAAATACAACCTATACAAGTTTTTTATAAATTTAGATTGTAATTTTTATTCTCTTTACGACCATACCAAATTTCTTAGTATTTATTATATTCATTTGTTAAAAATAAATACTTTCTTTTGCTGAAATTTTATCATTAATGGATGTAATTTAATATCTTCCATTGTCAGCACCATTGTAATTAATTTTATTATTTATTAATAACAAAGAACAAAGGTATGACAGTTCTAATTAGTATATCATGAAAACAATCGAGAAAACAATTGCTGTCATAGCCTTCTCACATATTAAATTACATCCATTAATGATAAAATTTCAGCAAAAGAAAGTATTTATTTTTAACCGAGGGGTTAGTCACGCTCCCAAATTTTGTACACCGTAATTTCCACAACGAGTATTTCCCTGATATTTCCCGTATTTCCCTGATATTTCCCGTATTTCCCTGATACTCCCCGTATTTACCTGATATTTCCCGTATTTCCCTGATATGTCCCGTATTTCCCTGATATTTCCCGTATTTCCTCGCATTTTTACCACAAAAACTCATCAAATCATCACAAATCCTTGGTCCCGAGCTCTAATTTTGGTTTATTTTATTGAATGGAAGACTATTGCATCGATATATAGTCTAGTCACTATAGTAATTTAAACTCATTTTAAAACATTTACCTAGTCTAAATTCCGCCTAATATAGAATAATTAGGACATTTTCCGTCACAATCTTTCTAAACAAAACTTTTGTGCGTTTTTTTTTTTTAGATATTTTCAAGCTAATTACTTCCAAAACACTTCGTTTAAAATCGCCTATCTTGTTGAAAATTATACGCATTTTATGAAATGACGTATCGGTGGCGGCTCGGCAGGGGAGGTAAAGCCTCCTCATAACTTATCAGGATAAAAACTTTTTCAAAACATTTTCTTTCATGTTTATTCTTCATTCTATTTTCATTAATTTTGTATTAGTTACGTGTAGGTTTAAAATGATCTTAATGCATAATTTTTCTGTATTAATCATGTTACGCCTATTTATTAGACTGTTGTGCATACAATGGAGACTAAGCTCCTCTACACCTTAAAAGTATACTCCACACTCGTGCTGCATACACGATACGTGAATCAAGCTACATTGTACCTGCGTATAAGAAGTCAACACAGGAGGCTGCCTTCCCTTGGTTTTCGTGAATCCTCGGCATGATTCATGACCGCAGCTGCTAAACCACAGATCATCCATCTAAATTAACGATAGGCAACTGCGGCGGCGGCTACGGCGTGCGGAACAGAGTTATAGGTATTGCAGTACACAGTAGGTTACTTTTACTTTTTAAGGGTATTTTTGAACAATTTCAACAACACCCCCCCCCCTCCCACCGGCGTTTACCAGGCGTCACCTCACTGGCACTCTTTGCTGGCGTGGAGAATGCACCACAGGGGTCAATTTTGTGTCATTTAAAATTTGAAATATTTGGCGTCGGTCAGGATCGAATCCGGTTCCCCACATTCGAGACAATCAGGCACGCGGCCACGAGACAACAACACACAAATCCACAAATGTAAAATGTAACATGCGCATGAGCATGTAGCTCAACAAGTACCTGACACTGATATCTAACGTCACCTTATGCACTTAGTGTTGCCGCGCAGTTCAAATTCAAATTACTTGTATATCGTGAAAATATCGGATATATTCGTGTATTATCGTAAACAAAAAAGAAATATTCCCTTCGTAATTCCCAAATATTTCCTTCGTAATTCCCAAATATTTCCTAAGAATACCTGTATTTCCCAGATATTTCCTGGTATTTCCCAGATATTTCCTGGTAATTCCTGTATTCTCCTAGTAATTCCTATATTTCCCTAGTAATTCCTTCTTGTGTACACCATATTTCCTTCGTGACTAACCCCTCCTTTTTAACAAATGAATATGGTTAATACCAAGAAATTTGGTATGGTCGTAAAGAGAATAAAAAATGCAATCTAAATTTATAAAAAACTTGTATAGGTTGTGTTTAATTTTACAAAGTTGATATCACTTCCGGTTATACCGGAAGTCCCAGAATTACACTTTTCATATAATATAATCGCAGATATTGTATTGAATAAATTATGTCCTATAAGCAATAAGCGTATCTGCAATAATAAGCCAGATAAATGGGTGCAACCACTTTTTCAAACACACTGTATATACAGGCTGTAAATGAAATGTGCATTAAATTTAAGAAGTGATATAATTCATCGAGAGCAACAATATTTCTTAATAACTTTTTCTCTAAATCGCATATTTTTTAGCATTTTTACTACCCCGTAAATTGACGAGTCGTTCCAAATATAAGCAATAAGCGTATCTGCAATAATAAGCCAGATAAATGGGTGTAACCACTTTTACAACACACTGTATATATATATATATATATATATATATATATATATATATATATATATATATATATATATATATATATATAACACTTGATTTTCACTCACCAAGTGGCAATCGTCACTAACACGACGAAAAACTGATTTAGTGCTAACCCACTAAGTGGGAAATGCGTGATTTTATGTATGTTTGTATGTATATATATATATATATATATATATATATATATATATATATATATATATATATATATATATATATATATATAAATATATAGGGTGTTTCCTTTAAAACAACCAGCGCTTTTTTGGGCGAATTAATGACTTTAGAAAAAATGTTATATACAAGAAATGATCAAGAATAATGGGCTAATTTATTAATAATAACAAACTGAAAATTCGACCAGTGGTTCTCAAACAGCAGAACAAATTTATATTTTTTTAAATGGTATCCTATATTATTTTTTAGGCCATTAGATAGAGAATTTATTTCTGATCAACGATGTAAGTATGGTATAGGGTTGTATAACAATTATTTCGAGAAAAATGGTATAAAAATAGTATATTAAAGAACGTGTTTTATAAGACATGTTTTTTTCGCACGCGTCAAAATTTAGAAAACGAGCGTTAGCGAGTTTTCTAATTGACAAGTGCGAAAAAAAGTCTTATAAAATGAGTTCTTTATACTATTTTTTATATTTTGCACCTTCTACAAACTAAAATATTTAAAAAAAACTGTTAATATTAAACCGAGTTGATTTAGGGAAATTTGTAAGTGAAATGTTGTAGTTGGTAACATTGAATTGACCACATTCAATTATTATTTGAAAGTTCATGTCATTTCAATATTTATGAACAAATTTAAGTGAATTTAGTGTAATCATGGAAGATGAAATCAGTTGCACTCCGCCTGAGCTACGTAATATAGCTCAGACTACATGAAATAATCTACTTCCTAAAAAATCGCGCGAGATTTATGAGAAAGAATTTGCAAATTTTGACACATGGTGTAAAGAAAATAATGTCAAAGGCGTAACAGAGAATGTTTTGATTGCTTATTTTGAAATGCAAAGTAAGACGAAAATATGTATTATTATTATTATATTCATTAAATAAAGTGATTAATTAAGTAAAAGAAATTTTGAGGTTATATTGAAATTTCTTATCTTCCAGCTTTGACGTTTGACAATTTAACCCTTTCAGCCTCAGTGTCCAGGAATTTTTTATTTTTTCTTATATTTGAATTAAAACTTGCTTTTAAATTAATTAAAAATAATTTTCTATCGTTCAAAGGTTCAATCTACAAATTTTTAGTACTACTAGGTCCATCTATGTGGACTAATTCGAACACTATATTAACATTTACTTACTCAATTTGTGATTATATTTGTACATTTTCATGTAAATAATCTTCCCTAAATAAAAAATAATAATAATAACGACATTATATTATTAAAATGAATTGTCAATTAACTAAAAATAAATTAGGTAAAAATGGGTTAAAGAAACGTCATCTAGTACCAACCGTCTAAAACAAAAAATTGCGTATCGAAATGAAGGTCATTACGATACGCAATTGCGTATCGTAATGACTTCATTATGAACGCAAAATATAAAAATAATATTACAATAGGCTATGTAATACGTCTGTTACGCTAGTAGTAAACCCATTTTTATTACATTATTTCTAGTTTTTAATACCATTTTTCTCGAAATAATTTTTCTACAATCCTATACTATATTTATATCGTTGAAATCAGAAAATAATATTCTATTTAAAAGGCTAAAAAAATATGTAGGGTGCTATTTAAAAAAATACAATTTGGTCAACCGTTTGAAAACCACTGGTTAAATATTCGGTTTGTTACTATTGATACATTAAAGTTGTTAGTTCGCCCAAAAAAGCGCTGGTTGTTTTAAAGGAAACACCCTATATATATATATATATATATATATACAGGGTGGTGGCGGTTAGGGGTGAACATAGGGATTTAACATGGGATTTTAGTTTTTTGCAATTTCCTGCTCCTCTTCATTTTACGGCAAAAACTGTAGAGTACAAAATTGTTCAGAATTAAAAATTGCATACAAAAATGTATTTATAAACGTCAACCATGCGTTAATCTAACTTAAAAATTAAATAAAAACAAACAACTTTTAATTTTAATACGCATTTTTTTATTAGGTATACCATTTAATAATAAACCAATTCCAAATGTATCAACAGTTTCATAAATAGTTAAAAAATTTGAGATCACAACTAATGTAAGGTGAAAGAAATTAACGAAAATAATAATGATAAAAGAAAACGTCCTAAGAAAGAGAATTAAGACATAATAATTATAATGTAATTTTTTGTAACAAAGTACAGAAAAAAAATAATTAGAAATTACAATAAATATTCAAATAAGCCACAATTCTCGGCAAGGCAATAACCAAATCTGTTGTAAAAAGAAGCTCTAATATTGACTAATTGCTTTTCAATAATTTTACCACACTCCTCGAATATGCATAGCTTCTCTTAATAAATCTACATTATCTTTTTATTAGTGAAAATTTCGAAAATTTGGCACATTGAATGACATATTATGTTTAAACATTTGAGTTATAAGTCATGGCTATTGCTACAAATTAACAGAAATTTTGAAATTTCTTTTTAAAATTGTGAAGAAACCAAAAACATAATAATAAATGTAAATAATTTTTGACAACCAGAAAAAAATAAATTCCATGGCTATTGCTACAAAATAACAGAAATTTTGAAATTTCTTTTTAAAATTGTGAAGAAACCAAAAACATAATAATAAATGTAAACACATTTTTGTACGCAATTTTTAATTCTGAACAATTTTGTACTCTACAGTTTTTACCGTAAAATGAAGAGGAGAGCAGGAATTTGCAAAAAAATAAAATCCCATGTTAAATCCCTATGTTCACCCCTAACCGCCACCAGCCTGTATATATATATATATATATATATATATATATATATATATATATATATATATATATATATATATATATATATATATAAATATTATAAAAGTGAAATTATGAATTCATGAAAGTCTAGAGGGGAGGGGTTCATTCAAAATTCATCATGTCCGAACCAGTTTTTGTACACAAATTACATCAAAAACCAAGTCCTATAATATTTAAATACCGGTATCGCAGAATTTAGTCAAAACTACAAGTCCGGAAAGTTTTGCCAACAGTCACTACTGCTTGGTTTAGAGTCTTGCTGTGTTTCTTTGTAATTATAAGTGTTAATTAAGAGGGACCTTCATTAAATAAGAAGCAATATGGATGCTCCAGTTTCTGATATTAAAGGAAAAAATTTAAAATCAGACCATAATGACAGGACCTACCAGAATTTAAGTATAAAAATATGATGTGGCCAGCACATTACCTTCCGTCAGTTATATGAGGTATTTACGAAAATTCTACCGGTGAACTGTTACCGGTAAACAGCTTTTTATCAGGTTATAGCTACCGGAATCGATATTTTATGAACGCAAGTGGTAAACAGTGTAGATCCATAACCTATGAAAAAATTTGAAAATTGAACTGAAGCACATTTCCACTTTTACCGCGCACGCATTTGCATCACTACCTTTTTTTGAGATTAGATTCTTCATGAATCCGGTAGATGGATCTGGTAGATATTGAACAATTTTCGAATACGGTAATTTTTTAACACTCGTGTTTTTGAACACAGTCGGTAGATGCGGTGTTTACCGGCAGAATTTTCGTAAATGCGTTTGTATTTTCTATAAAATCCATACAGAAAGTTCCTTGCAAAAGATTCTAAATTTCTTGTATGTACATTACCTTTCGACAGTTGTATGTATATTATACAAATTCCATACAGAAAATTTCGAGCAAAAAGATCCTAACACAAATATACTACGATTATGTCAATTGCACTTGACACTGACATCTTTCAATCTGAATTTTCTTAATATAGTAGCTGTTTCTAGCATAGCTGGCTAATTTATAAAATTTAATTTCTTTATAATTTTATAACTCTATATCCATTTAATATGAAGTATAAAATGCTGTCAAATCACATAGAGAATACAATGTTCTTTAATATATATAATAACATTAAATGTGAAAAACTGATATTTAACATCGTTTATTTAAGAAAAACTGTTAAAATCTTCAAATTAGGGTACTTCCGTTTGAGCATTTATAACCAAAATCTAATCAGCTCTTCTTATGGATGCAACGCAGAGGAATACGAAAGAATTATAATTTTTGGAATTGTAGTATTAGAGTTATCGCAGACGAAAATTTTGTTACACACACACACACACACACACACACACACACACACACACACACACACACATACATCCACACACACACACACACGCACGCACGCACGCACGCACGCACGCACGCACGCACGCACGCACGCACGCACGCACGCACGCACGAACGCACGCACGCACACTCACTCACTCACTCACTCACCCACTCACTCACTCACTCACGCACGCACGCACGCACGCATGCACGCACGCACGCACGCACGCTCGCACGCACGCACGCCCGCACGCACGCACGCACACACACACGCGCACGCGCACGCGCACACACACAAACACACATACACACACACACACGCGCACACACACACACACACACACACACACACATATATCATCGTAAAAATAGTAAAATCGTATTCTCGGGACCTTAAAACGTGCTTATTCATTAAAAACTCACCACCGAATTTTTTGACCAAAGACAATACCTTCCTTACCTAAAGGTGACGGAAGGTAAAAAAAAATAGATAATGATGAGGAAAAAGAGGTAAGCTATGATGAGCAGGGATGCAAATGCCTAAAAGAGAACTGTGGACATTCACCTTTAAGAAAAAACTTGGTTAATTTTATCTACTTTATTATTTCGGCATCTTAGTTATTGTTAAAGAATATTTTTTTCGTAAACAGGTTTTCTCGATTTCTGAAAATTGTTTTTAGGCATATTGGAATTTGAATGTTACCTCCTCATTTGGTATCAAACGTGGACAATTACATACGGGACCAATCGACTATAGGTACCTACTTTATTTCATGTAAGAAAATCGTGATGGAGAGATAGGAGCAATTTGATCTTGTTGTTTGATTGGATAATTTCGGGGTATTATCCAATCAAAAAACAAGATCAAACTGTTCCTATTTTCCCACCATTTTCTCACGTGCAATGAAGTATAATCGCAATCGTGGTGATTTATTTGAAAAGCGGAGTACACAACGTTCTGACATCTAATAACGTACAGTGGTACATAGTTTGTATGTTTGTAGTACTAGTACAGATGTTTCATTTATATTTCCGAATAATGATATTACTCACAGCTTTTGATAAATTACATACTGCATATGAATCTTAAATATAAATAAATGATAACAAAACATAAATTGCAGTATTTTTGGCATTAACACATAATAAAATTAATTACGTAGACCCATAGACGCTATTAGAATTTGGATCTAAAGCTAAACCACCACAGAATATATACATGACTAACGTCAACAGAAGCGACACTCTTGTATGTGTTGCTGTCCGTGTGCTTATGGTTATGTGTGCGTGAACTTGGAACAGGGAGGGATAACGTAAGGAGTTTGGGCGTAGTACGCCAGGTTTTGCCAGTGACGGAGTGACGGCGTTCGTGTGTTGGGCGGTTCAGCGCAAGAATATTACGACTACCACACTGGACTATTAGACATAATGTCGGGTGGTATAATATATTGTTGTGTAAAAGGCTGTCCAAATAGTAATAACTATTTGAAAATAATCCTAACTAAATCGGCGTTAAATTGTATAATAAGTTAGATAGTAGATTTACTAATATTACTAGTGTTAAGGAATTTAAATTAAAATTGAAACTTTATTTGATAAAAAAATGTTATTATAGTGTACAGGAGCATGGGCGCCCGGAGACTTTTTTACAAGGTGGGTCGAAATTTTTGTTGTAAGAAAAAAATGCGCCGCATAGGCGAATTTTTAATAATTTTCAAGGTCAAAAATGTTATAATGCAAAGTAAGATAATATAGAGTTCTTTACAATGAAGCAAATATAACAAATTCTTAAAAAATTAAAATCAATATTTTATGACGAAAATGCCTATGTAAGCTCTAAAAGCGTAGAATTGCCGCTTCTACTAGGCTTTATGATGCGAGATGCGAGCATAAGCAATAACTACAGAAACAGACAATCTGCAAATACACTGTTGCATTAAATTAAAATATATTACTGAGTAACAATATAATTATTCTATTGAACTGCTCAAAATAAAATGTATAATAATTAAATGTTAATTAAATCGCGCTCCTCACAAAATACGGCAACCCTAATCATACGTAGGTACTTTTAATATAAATAAATATGCAATGTCTATTCATTATTTACTTTTCTATTTCTTTATTTCTATATAACAGTAAAATCGATAATTGTGAAAGTTTTGAGAAGAACGTGATCATAAAATGTTTAGAATAAACTACGGCATATTAAAGAAAATACAACACCGAAGATAATGCAATATAATAACAGTACATAACATAATTTACTCATTCTGACACTTCAGCTATTTCGTACTTAGTAATAGATAGTATGTAATAATTTTTTGATTCAAATATAAGAAAATATTACCAATAATTATTAAAAAATACAATGATACATTGAAATGAAAAAATAAAATTATAATTTTATTTTTAAAAATGGATACAGTCCGTAAATGAAAGAGGGGTCAGTCGACCCTTTCGACCCCCTCTGTGGGCGCCTATGTACAGGAGTATTTAAATAGGTAAAATATGTCTTAATCTTCTTTCATTTTGTATGTAAATTTTTTCTGACTTATTCTATGTCATGTATTTGATCTTCGAATGAATAAAATATTATTTTTAATAAAGATAAAAAAAAGTAAAAAGCTTTTTTAGATTACCGATTGACCCAGAAAAATATTATATGTATTTTATTTTACATTTCTAGCGACCGCCTCAGTATATTATGGTTACACTAAAATTTATATGTAATTTTTAATGGGTTTTATTAATTTCCTCTTAGATACCTAGGCAGACATCTTACGTACGACTATGCTAGCGCGTAAAGCGAGCCTGTTGAAGGTCACCAAATTCAAATACACACGTATAGGATAGTGTCGTACCAGTACCACACTAAACCGAACGACGGTGAAGTTGGCAGACGATTCAAAATTTCAGCCAGTGTGTGGCAGCGTTACGCTGTGTTAGACCATGGCCCACTGTATAGGCGTTAAAACATTATTTCGTGATAAATATCAAATTTATGCGCTATACACGTACAGAATTATAAAATTCTGACAGTAGATGTTCAGATTAGTAACATACTATAAAAATAATAATAATAATAATTCAACGGGTATCCTTCAGGACAATAAGGACAAATTAAAAATAATATCATAGGACCACTTATAAATGAATTGTTGTTTATAACATTGTTAATATTAAGCCCAAGTACTTCAAATTTCATGCATATTTTGTTTATAATGGTATTAATAATTTGCGATGACCAAATTCCAGGATAAATTGAATATCATTTAATGAGGTGACTTTGGTATAAATAATTTGTTATAAACAATTATTTATACCAAAGTCACCTCATTAAATGATATTTAATTTAACCTTATTGTCCTGAAGGATGTCTGTGAAATTTGGTCATCCCAAATTATTAATATTGTTATAAACAATGTTGCCTGTAAATTTGAACTACCTCCCTATGCTAGCAACAAAGTTATAAACAATTATTTATACCAAAGTCACCTCATTAAATGATATTTAATTTATCCTTATTGTCCTGAAGGATGTCTGTGAAATTAGGTCATCCCAAATTATTAATATTGTTATAAACAATGTTCCCTGTAAATTTGAACTACTTGGCTATGCTATCAACAATGTTATAAACAATTATTTATACCAAAGTCACCTCATTAAATGATATTTAATTTATCCTTATTGTCCTGAAGGATGTCTGTGAAATTTGGTCATCCCAAATTATTAATATTGTTATAAACAATGGTCCCTGTAAATTTGAACTACCTCCCTATGCTAGCAACAAAGTTATAAACAATTATTTATACCAAAGTCACCTCATTAAATGATATTTAATTTAACCTTATTGTCCTGAAGGATGTCTGTGAAATTTGGTCATCCCAAATTATTAATATTGTCATAAACAATGTTCCCTGTAAATTTGAACTACCTCCCTATGCTAGCAACGAAGTTATAAACAATTATTTATACCAAAGTCACCTCATTAAATGATATTTAATTTATCCTTATTGTCCTGAAGGATGTCTGTGAAATTTGATCATCCCAAATAATTAATATTGTTATAAACAATGTTCCCTGTAAACTTGAACCACCTCCCTATGCTAGCAACAAAGTTATAAACAATTATTTATACCAAAGTTTACAGGGAACATTGTTTATAACAATATTAATTATTTGGGATGATCAAATTTCACAGACATCCTTCAGGACAATAAGGATAAATTAAATATCATTTAATGAGGTGACTTTGGTATAAATAATTGTTTATAACTTCGTTGCTAGCATAGGGAGGTAGTTCAAATTTACAGGGAACATTGTTTATGACAATATTAATAATTTGGGATGACCAAATTTCACAGACATCCTTCAGGACAATAAGGTTAAATTAAATATCATTTAATGAGGTGACTTTGGTATAAATAATTGTTTATAACTTTGTTGCTAGCATAGGGAGGTAGTTCAAATTTACAGGGACCATTGTTTATAACAATATTAATAATTTGGGATGACCAAATTTCACAGACATCCTTCAGGACAATAAGGATAAATTAAATATCATTTAATGAGGTGACTTTGGTATAAATAATTGTTTATAACATTGTTGATAGCATAGCCAAGTAGTTCAAATTTACAGGGAACATTGTTTATAACAACATTAATAATTTGGAATGACCAAACTTCACAGACATCGTTCAGGACAATAAGGATAAATTAAATATCATTTAATGAGGTGACTTTGGTATAAATAATTATTTATAACTTTGTTGCTAGCCTAGGGAGGTTGTTCACATTTACAGGGAACATTGTTTATAACAATATTAATAATTAGGGATGATCAAATTTCACAGACATCTTTCAGGCCAATAAGGATAAATTAAATATCATTTAATGAGGTGACTTTGGTATAAATAATTGTTTATAACTTTGTTGCTAGCCGAGGGAGGTTGTTCAAATTTACAGGGAACATTGTTTATAAGAATATTAATAATTTGGGATGACCAAATTTCACAGACATTTTTCAGGACAATAAGGATAAATTAAATATCATTTAATGAGGTGACTTTGGTATAAATAATTGTTTATAATTTTGTTGCTAGCCTAGGGAGGTTGTTCAAATTTACAGGGAACATTTTTTATAACAATATTAATAATTTGGGATGACCAAATTTCACAGACATGCTTCAGGACAAAAAGGATAAATTAAAAATCATTTACTGCGGTGACTTTGGTATAAATAATAATTCATAACTTTGTTGCTAGCCTTGGGAGGTTGTTCACATTTACAAGGAACATTGTTTATAACAATATTAATAATTAGGTATGACCAAATTTCACAGACATCTTTCAGGCCAATAAGGATAAATTCAATATCATTTAATGAGGTGACTTTGGTATAAATAATTGTTTATAACTTTGTTGCTAGCATAGGGAGGTAGTTCAAATTTACAGGGAACATTGTTTATAACAATATTAATTATTTGGGATGACCAAATTTTACAGACATCCTTCAGGACAATAAGGATAAATTAAATATCATTTAATGAGGTGACTTTGGTATAAATAATTGTTTATAACTGCTAGCATAGGGAGGTAGTTCAAATTTACAGGGAACATTGTTTATAACAATATTAATAATTTGGGATGACTAAATTTTACAGACATCCTTCAGGACAATAAGGATAAATTAAATATCATTTAATGAGGTGACTTTGGTATAAATAATTGTTTATAACTTTGTTGCTAGCCTAGGGAGGTTGTTCAAATTTACAGGGAACATTGTTTATAAGAATATTAATAATTTGGGATGACCAAATTTCACAGACATTTTTCAGGATAATAAGGATAAATTAAATATCATTTAATGAGGTGACTTTGGTAAAAATAATTGTTTATAACTTTGTTGATAGCACAGACAAGTGGTTCAGATTTACAGGGAACATTTTTTATAATTGTTATAATGTATTGCAATGGCCTAATTCCACAGACATCCTTCAGGACGATAAGGATAAATTAAAAATCATTTACTGAGGTGACTTCGGTATAAATAATTGTTTATAACTTTGTTGATAGCACAGACAAGTAGTTCAGTTTTAGCGGGAACTTTGTTTATAACAATATTAATAAATTGCAATGGCCTAATTCCTCAGACATCCTTCAGGAATTAGGCCATTGCAATTTATTAATATTGTTATAAAAAATGTTCCCTGTAAATCTGAACTACTTGTCTGTGCTATCAACAAAGTTATGAACAATTATTTATACCAAAGTCACCAGTAAATGATTTTTAATTTATCTTTATCGCCCTGAAGGATGTCTGTGGAATTAGGCCATTGCAGTTTATTAATATTGTTATAAAAAATGTTCCCTGTAAATCTGAACTACTTGTCTGTGCTATCAACAAAGTTATGAACAATTATTTATACCAAAGTCACCTCAGTAAATGATTTTTAATTTATCCTTCATGTCCTGAATGATGTCTGTAAAATTTGGTCATCGCGAATTATTAATATTGTTATAAACAATATTCCCTGTAAATGTGAACTACTTCTCTATGCTATCAACAATGTTATAAACAATTTTTTATACCAAAGTTACCTCAGTAAATGATTTTTAATTTATCCTTATTGTCCTGAAGGTTGTCTGTGAAATTTGGTCATCCCAAATTATTAATATTGTTATAAACAATGTTCCTTGAAATTTGAACTACCTCCCTATGTTAGCAACAAAGTTATAAACAATTATTTATATCAAAGTCACCTCATTAAATGATATTTAATTTATCCTTATTGTCCTGAACGATGTCTGTGAAGTGTGGTCATTCCAAATTATTAATGTTGTTATAAACAATGTTCCCTGTAAATTTGAACTACTTGGCTATGCTATCAACAATGTTATAAACAATTATTTATACCAAAGTCACCTCATTAAATGATATTTAATTTATCCTTATTGTCCTGAAGGATGTCTGTGAAATTTGGTCATCCCAAATTATTAATATTGTTATAAACAATGTTCCCTGTAAATTTGAACTACCTCCCTATGCTAGCAACAAAGTTATAAACAATTATTTATACCAAAGTCACCTCATTAAATGATATTTAATTTATCCTTATTGTCCTGAAAAATGTCTGTAAAATTTGGTCATCCCAAATTATTAATATTGTTATAAACAATGTTCCCTGTAAATTTGAACTACCTCTCTATGCTAGCAACAAAGTTATAAACAATTATTTATACCAAAGTCACCTCATTAAATGATATTAAATTTATCCTTATTATCCTGAAGGATGTCTGTGAAATTTGGTCATCCCAAATTATTAATATTGTTATAAACAAAGTTCCTTGAAATTTGAACTACCTCCCTATGTTAGCAACAAAGTTATAAACAATTATTTATATCAAAGTCACCTCATTAAATGATATTTAATTTATCCTTATTGTCCTGAAGGATGTCTGTGAAATTTGGTCATCCCAAATTATTAATATTGTTATAAACAATGTTTCCTGTAAATTTGTACTACCTCCCTATGCTAGCAACAATGTTATAAACAATTATTTATACCAAAGTCACCTCATTAAATGATATTCAATTTATCCTGGAATTTGGTCATCGCAAATTATTAATACCATTATAAACAAAATATGCATGAAATTTGAAGTACTATAACAAAGTTATAAACAACAATTCATTTATAAGTAGTCCTATGATATTATTTTTAATTTGTCCTTATTGTCCTGAAGGATACCCGTTGAATTATTATTATTATTATTATTATTATTATTATTATTATTATTATTATTTTTATAGTATGTTACTAATCTGAACATCTACTGTCAGAATTTTATAATTCTGTACGTGTATAGCGCATAAATTTGATATTTATCACGAAATAATGTTTTAACGCCTATACAGTAGGCCATGGTCTAACACAGCGTAACGCTGCCACACACTGACTGAAATTTTGAATCGTCTGTTACGAATCGTCTGCCAACTTCACCGTCGTCTAAAACGATGCTTTGCTTATGTCAAATTTCTATGGCAACGTTTTTTGGTTCTCTCTTCTTATGCCGTAGTGAGTGACATCACATCAATGTCTCAGTATAAATATAAACAGTAGTTGCATTTCTCAGCGGTGCCTTAGATCTAGCAATTCAAACAGGTGCGAAATAATAAATGCAAAAATATGGGTTCTGTGAATTGTTGCCATACGATCTGCGCAAATAGACAATACAGAAAAAATAACGTTCTGAAAGTTTTGCCATCCTACGGAGAGCTGCAAAACTAAAATTTATACACCAAGAGGCGGAGCTAACGAAATCGAGATCAAATATTATATTTATACTGTCAATGTCACTAGATTTACACATATAATTAATTTATGCGGTATAAATCATAAATCAGAAGTAATAACAGAGAATTTCTATTTTTAGTAACATATTAAATTTATTTTAGATAAATTGAAATGAATTATGCGTGTATTTATGATATATAAGAAAATAAACAGTACTTACTTGTTTGCTTTTAATGGACACATCAGGTGAATCGCATATTGACTAACATTACTTTTTTTGGTGATTTGAAACAAAAACGTTGGCTGTATTACACTTCACGATAAATCGACCGATTTAATGATCGACTGCGACCTTCAATTTATCGGTACGTGAAGAAAAGAAAAATCGATTGATTTATTTACGAAAATAAATTGATCAATAAATTGATGAAATAGATCGAGTTTTATTTTTCGTCGATTTTTTGAGGAATTTTTGGTTACTTTTCCAATGTCAACTCTATAGTATTTGACATTTGAAACAATATTTGATGTGTGCTTGTTTCTAATATTATAATTACGTATATTCCCTAGTTTTACACATTTTTAATAAGTATGCTGTAAGAAAAACTACACTCCAAAAAACTATAAGAAAACTGAAGCGCCGCTAGGTTAAACTCTTATATATGATAATATTAAGAAGTTGGTAGTCCTAATTTCAATAAAAATAAATTGATAGAAAATCGTTGTGTATATTCTCAACGATTTGTAAGATAAATTGATCGATTTATCCGTCAATAAATTGAACGATTTATTGTTAACTGTAAAACCGCTCGCTAACTTATGTAGGTACTCGTATTGCATTTTTGAGATATTTATTATAAATACTGTATGACAGATATCCAGTAATTTGTTAACACATAAAATAATATAATAATTTATATAAATACCTATTTAACCGCGGTTAGTTTCTGTTACATATTTAATTGAAAGTTTGGTTGAAAATATTCTACAATTAAATTTTTAATTAAGGTGTGCAAGCACTATATAATAACATATAACATTCAGAATAAGGGCAATTCCGTGTTTCTAAATATAAATCTTAATCTTAATTCATCTTCACTTCCATCTGAGTGTAGCTTTGCAGTCGTATATGTACGCTACGATATGTCGCGAATATTATTAACTACCGGAACCGGAATCTAGTTTCAAAAGCAAGAGAGCTCGGTTGAGTGAGTACAATAAAGAGTTGGTCCCGACAAAGATAAAGTGGTAATAAATGTTGGAGTTGATTAAAGAAAAAGAAAAAAGAATGTATGTTGAGTTAAAAAGTTGAGTTATGTGATTAATAGCATGCCTTATTTAAGTAACAATAAATGGGCAAATTTTTATAATTAAACTGATATAAATTACTAGTAAATATTTAATTCAAATAAATATGTTTTTACAAAAGTAGAATTTGCCCGTGTTTTTGTAAACAATTAGTCGGCCGATAAGCTTGTAACAGAAAATATGCAAGCAATATGCTTGCATATTTTCTGTGGCTAGGTAATGTATGTAATTTCAATAAAACTACGATATCCCCTAAACTATAAATGCAACACAATACTTCCCGCCATTTAATTTTTATTAATTTAAATATACATACTTAAATATTTACATATGCTGAAAACTGCATTAAGTCCCATTTTATATAACTATGGTTCTATTTCCTTTTTTAAAAAACGTTACTATTATTAATTTTAAATGATTATACTCTATCCGTTTTAACTATAGAGCGTTGGGTGAGATAGGGCTTAAGATTCTAGCTGTCTGATTGGTTCAAACGTGAACCGAGTTTACACAGTAAAATAATTGACGCGAAATTTAAATTTGCTTGACAACTGTATCAATTATTTTGCCGTCTGGCATAAAATATATAAATGTCAACAAAGTTAATAAGACACGATTTTTTACATATTATCAATTTCTGTTCAGTTCTGTTTGTTCCTTTCTTCGTTTATATAATTTTCATAGTGTTTTGTCGTTATATTTCATATTACATAGTTTTCATTGTGCGCGTTTTCTTAGTTTCAAGTTAGTAAGTAGTTCGTTAGTTTTGTTATTGTTCTCTTCGTTAATATTATGGATAAAAATCATGAACCTGGCTCTGCCAGTGTTTTAAAATATCCAAAAGAAAAGGCCCTCCGAGGCGGGCAAAAAAGTGGCGTATAATTTATACTGCACATATCGTGCCACGAATGCATATTCCAAATTAGGAAGTGTTCAAATTGTGGCATCAGAACTGGGCACAGGACGATGTAATATTTGGAAAGCTATAAAAGAACATGAGGAAAAAGGATGACCCCCAGGAACAAAGAAATTTGTTTAGAACATTATTTTGTTCATATTTCACGGTGTATATAGTTTATACATATAATGTATATATTTTAGAGTGTACATATTTATATTTCAAAGGTGAATTATATTTTTATTTTACGTTTTCATTAAAATTTATTTGAATAATGTGGTTTTCATTTATGCATGCCCCTTTCGCCGAAATGTAGAGAAAGGTACGGAGATTATAAGTAATGCATACATGTACGTACAAGACAAAATTACTGAAAAAATGTCGATTAGAAAGAATTTTTTTAAATCCAGGAATAGCGCCAAAAAATTTTTTTTTTATTTAATACATATAAAAACAGCCGCGCTCGAAACGCCATCTAGTCTATAGTTAAAACGGATAGGGTATAGTTCTTTACAGTGACATTTAACTGTCAGTTACATACATTTGAGATATGAATTGTTAACCAAGGAGTTGTGTTCGTTTAAAGCGTAGGCTCTGTGATTTAAATTATAGATAATTTTATTTATCCATGAAATATATAGAAAAAGTCTCGAAAAAATAACACTTAAAGGTATTTAAAAAAACTATTTAGAGCTTCAAGTAAAGTACAATTCCGGTTATCTGATTTACACGAAAATCTAATGGCTTCTTCCGATATCAGAATAAGATAGAAATACAATGTTTCTAAATTTTCTGAATGACATAATTTAAATTCATTTAGTTTATTTTGTTGATGAAATACTCCATGTTATTCTGTATATTATAGGGTTAGGTATTGGAAAAAGCAGAATAGATTTTTTAATATTTATTCGATTAGCGATCGATTTCGGCTAGTTGCCATCATCAGGCTAAGCTAAAAATACACAAATGTTGTAATTACAATATAAATGTAAATCAGTTATGTAAAATTTATAAGAATTTTGAAACATGTTGTAATCATGATATAATTGTTAATTTTTATATGAAATTACAATATAAATGTAAATCAGTTATGTAAAATTTATAAGAATTTTGAAACATGTTGTAATCATGATATAATTGTTAATTTTTATATGAAATTTAAAAAATTTAAATTTAAAATTTAAAAAAAAACTGTTGAAGAGAGATGGATGTTTTTCAAATTTCATAGGTTAAGCACATGTGCCGGCTAGGTGTAAAAATGTTTATAATGAAAATAAATACTTACAGTCGATGGTATTTAAAAAAGCAGCATTTTTTATATAAAAAATTGTTAAATGTTGTTTGAATATATGAATAAATTGAAGTTGTATAATAAAATTGTAGAAAAATGTTTAAGTAACTCCGACGCCAGGAAGATAACAAGATAACTGAACTATGAAGCAAGTGTGGAGTTATTTGTAGGGGGAGTTAATCTTTGATAGTTGTGAAGTTGGGTGAAAGGCGGGAGGAATTTAAATATGTGTGGCTCTGGATATTCTATTGTTTCATTAAAAGGTTATTGTTTTGTAGAACGTTTTTTAGAATTTCATATTTTTCTAATAATATTAGTTTACTATAGTTTGATTCGTTATGAAGTAAAGTTATATTGTTTTCAAGGGTTATGTGATGATTCTCTGTTTTTAGATGAGTACCCACGGCTGATGGTGGGTTATTTTGTTTATGTTCTCTAAATCTAGTTTTTAAATTTCTGGTTGTTAATCCAATATAACATTTTTCACAGTCATTGCAACAGATTTTATATATACCTGATTTATTTATATCTATGTCTTTAGGTTTATTGTTTAATAAATGATTTGCTAATGTTTTATGAGATTTGGAGGTGAGTTGATAATTAAATTTTTGAAAAAAAAAGTTTGTAATTTATAATGTAAGTTGGGGTAGTATGCTATGGATATATATTTTTGATTTACTTGTGCGTATGGATATATTTCTTTTAGTTGTTTTTTAAGTATTATTTTATGGAAAATGTTGTATATGTATTCTATAGGGAAATTGTTATTTATGCCTATTGTTAAAATGGTTTGAAATTCCTGGTTGAAGTTATCTATTGACATTGGAGTGGAAAGTAGTCTGTTAAATAGATAATTGAAAACTGTATTTTTTATGTGTGGGTTATGGGCTGAGTTATAAGGGATAATTGAATCGGTGGATGTGGGTTTTCTGAAGATTTTGTATTCTATTGAAGTGTTATTTTTAATGATTGTTAAGTCTAGAAAATTTATAGAGTTATTGGTTTCTAATTCTATAGTGAAAGTGATGTTTGAAAGATTATTTATGGTGTTATGGAATATTGTTAGCTCTTCGTGGGTACTTTTTTTTTAAATTTTAAATTTAATTTTTTTAAATTTCATATAAAAATTAACAATTATATCATGATTACAACATGTTTCAAAATTCTTATAAATTTTACATAACTGATTTACATTTATATTGTAATTTCATATAAAAATTAACAATTATATCATGATTACAACATGTTTCAAAATTCTTATAAATTTTACATAACTGATTTACATTTATATTGTAATTACAACATTTGTGTATTTTTAGCTTAGCCTGATGATGGCAACTAGCCGAAATCGATCGCTAATCGAATAAATATTAAAAAATCTATTCTGCTTTTTCCAATACCTAACCCTCATTTAGTTTAATTTACTATGGAACTAAATTTATCTGGGATGTTTACAGTAAGGCCTTTTAGATCAATATTATTATATTACTAGTTAAAAAGAATACTTAGATCAGGTTGGGAAAATTATCCACTAGTCCACTAATCTATAGTTTTTCTTTTTGGTAATAGTTCGTGGTTTAAAATTTAAATTTTATTATATTGAACATGAAGTTAACGGTTAACGGAGAGTGCACTAACGATTAAAATGACTCATAAATATTCAATTTTATTGTGCAATAACAGTAATCTATAAAATTGGCGCTGTCTCTACGGAATTTCAATGAACTGGATTGAATTGTGCATTAACGCATTTAATTCCTTGATTTTCCGCAGTCATTTTTTAAAATCCACAATATTTCGGGTTTTCTATAAATATTCTTCTGACGTCAAAATTGAATTTAAAATTCACAGTATTGTAGAATAATATTTGTCTCGGTATTTGTAGAACGATCAATACCTATACCTACTTCAAAAATATTTTCAAGGATATTTTAACCAAATATATGGCAATAGCCTCTTTATACCATCCAAACGATCAGTGATATTGTTTGGGTAAGTTTCTCCTCTATGGTGCGGATAAAAGTCAGTCGAAATTTGAGTCATATAGTATTTATTCTTAAAAAAAATAACTGATGTTCCGGTGTAGTAATCTTACAGATTCATAAATATAAATTATTATATATACACAAGTATTCATGTATGCTTGAAATTTTGCATAATTGTTCACCAACAAATATTATGCATAATTATTGAATGACGAGAGGCCACTTAACAAGGTGCACATATTATTTTATAACAAAAGAAAAAGATAGAAGTTTTGTTTCATTTACTCTTTATAGTGTTGCTTAATTTGTAAGAATTAAACAGCAAGTTAAATACGAGGTAGAGCCAAAAGGTATCCGGAATAGTTGCCTAGACTACTAGGGAAAGTGTTGAGCCTCCCCGGTCTAGGACAACTCGCCGCCGAGCCGACTCGCCACCGGGCCAACTCGTCGCTAAGCCAACTCGCCGCGCGTTCTATGGGGTGGTTTACTAACGTGGAAAACACAATTTCACTGCATATGTAAAGTAGTTCAAATAAACAATCTATTGCTAAAATGGCATTCTCAACCGACTTCGTAGCTCTTATAGTTATATCGAGATAATTAACAAAAATAAAAATAATAAAATAGGTGATGCGTTAATTTTGTCCAGCGGTGTATATCTTATATTTTTTATTTAATAATTGCTCTATTGACTAGCATTTCCACTTATGTAATACTTTCGTAATATATATGTTATATGTTTTGTTTAATAATTATTCTATTGATGCTGCTGGCTTGATGATGAAGGGATGCGACATAACTGATGGATTGTGTGGCTAGTAGATTACGGGTCGACGATTGCCCCTTCGCATCAACCCGACTTAGTTTTCCGACTCCTTTTCTTCTTTTACCGATTCTGTCTCTCTTTGCATTTTTCTGCAAAGTCTCTGCGGATGACCCTGTTTATCGCAATACCAACAGAGGAGTTTCTTTCTTCCGGCACACACTTCATTTATAATTCGTCACATTTTCTCTTCTAGGTTTTCCGTGTCTTCTTTTCTCTCGGCATCAATATTTCACATTCGAGATTGGTTACGTGAAGCTTGTTTGGCAGCTTCATGTTCTACTGTATGTAAGAGCGCGTCAATTAATGTTTTTGGGCGGGCCAATCGCAGTGCTTGCTGTGTTTCGCTGTCTCGAACTCCGTAGATAAATGCTTGAACGGCCAAGCACTCCAAAACACTGTCAGGAGCTGCAGGATGTGCGAGACGAACCAAACTAGCTACCTCGACTTCAAATTCTTGAAGGCTTCCTTTTGAACTCTGATAGCGGTTCCCCAGTTGCATCTCGTACACTTGCTCCAGATGCGCATTGCCGTACCGCATGTCCAACCGCTTGACTAGTTGGTTGTAGTCCTCTTGTTCTTCTTCCTTCAGCGTTTGTAGGATGTCGATGGCTTCCCCACGCAACGAAACACTCAACGCCGTAGCCTTCTCTTTGGACGTCCAGTTACGTGCTTTCGCAACCGCTCCAAATAGTTTTAAAAAGTTCGGCCACGAAGATTTTCCGTCAAATTCCGGCATTTTAATGTGCATTGTTGTACTAGTATCAGGTTTTACTACTTTACTTTGTACTTGTAAACCTGCCTTCATTACATGGGAATTTGGCATTGGTGACAATGTAATTCTAGTGACTGTCTCTCGTAATTCTTCGATCTACTGTTGTTCTGGAATTTTCTCCTAGTTTTTGTTCTAGTGTTCTAGAATTTTCTTCCGCTTTTCTAGAACTTTCCACTATATTTTGCTTTAATTCTTCTCTTAATGTTCTAGAATTTTCTGCCAAATCTTCTTTTATAAGTTTTCCGAATGTCACACTGGATTTCGAATAAGTAATCATCAGGATTTTCACCAGCATCGATTAATGCTTCTCTCAGTCTCTCTCGAAGGACTGACTTTTTTCCTGTTGTGTCCAAATCTCTTTCGTCCAATTCGGTCTTGAGATCACTTACTTTTAACTCGCTTAATTTTACTTGTTTAGTTGCCATATTATTTATTTTTATTTAACACTTCACAGTTTATTAACCCCACACCTGACACTAATTGCAACGTTTTTATTTATTTGGCTGACGTGTTAATATTAGACAATTATTATTAATTAAAATAAAAGTTTATTATAACGATTAATAGAAATTAAATATAATTAAAAGATGATAAATATAACGAACACTACGATTAAACAAATATTAAACACTAATTAAGACTAAGAATATTATAAAACACTTAAACACTAAGATTATTTATTTAAACAATATATAACACATTTATTTATACAACTATATTTATTTACGTTTACCACTTGTCGACTATCTGTTTATATCCCCAACTATTTAACACGCGACGCTTATTTATATCAGACTGTCCAACGCCTTCGCTAACAGTGCTTATATACTCTGGCATTTGTATTCGCGAACTTACTAGAGCACTATTCCAGATAAAAACTCAAACACAATAGGTTACATCAACCGCGTAATTAAGCAGGTTCAAACAAGTCTGTTGCGTCATCGATAGACACTCGCTCGTCCCTGCGACAGCGGTGGCGATACCGGCGGGGACAGCGGCGGTTACAGTGGCGGCGACAGCGGGTGCTGCACATTACATTAAACAGCGTATTGTAAAAATCACACATGTTAAGTTTTCGATGCGACATTTTTTGTTTAAACTGACAGTTACCAGACAGTTTATTCAGAGATGAAGTTACCGGGCCTAAATGAGCTTGTATTTAAATATAAAAAACTAAGTAGTCTAAAAAACTATTTTTTTAAATATAAAAATAGTGCAAAATCTCTTGTTCTTGTCAAAGTAACAACCGTACACTAATAAGCTGATAAGTATCACTTTAAGGTGGCTCTAATCATATGTATTGAATTCCGCCTCCGTCCATATCAAAGAATAATATTTAAGTTATGCGTTGTTTTCAACAAATCAGAACATTGTTCTATACTTCGTTTCATGTAAAAAAATAGCAGAGAATGCTTGATAACCGATCGTTTTTACCTGCATTCTGCATTTAAATTTGTGAAACCAAACTTTGTCTATACTAAATATTTTTATCTGTCGAAATCAAAAACATGATTAAATATAACGTAATTCTTCGATTTTATTTGCAACTGACAGATATTTTTTTCGCTCTTGTAAACTTAAGTCTGCATTCTGACAAATCAGAGGGCAGAAATTATTTCCTTACATCAGCCAAAGCTATTTTCTTTTGTGGAACCAACTACAATAATAATTTATTTTCGTTATTTTCATATAATTTGTAATTTTCGAGGTAATTATTAAAGATTATACAAAATAAAGTCTTTGTTTATTCGTACCCTAGCACTAGAATTATTTACAAAATTTGCTATATATATATACCGGGTGTCTACGTTTTTTATGGGCTATAGGAGACACAATGGTAAATTTTCATGTGGCTGTAAAGTCTGCCCTATTAATTTTAGAACTAAAGTGTAAATATAAAAAATGTTCAGAATTAAATACTGCATCAAATGAGCCTAAATTTATTGATATAATAGGTTCTTACCATGAGATAAACGTAAAATAATATTTCTGTCTAAGCTTTTTACAGAGTGCCATTCAAGACAAAATATACAATTCAAATAGCAGTATTATTTGACTTTGACAGTTAAAAGTTTACTAATTGATATTTAATTGTTAATATTGTTACACTGAGTTTTTTTTTGCGTTGGTAAAAGTGTCCTTGCTTACTGATAAATAATTTAATGAATTCAATAATTATAAAACTTTATGACAGATGTCATATACAAAACTCAAGCAATAGAACTGTTTAAAATTTTGTGATAGTGCTCGACATTTTGTAAATAGCTAAAATTTATTACTTTTATTTTGCCTCTCTTTCGCAAACGAAACGCATGCAAACAATTATTTTGAACCTTTTAGATACAGTTTTTAATTCTGAACATTTTTTGTATTTACACTTTGTTCTAAAATTAATAGAGAAGAATATACAGCAAAATAAATTTTTTATCATTGTATTCCCTATGGTCCACAGAAAAGTAGACACCCGGTATATATATATATATATATATATATATATATATATATATATATATACAGGGTGTAAATGAAGTAAGTGCATTAAATTTAACCAGTAATGTAACTCGACGAGAGCAACAATATTTAAATGTAGTTGTAATCCAACTCCACATCATAAAATGTGACACATAACTAGATTCTTCAAGAGAGATACAATAGCGGTTAAAGTAGAAGATAATGTCAGCCATCCGGACAGATCGGCTATTGCACAGTTGGTAAAGCAGAAGTCCCGAGTTCAAATCCCGGTGGCTGACATGATCTTTTCACACCTATGTACATAATTACGAACATAATTATGTGCATAGGGAAAGAGTACATATTATTTTCCCATGCAAAATTGTTGTCCGAAAGCGAAGCAGAAGATTAAAATGTTATGACGGAATAACATTTCACTCACAGTGTGCTAGGATATAACTACTTATATTTTTACGACATTCACGTTTAAAATTAATTTTATTATACAACATAAAAAAATGTTTTTGGGTTTTGTTTTATTAACATGCAGCAACTGTTTCATGGTAAATTATATTTTGATTAAAAAAAAATGATATGAAGGAATTGGATAGTTGGATGAAAGTTGATAAAATAAAGGTATTTTCATCAATCATATATTTCATTTCATTTATTGTAATATTATTTAACAACGTGAAAAGCCTGCATAGGCTTCAACTAACTAGGTCTTCATCTTTTATTACCTACAACTTGTGTACTTGTTTCATGTTGAATGAAACAAATCCCTATTTAATAAGTGTATACAAAGGCTTCTACATTGTTTGTTTCAACAACCGACACTCAAATTCCACGTTTCATGGAGACTACATTCATTTACAATAATTTCTTAACAAGTTAAGAATAAAGATCTAGATTAATAACGCTGAAATGTTCGGAGGATAATTAGAGTGTATACTGTTGAGACAAACAAAAATAAAAAACGGGTTTCAATTAACAACAATATCTACAGGATAGTGAATTTATCAATTGTTATAACAATTACAACATTGATCGTTTTTTCATTATTTAACGATGTTTTACAATTTCTTATCAATTTTGCATAAATTTATCACTAGCTTTTGTATATAATGTGGTTTTACAAAGCTTAAGCGAAGAAATGACTGGACTGTGTAATTTACGTTTCGATGAAGTAAAAAATTTCTATTTCATGTTTATTATGAAAATGTTCTGGAGCCTTTAGTGAATGTTTCAGATTAATCAATGCAGGGCAGTCCAGTCACTTCTAGTTTATTCGCATCGACACATTCTTCTCTGAAAAATGTGTCGAGGGAATAGATTTCATAATTATTATTATTATTCACAATAATAATAATTATAGAAGTCAGTTTAATATTATACCTAGCATATATGTGTCGTTGTCTCCAAAATTTAGAAATTTACTCGAACGCAATCGTTAACGGAACCATTACTGGAAACTGATCTGAGTAACGGAATTTGCAATTCGGCGTTGTCGATCGCTAACGATCTACAAGAGCGGAACCGGAAGGTAGCAGAGTAGAGCGCCAATTCTATAGCCTACCCTACTGTCTTCCGCTCCAATACTAGTTAACGTTTGCTTGATTCACAAACAAGTGTATATAGAAAGTAAATTATACATACACACATACTACGTTCACTTTTAAAAATTGTTTGTACATATCACACTAAGTCGTAATAGCATTGCTTGTTTGTTACAATAAGGTGAAGTCAAGTAAAATGTTAACCATAAAATTCAACAACAGACAAGAGTTTCGTTATCATAGGAACAGCAACATCTTGGGGCTACAAAGTTCGAATCAGTTCTCATGATTGCTGAAGGAATATACCAGGTGTGCCTAGAGTTTCTAGACACCTGACACTTGACATAAGATCGTAGGAAGGCGAATACGACCCGAGGATCGTTCAAGGTATTTAGTAACGCTAAAACAACTTACTACTTGGTGATTAACGATAGTCCATGTAAATTCCAGCAAACAACAAATAAACTTCAACAAAACAAATTGTTTAGAAGATATCATCTGCTCTTGTGTTTGTGTTGTGTGTTTAGAATTCTTACCGAAATTTGTGTGTAGTGTTTAGAGAATTTTGTTGAAATTTTGATTTCACCCAAATTCCACATAAAACATTGCGTTTTGCCAAAAAGACATTATACATTTATAAGTAGATGGTACAAGTTAGTTGTAACAATCATATACGGTATAATAATAAACTTGAGTGAAAGTAACACAGAGATTGATTGAAATGTAAAACCGAGCAACGACACCTATACATCGAGCGCACAAACTATAAGTTGTTAATCTATACACAACGACAATGCGACAGACATCCACTATCATACTATGTAATATAGATATAAATAGATATAGACACAGAGTAGTAATAATATGCTAAGTTTCATAGAAGATTCATGATATAGAATAATTGACACTCAGACACATTCTGGGGAAAGAAAGTTCCGAAAATGCTTTATTGAGAAAAGTATTTTACTCAACAAATGATGATATGATAATCATTGCATGAAATGACATCAATCAGTGAGTATAATGCAAATGAACGTGTGCACAACTCAATGTCTCAATCAGTGTATGATTTGGTCAGTTATATTGGTATGTTAAAAGAAAGAGAACATATACGAAATATAGAGAAATTTAAACAAACAGCATAACAGAGGGACAATAGAGAGACAGAGACAGTAGATGTTGAAGGGTAGTGTGGAGCACCACAGAGACAGAGACAACAACAGTAAACAACGAACAATCATGCGACATAGATAGCTGTACGAAGTTTCGCCTACTGCTGAAGAAACGACTGTTTTGGAGTTGCATCTGATTCATTTTATTATTTCGTTTTATTGTCGTTTCTCAGCAATAACATTCAATGCAAAAACAAATATTTGCATTTGGAAACTGTTCTTAAACAAACTAAGGACATTAAGAAAAACACAAATACATTCAATAAAACATTTTTCAATAACAAGCACAAGATTTCATATGAATTGTGATCATATTGGAACAGTATAGTGTCATACATACTAATATTAATTATTGTAAAGATTCATAAATAATTGAATAAAGAAAACCATATTTTAAAATGAGATCAGTGTTGGTTGTTTTATAAAAATGTGTAATAAAGGTGTATACAATAGAAAATTGTACTGTTTCCAATATGACTGCAATTCATTGCAGGATGACAACACATGCGCAAGAACATATGCATATTATATGTTCTGTTAACAGTTAAGGATTGCGCATTTGCCGTCTCCCAGACATCTAAGGCGACATAAGGAATTTGGATGATCACAAAGTGCTGTTTAGAGAAGGTGAAGGTTTCTTGTAAGGTGGTGTCAAGATCTACAGATAGTGTTGAAAATAAGTCTCAAACATTCGTCGTTCAAAGTATACATGCAAACTTTTTTCATTTAAAAAAATTTAAATGAAAAAATTAGCCAGGATTATTACAACGTTTCAAGAAAATCGTCGCAATTTTTTTGTTAATTTTTGTTACAAAATAATTAGAAACTATTTACTACCTACATAACCATGATAACAATTGGATATAACACTCTGAAAACAAAAGTATTATGATAACGGGAAGCTGGGTCACCCTTATATCTCAGTACCCTGAGACGTTAGTAATGAAATATGAAAGCTCTGCGGTCATCATAATAATTTTGTAATTCTTAATTTTTTGTTAATTGTTTAAATATCGCAGTCTCTTGTTTTGTTTGGCAGTTTTCTAAGCGACTCTGCGTCATCGTTTACAAAATACAACCCACGTTCTAGTAATGAACATAATAACCAATCATTGATCGGATCGGATGAGGTACTAGCTATTAGAATTCTGTACATCAAGTACAAACAAGGGACGTGTGTTCGTGCCAAGTCATCTCCTGTTTCCACTCTATGGAAGGCCATCGTAACACAAAACTGGGGCCGCATGCATGCTGGGAGAACGTAACGTACAAATGTTTAAATTTCCCTTTATTACTAATATTAACAAGTAATTAGTACGTAACAACGGTGTCGCTAAGAAACCGCCGAAGTGATGTGGATAACTCCTCATTGCATCACACATTTACTCTCGATCTGAGACTTGATCTCGTTCACTTGCGTTTCAATTGTGTTCTTCAACTCTGAAATGGAAAAGTCTTTATAGGCACAACAGGCACAAGACACACCACACAGCGTACAGTACAGATCGACTCGTGGTTAAGACGGGGAGGTGGAAGCAAGAATAACGGATAGATTTAGTTCTAAACATGTCTTATTCAAGACACCTTTAGAAATCATAGAACAGACGGACACTCAACGGAGACAGAAAGAGAGAAAAGAATAGACTGAAACTGAGAAGAGTGTCAAGTAATGTAGGTTGTTTAGGATGTGAGTCGTCTTTATGTTAGTCTTACTCTACTTAATAAATGATCACATGAATATCCACTGTTCATGTTGCAAGTTATTCCTGTTAAGCAACTTGACTACAAGTAGGAGTATTATTAATGTAATGATATTCGATCCACGAATTCAGGAAAATGGTGTGAAACACGAACAGTGTCATGCTTATTCCTGGGTCATTAATCACATGTCCTTTACATAATAAATATTGAAACTAAACAGAACGCTATAGTAGGGCGATTATTTTCTAGGGACAATACTAGTTCAGATATCAATAACATGATATTATAACACATATTCCACTACACAAAGTAACATAGAAAAGGCAAAATATAACAACACAAAAAATATAAAAGTAAACTGTATTTCATACGAAAGTAGTACATCTGTACAGCATGTCATTTTATGCTGCATTTGGGGTACATTAATTCGCGGAAAAATGCAATCGATAAGAGGGGAACATCAAACAAAACAAGCAATCTAAAATAAAATAAATACATGCTTCTTTGGCAACACGACTTCCAAAATATTATTCTATGTGTGTATTCTTGTTTAAACGTTTTTGAATATCGAGTAAGTGAGGGATGGTTCAATTTGACATGTAAATTATAATAGTTAACGCATAAAATGACGTAATGTTTGTATAATATGCAAATAAAATACATAAGTAAACTACACTATTAAATTAATGAACATCTCCCTATGCAATAAATTGTATTACACCGTATATGACTACAAATTGGATACATATACCAAGGGCTAATAACATCTACATTCTATTCCTGCGAATGGTGCTAATTTGTGAAACTATTTTACATAATTATTGCATAGTGTGATGTAGTTCACCGTGGATAATTAAATAACTTTAAGAGCAATATTAGACTGCAAATAAATATGAACTTATAAATTATATCGAGCTCAGTTTAGACAAATATCACGTCAAATATTGTCATAATTTTTCGATTGTTTCTTGACATTGGTAAATATTGGGAGTTTCATAAGTTCTACTATTCAGATATGTTTGTTTTGGCACTATAAAGATTTTCCATAACACATATAGGCACATTGATTATTGTAAGGGTTATTACGCTATCATGCTTACTTTCATGTAGAGAGCCATGAATTTTGAAATATATATGCATAATCGCTCTCTGCAAAGTTACTGGAGCACGGTTAGTACCTCGATAGGTAACCACATCGGAACATTGTAGGCCATTGGATGATTGTGTACGATTTCAACAATTGTGCACTCTCACACATTTTAGAAAATATTTATGTATGTAGTTTGAATATTATGAAGAATTGGTAAATGAATTTCTTTATAATCGTATATAAAAAAGTAACTTCAAAAGTACATAGTATATTTTATATTATAATATTAATTTAGTAAAAAGAGTACAATAGTTATTGTGTATAGCAATTAAAATTAATAATAATATATAGTTGCTAAAAAGGTCTGATGTTTTATCAACTCATAACAAAAAAGTGTTGATCAACATTACAGTATTAACCAGTTTAAACTATATTGGATTCTATTTAGTTTTGATAAGAGGATTTTATTGAAAATTTGAAAGATATAAAAGACCCAAACAAATATTAATTATGAAACTGTACCTAAAATTAAAATTAATATTTAACTTTTTCATTCATTTTTTGAATTTTAATAAAATCAAGAATAAAGAAAGCGAACTGTCAAATTCAAAAAATGCAAATATTTGTTTCATTTCTCGTGGCACTCTGTAAACAGCTTGAAATGGAAATTTAAATTTGTCTATTTAGTGACAGGAATGTATTATATCTATAAATTTATGCTCATTGAATGCAATTTTTAATTTTGTATACCGTTTGTATTTACATATTTACTTCAAAATTAATAGGGAAAAATCTGGTGTGGCCAACACAATACCTCCTGCCATTTACAGCCCGAGTCACAAATAAGTTAATCCTTATTTTTGGATTAGCGAATTTTAATATAATTTTAGATAATTTTATAAATTTATCCATAACATATGAAGAAAAAGTATTAATGCAAATCTGTAGAAAATTTAATAATCTTTAATTTTTATAATAACATTAATCTCGAAAAATAACATTTAAAGATATTTTTCGAAGAAAAACTATTTTGAGCTTCAAGTAAAGTGCCATTTCCGGTTATACGATTTACACCAAAATCTAATGGGCTCTGTGCATATTAGAAAAAGATCGAAATGCAATGTTTCAAAATTTTCTGAATGATAGTATTTGAGTTAGAGTGGAGGATCCACACATCCACACAGACATCATCGTTAAAATGTTAAAATTTGATTCTAGGGACCTTAAAACATGCTCATTAAATAAAATCTCGATAAGCGATTTTTAGCACGATCCCTATACCTCCCTTACCAAGGGTACCGGGAGAAATTAAAAATTTTCCATTATATTTCCCATATACTTAACAAAAAATAATAGACATCCATTATAATTTTTAGAATTGATTGTTCATTTAATTAATTTAGATTATTTATGATCAGCTACACGGTTGCACTAACAACGCTTAATTTTGACCATCCGTCATACCTTATGGTAAGGAACGTATTGTTTTTGGACAAAAAATTCGATGATGAGTTTTTAATGAATAATCACGAGTCCCTAGAATACGATTTTACTATTTTTGCGATGATATCTGTATGTCTGTGTGTATGTGGGTGTGTGACGAAATTTCTCCGTTGATAACTCCAACATTACAATTCTAAAAATTATAATTCTTCCGTATTCCTCTTTGTTACATTCATATGAAAAGCTGATTAGATTTTGGTTATAATTGGTCGACCGGAAGTGCCTTCATTTGAAGATTTTAACAGTTTTTTTTGAAAAACGCTGTTAAATATCATTTTTCACATTAAATGTTATTATAAATATTAAAGAATATTTTATTCTCTATACGATTTGATTACATTTTACACTTACAAATTATGAAGAAATTAAATTTCATAAAGCAGCCAGCTATGCAATAACAATTGAAACAGCTAATATAATTTTTAAAAATCTGATAGACAGATGTCAATGTCAAGTGCGATTGACAGTATGTTTGTGTTATAATTTTGCTACAAATATAGAATCAATTCTAAGAAACTTTCTGTATGAAATTTGTACAAAATACATAGAACTGTGAGAAGGTAATGTACTGGAAATATAAATCTTTCGCAAGAAACTGTCTGTATGGAATTTGTATATAATACATAGAACTGACGGAAGGTAATGTGCTGGCCACATCAGATTTTTTTTTGTTTAAGCCACTGTATTTTGGTTAAAACAATTTAAACTACTGGTACGGTCTTTCTTAACCTTTTGATTTGTCAAAAATTTCGCATTTCGAAAAAAATAAATTATTAAATTTGGAAAAATATATATGAAAAAGGAGACAGTTACACATTATTATTTTCTATTCAGACACCTAACAAAAAAGTTTGTATTTTAATGAGAATTAAGTAAAAAAAAATATATATTTCAGACTTAGTCATTTTGTTTGTTTTGGTTTATCGTACAGCTAGTGGGAAAACAACGGACTTCTATTTTAACAATGTGTACATTATTAAAACATCATTTGTGCATTAATTCATACATTTAACGGTTACACTGGTTAAGGTATAAACCATGTCATTAAAATTCAATCTAAAAATACATTCATGACGAGATTTGATTTGCTGATTTTGCATAAAAAATGGGGTTTTCATTGATTACATCATTTATGAAGAAAGTAAGCATGTTTGAGTAAAATTCACGACGCGCATTCGATGTTAATATTATTGTAAATTGACTTTAAATACTATAAAATATCTTTAATTATATGCAACAAACACCGAAGTTATAGGTAATTCCTAGCCTTCGAGAAAATTGAAACATTTATTGACACATTAAAATTGACATTGATAACACTCAAGTTGTGAGTAAGGTAGAAACTCCCATATTTAAACATCAAATATTTGTCACAATTTTTTTAAAACATCAAGAGATAGGCCGTTAATATTTAACATCATTAAGAATAAAGTCAACAAACAATTTAAGGCCATTGGGTTCGTTAACAATTAGATGAAGAGTAACAATTCTAACAATGAAGTGAATAAATGCCGCTGCTACGTTACGTTACGTGTCTAGCTCTGGCTCTTTGGATGCGCAATAACGCAAAAGAGATTCCACAGATACAACAAAGACTCTTTCTGAATTTTGAAACTTTAAAATATGAAATGAGGCTCGTCAAAATCGAAATCTATGGATTTTAGTAAATTTCATATTGTATTTGGAATATACTTGTAAATAAATTAACATAATATCAAAATTTCTATATTTTTTGTATTTTTTAGGCATTATTATTTATTAATTATTCGTATAGATGTTCAAATATGGTGTAGAATTGTAAACCATGAGTATATCGCTCATAAACATGTAATTGACGTTTAGTAGTAATGATTTTGTAACATCTACAACGAAGTTTATGTTAGATATTAAGGTAACACAGTGAGGTCCATGAATTTTCCATAAAATCTTTCTGTGTTGATTAAATTTTCATTGATTCTAAAGGCTTCTTTCCACAGTGTAAATAATTACGTAGAAAAGTAGTTTCTTTACTGGATTTGGATATTAGGAAAATAAATTCTGGGATGCAGTCATGTAATTATTTATTATTACTTACCAGAGGATTACCCTCAAGAAGAAATAATTTTTTTTACAATTGCAGATGTACATATTTTGCCGTCAAAGGCATTCCTAATTTATTAAATTATAAGTCAGTGATAAAATTTATTTAAATTATGAATGCCTTTGATGGCAAAATATGTACATCTGTAATTGTAAAAAAATAATTACTTCTTCCTGATGATGATCCTGGTATGATCGAAACGTTGAAGTAAATAATATATAATTAGAAGATTGCATCCCAGAATTTATTTTCCGTAAATTATTACATTGGATCACAGACATGCGTGAATACAGTTGAAAGGGTCCAGTTAAACGTATTAGGTATCAAATTTAATCCAAACGCAATAATTGAAGAAAAAAAGTATTTTAAAATAAAAAAAATCTTTAAGATCAAGATCTTGTAGAATCTTTGTTGCATACTGCGTTTGAATGCGTTAGTAGGTAGTCGTCAGCATTATCAATCTACAACAAAACACAACATCTACGAATGGGTTGCAGCTTCTTGCGTAACTCACTCGTGAACTCGTCCTCGTCCTGTTCCTCGGCCTCCCGAGCGAGCTCCTCTGGCGTTTTCTTCTTACGCATGAGAGGGTTGGGTTCTTCTTGAGGCATGCTTTCAACTACTTCTTCTCTCTTCTTGATGTTATACTACAATACAAACGTATGTATTAATATATGATAATGATAAAATAGTTATTAGTTTAACAAGGCAATAAAGTAGCAGATTCGCCGCCAGAGCGGTTTTTTTTAACAACGCAAAATCAAATATTTGAATTTAGTCTAGAGTCATCGCCATCAGGGTTGCTAAGTAAAACCAATTTTAATGATTGTATTGGCAGTTGGTACATAATAAAATCATACTTTCTCTATTGGTGGTAGCCTATAGCAACTGGCAATAAAATTGTAAAAAACTACATTTGAAATAACATTTCAAATTTAATTGATGAAATATATAATAATAATAATAATAATAATAATAATAATAATAATAATAATTGAATGTTCACAGGGCAATGTTATTTTAATATAAATTATATCGTTGAATTGTAATAATTTATATTCTTCGCAAACTTCTTGCTATGAAAATGGTTCAAGGAGAAAACACATTGATATAAAATAGTTGACATAAATGGAATCGGCTATTTGAAAAAGGTCAACTCTTGTTTACAAAATTGTACAGGAGAAGCAAGAAAACAACTTAAGTACTCTGTATTTGAACAGTTTCCACTTTTTTGTCAATTAAAAATAAATAATAATAATGAACGGATTTCAGAAGGAAGAATGAAGACTTACATGTTGGGAAACAGCTTTATTTTATATGTTAAAATTCACTTGCAAAAGGTAGGTATCAATTCTCATGTAACAGGATATATCAAAATTAAATAGTATTCCTTTGGTAATTTAAAAGGGCCTACCTCCGAAAGTTGTCCCGTTTCCCAAATGAACTGACCGAGTTTATATGTAATTATAGATACTAAGATGGGATATGACCAAAATTAAAATATTAAGTCATGATCTTTCTGGGTAAATTCTTCGATTTGTATTTAACAAGATAGGTCCGAGTAGGTATGCCTTTGGAGCATTCACAGAAGTGAATTTTAAGGTAGTATAGTTAAATCGCTCTTAAAAATTAATATGACAATAATTTAAATTGTTTATCGCACAGGTGCTTCCTTAATCTTATCCATAAAACTGAACCCAACAAGTTGGAAATGTACCTAAGAAGAAAATTATTCGTAACTATGTACCCATTTACAAGTTAAAAAAATTATTGAATGTTTTACTAGTGTAACCCACAGTGGACGATCCATTACTTTTTGTATAGGTCCCCTAATTAAAAATAATTAATAATTATACAATATAACAGAGATAATAATTTTCTAAAAAAAATGGCTGGTTTTATTTGCCGGTGAGTGTATTTATAATTTTAAAAATAATTTAGTATTTTAATAAAGGAATGATATTCAAGTTCTTCAGTTTTATTACTTTTCTCAACTTTCGATAATTATTTAGTGTTAATCGGGGTATTTATCTCATAATTGAATTTGAAGATTGTTGGTAGTGACAGTAAAGTAAGCTGATCTGCAGCAAAATCATAAGAATCTTAGATAGCAGAGAAAATAGGAAATTAATTACGAAGAAAATTAATCGGCGGAAAGCTCTCATCACAGGAAACTTCATTACGCATTACGCTCAGAAAATTCGAAAATTATTCGTCGATGTAATTTCCATCACGTTTTTAATAAAGATTAAATTTGAAAAATTTTATCTTCTACATTTTTATTATTTTTATCATGATTTTTTTTAATTAAAAATTTTATATAATTATCTTACAAATTTATTCATATCGAATATCCAAACAGATTTTAGTAATATAAATGAAACGTTAAAAGAATTCCATGCACGAGGTTCGTATTCCAATGCTTCTCATTAATAATTGCTAGTAGTAGTATCACAGGAATAACACACACACACACACACACACACACACACACACACACACACACACACACACACACACACACATATATATATATATATATATATATATATATATATATATATATATATATATATATATATACAGATATCGTAAAAATAGTAAAATCGTATTCTAGGGACCCTAAAACGTGATTAAAAACTTATCATCCAATTTTTTGCTTTCCAAAAGGTGGCAGAAGGTAAACAAATATTGAAATCTATTAGTATTTGACGAGGTATTCGACTTTGATTTCAATTTTTTTTAATTGCAGGTGAATATCGGAAGTTTGTATGTCATGTTAATTTTTTTTTAAATGTTAATGAATTTACGCTTCATGTTGTAGTACAGGGGTAATCTTTTCTCTTAACAACCAAACGAACGAAGTCTATCTGTAGATGTGGTCATTATTTTATAGTTTCTTTGATGTGTTCTACTCTTATTTATAGCAAACACCTAAAGCAGGGATGCACAAACTTTTTTGACAATGGGCCAAATAAAAACACATTGTGTTGCCGCGGGCCAGTAAGAATTCAAAACATAATTTAGGTTTGGATGGAATAACAAATGAATTACTTTATATATTTTTTTATTGACTGTGTAAGTGTATAATACAATAACTGAATAAAAATAAATATCATTATATATTTTGCTATAAATATAACAAACAGCAAATAAAATTTTAACTATTTAAATCACAATTTCTTAGATATAATAAAAACAAATGATTGAAGAGATATTAACTAACTTTGGCTCGTTGAAGAATGCGAAGGATAAAATTGAATACCAGTAACTATTTGGATAATATCAGGTGTTAAGGAGGTTGTAGCCAACTGCAAGATGTTTTTAAATTTTCGTCATTAATTCGGTTTCTGGAATTCGTGTGAGCACTACTACGCCGCACCGCACCGTGCGTGATTCGTAAAGCATAAGAACGAATACCCGGCCGCTATTGCTTACGGGTGTAGCGGAATAGATGGTGCTCGTAAGCATTTCGAAGACAAAAATATTTATATTATGTATTAACAGAATAAATAAATTAAATCAATAAAATTAAAGTGTCACATAAATTTATGAATTTGATTTATGTTTATTTTCAATTTTATTTACATTTTTTTTTTAAATATATATAAATCACAATCAATTGATTTCTACGCGGGCCGGATAGAATTAGTAAACGGGCCGGATTGGCTCGCGGGCCGGAGTTTGTGCATCACTGACCTAAAGTGATGTTACTGTCGTACGATATTTTCACTTCTTTAGAAACAAGTTTAAAAGCGCGTTTTTATAAGAATAGCAAATAAAATAAATTAGAGCAAACAATCCTATAACATGAGAAAATAATTGTCTTGTCCTTTATAAATATTTTTATGGTTTATCTCTTATATTCTTTGATTTACATAATTAAGTGATTTTTCTGTTCAATCTTCTTATGTCGTTTTGATTCTTGAGTAGATTCGTGTCTATTTCCTGGGGTGGTGGCTTAATTGCTTTTCATATCTTTTTGCCATTTCTTTGATTTGTTCATGTTGCTCAATTACAGTATTGTCAAATTAAATTTATCGTTCAAAGTTAATTTACACCGTATTTTTAATTAAAATGTGAACGGTACGGTACTATAAAAAATTAATACAATATACAATGGGAAAGTCTTTTTTTGCCTCCGAGATTTTACAGACTTCGGCATGATAAATTACCTTCTCGAGCAAAAAAGTTTCGTTCTGCAGCGTGAAATGAAATAAATATTATATTTTCCAAAAGTTTTTCTGTTCTAGTTATTAGGTAATTAAAATGAACATAACATAATATATCACTAACTATTAATTTTCCTTTTTTAGCTTTTCATTGTCACTGAAAATAAATTTGTTTTTCTTCAAGCGTATTATAATATTCATATTATGCTCCTGTACACACACTATATTGTCTTACTAGTACAAAAATGTTGATATTGTTGTACTAGTAAATAAATGTTAGTGTTTTAGTTTACCGCTGGCGGCGGCAGTTGTCACAGCAACACATATTATATTGAAAATTGTTATTTAACAGTTGTGTCTTTTTTGTTGTGTAGTGTACACAACCAGCTTTGGCTGAAATTGCAAACACTACAATTAAAAAATACTAAAAAAAATGTCAAAAAATTCTTTGAAACACTTGAAGAAAAAATAGTATATGTCATTCGGAGTAGTACCCAGCTTGCCTAGCCTCGGCTAGCGCCTCGGCCGCAATAGCTGAGTTCAACACAAAAAAAACCGCTTTCTACTCCTATTAACATAATATACTATTTATGCTTGTTTTAGCACATGTATGATAAAATTATTTGCATATTGTTTAATTAAATACCGAATACTAATTGTAATATATTATGTAGTTTGTCAAAGGAAATTAATTCTAAATACATAATACACGATCATGTCACATTATTATTACATATTTATTTGTACTATTTGCTACTATCAACAATTAAATGAGTTTGAATGTTCCAGTGTAAATAGAACTTGTACGACCTCTGGGCAATTGCAATATTAGCACCTACATAAATTACACTATTATTGTATATTATTAAGTATAATGAAACCAATAATTAATATATTGGTATATTTATTATCTTTTCCACTGTCCAATTAATGTGTAATGCATCGTCTTTTCAGACAAACAATTTTGCTCCAAATTTAATTTAAAAATACTGTAAAAATGATTAAAAATACATAGTTTCCGAAATATTTTATAGTTATTATACAGTATGAAACTTGCGCAGATATTTGAAAACTTATTTACTTAGAAGTTTCTGTAGCTAAAAGTTCTAACGTACTGTCACAAATCTTGTTTATGATTACAAAATTTCTAAGCCTCGGCGTTAACTTGTCTCAATGTTGAATAAGCCATTAGAACTTATCTTCACTAAGAGTTCTTCAAGAAGTTTGACATAATTACTACGAATACTCGGTTTTACGTGATTGTAAATCTCGTGGAGGCTAGGCATCTGAACTGTGTCTATCGGATCAAAATTTGCATTGGAAATTGGGTGAATCAAAGCTCTGAACACAGCGATGACATTGTGTTTTCAAATTCGGTGAAAATTCAGTTTTCAATGGCGACATGTTTTGCGGATGGAAATGCAACTTGCCGGCTTGCTGGTGCCAGACGATTTAGGCAGTATTTGCATATTTATTTAATGGGGTCACGTTTCCCCAAAGAACAATAAACGAACTTAGATGAGAATATATTCACCCTACTTTTTATTATTCTTATACACGAAAAATGTAGCCTATAAAAAGTCATTCGACGATACTCAAGACTTCAGCTTGAAAATTCATAACATGAACAAACTTCTTATCTTTCTTATCTTCGTACATATTCAGTTATAGCTGTAACATTGAGAAATGTTGCGAAATATAGAGAGACGCAATTTAACTTAGGCGAGACGTAAAGAGATGAGTTTTAGTCAGCATTAATCGCTTAGGAACTCTCTCGCCGAAGTCTGATACTTTACTACGCAAATAGGCGGCTCCCAAGCGAGGTTGCACTTGCTTTTGCTAAGAACAAGTAAACAGTTATCCGTACAAACTCAGTAAGTGGGCTAAAGTTTGACGCTGTACGAATTTATCAAAATTATACGCTAAACAACATTGTCCGTTGTCATATTCGCTTATTAGTTAGTTACAAATGTTTATCCAAAGTGTAATTGTATTTGTATTTCAACATGTTTAGTTATTTTAATATATTTAATCTTAAATTAAATGGTGTTGGTATTCATTAAAATTAACCCTAAATAACAGTGAAAACTAGTGGAGTCAAATGCAGCAATTATGGGGGTTCCAGTCAACAAGCTTAGCAGTTAGTGATGCCAAACGGGCACGATCATTAAGTACCTTTATTCCTATGTAAAACCAATTCCAACAAATGGCCACATATGTCCTGCATATACGTGATTAGGGATGTGTAAACATATACCTGTTTACATACCCCCCGGAAGAAGGGATTCGAATCATTTGGAACTTTCGATTAAATATTATATATCGATTGACATACACGTTATTTATATAGACAAATGGCTATTTGTATAGTAGTCGATGTTATATTCGGAAGTTCATAAGTTACAGTTGGCAGAAACTGTAAAACTACCGGCTGTCAGTAGAAATTGTGCGATTTGTCGTAAGTTGTATATAAATAAACACTTAGTTACCCGCCGTGTGGTAATGACAGTGGGTAGTAAACGGTGATAATAAACTTAGCATAACGGAAATCACCTTAAACGAAAACAAGCCGTAAACGGCACGTAAAGGTTAGATACGTTTCCATACGTGTTACATAGCGAACCATCTTCAAAAATGATGCAACATAAATATTATTTTAAAAATGTTCCACCAGTTGTAATTTGATTAATTTATATTGATAAAAATAAAATAATTATTTATATTGTTCTGTATGTGTATAAAGTATAACACTTTTATTTATTATTATGTATCAGGATTGATCTAAGTACTTAAAATATAAATAAGAATTTAGCATCGCATAAACTTATTAAAACTCATGTAAATAATAGCCGTTTTGTTACATCTTCAATTATTCATGAATGTAATGTAAATTTTTGTTGAGAAACTAATCGCAGTTATACCCCGGTTAACATTTTGGATACATTTCTAGAAAACAAATTGTTAAATGAAACAGCGTAACACCTACATATATTGAAATAGGTCAATGATAGAGAAACTGGTGAGCTTGGCCGTGTCAAAAATTCAGAGAATACCTAAAATCAAACTTAATTCTGTTGACGTGTCACACATATAGCTGATAATGGTTAACTAACCGTTAATATCTAATAGATACAGTGCTGTATTAACCTAGATTGGCGCCACAAACTCATGCACCGTTCGCTTCGTTTTTTAGCAGGATTTTTTCGCTTTTTTTAAATTAAATTTTGCTTCACAAGCCCGGGCTTTAAGGCTTCTGCAATAATACGGCACTGAATAGACAAGAAAAAGAAACAGTTTTTTCTACATATTAATGATTTTTTTTCTTGCTGACTTTCATTTGGCAAATCTGAAACAGAAGGTTAGTACAAGCTTTGTTCGAGCAACAGTCAGAAACTATCACGAACTATCAGAAGCATGCGCATAAGAATTTTGGCGTTTGAGCAGCGGTGAATCACACTAACAATTTGGTGTTCATGCAGCGGTTTGAAACCGTTTGTGACGGTTTGAAACAGTCAGAAGAGTTTCAGGATTGTTTGCAAATTTTAGATCCGTGACATGCGCACTAGCATTTCTACGTCAAATCCGTTGGAAAACTTTTGACAGAATAGGTTATAATAATAATAATAATAATAATAATAATAATAATAATAATAATAATAATAATAATAATAATAATAATAATAATAATAATAATAATAATAATAATAATAATAATAATAATAATAATAATAATAATAATAATAATAATAATAATAATAATAATAATAATAATAATAATAATAATAATAATAATAATAATAATAATAATAATAATAATAATAATAATAATAATAATAATAATAATAATAATAATAATAATAATAATAATAATAATAATAATAATAATAATAATAATAATAATAATAATAATAATAATAATAATAATAATAATAATAATAATAATAATAATAATAATAATAATAATAATAATAATAATAATAATAATAATAATAATAATAATAATAATAATAATAATAATAATAATAATAATAATAATAATAATAATAATAATAATAATAATAATAATAATAATAATAATAATAATAATAATAATAATAATAATAATAATAATAATAATAATAATAATAATAATAATAATAATAATAATAATAATAATAATAATAATAATAATAATAATAATAATAATAATAATAATAATAATAATAATAATAATAATAATAATAATAATAATAATAATAATAATAATAATAATAATAATAATAATAATAATAATAATAATAATAATAATAATAATAATAATAATAATAATAATAATAATAATAATAATAATAATAATAATAATAATAATAATAATAATAATAATAATAATAATAATAATAATAATAATAATAATAATAATAATAATAATAATAATAATAATAATAATAATAATAATAATAATAATAATAATAATAATAATAATAATAATAATAATAATAATAATAATAATAATAATAATAATAATAATAATAATAATAATAATAATAATAATAATAATAATAATAATAATAATAATAATAATAATAATAATAATAATAATAATAATAATAATAATAATAATAATAATAATAATAATAATAATAATAATAATAATAATAATAATAATAATAATAATAATAATAATAATAATAATAATAATAATAATAATAATAATAATAATAATAATAATAATAATAATAATAATAATAATAATAATAATAATAATAATAATAATAATAATAATAATAATAATAATAATAATAATAATAATAATAATAATAATAATAATAATAATAATAATAATAATAATAATAATAATAATAATAATAATAATAATAATAATAATAATAATAATAATAATAATAATAATAATAATAATAATAATAATAATAATAATAATAATAATAATAATAATAATAATAATAATAATAATAATAATAATAATAATAATAATAATAATAATAATAATAATAATAATAATAATAATAATAATAATAATAATAATAATAATAATAATAATAATAATAATAATAATAATAATAATAATAATAATAATAATAATAATAATAATAATAATAATAATAATAATAATAATAATAATAATAATAATAATAATAATAATAATAATAATAATAATAATAATAATAATAATAATAATAATAATAATAATAATAATAATAATAATAATAATAATAATAATAATAATAATAATAATAATAATAATAATAATAATAATAATAATAATAATAATAATAATAATAATAATAATAATAATAATAATAATAATTTTAATGTATATTATTATCTTGCCTTGTGTTGAATATCAGTATTTTAAAATTTATATACATGAAAGGTAAGAATGTGAACAGATCTGTTAGTACTTTGGTCGAATCATGCGTCCAAGTTTTATAGTCGGCAATTACGTCTGCAATAAATGTATTGTTTAAAAACAGATGTAGTATAATAAAAAAAATATTTCAGAATACCTCTCATGATTCGAGTCCTAATTTGACATCGTAAAACATCGAACTTTGTAATAGCTGAACAGCTGGTAGCTGGCGTCAATGCGTCAACAACAAGCGACAACTACTGCTGATGAAAGTAACTAGCGCGTTCGAGCAACGAAAATTTCCAACTAATTTGGAATAATAAGATAATAAGGTCTCGCAAAAGCACAAATCTACGAGGCGTCGGCCACAATCGTGTTCTTTTGAACTCGGGTATTTGGTAAATGCTGGCGTGTTACATATGACACGCGTATCATAGGTTTGCCATCACTGGGGTAGGGCAATATACGACAAAGAATAAAGAATATACATATAACATAACATTTAGATTTTTTGTCGATATTCTTACATAATAATATCGACGATCACAACTCAAAGTATAAAGATGACGAACGTTTGATGTTTCTCCACCAACGTCGCCATATGTAAAGAAATCTGTATGTATAAAGAGAGTTCTAGTTATAAAGAATCAGAACCGTTCCTTGATTTCTTCGAGTTCGAAGAGAATTGCATTAAATCTAATCCACCGAACAATAAAAAATCTAACGAAAACAATTGTTATCAATGACAACTAAACTAAAGAAAACTATGATCGACTGGTTACGGGATGGACGAATGTGAAATAATGAAACTAAATGTACAAGTTGGCTATTTTCTTCAACTTTCTAGTTTTATTTTATAATTCTTTAGTTTTGCGCCTACTCCAATCGTGCATTTATGACAGATGTTAAAACTTAAGCTACAAAATTATACATTCTGCAGAGAAAAATGACGAAATACTAAATAGACTTCTTCAATAATTTGTATATCTATATTCGTTTATCCATTATTTTATAAAAATATTTCAATTTCACCTGTAAAGATTATGTTTTACGAAATGTCGAACATAATATTCTCAATTTTAATTTACTGTATAAACGATGTTATTTTAATCTAGTTTCTCAATTTAGTGACAAAATTTAATTTTATAATTTACATGCTGCTTAAGTCTTAAAGTTAGCATTAGAGCTTTTCTTATTTCTAACTTTCGAATAGAATTGCAGTCTATCTAATCATCGTAATTTTTTTCTGAAACCTTTGATTAAAATAAAAATTAATTTTAAATTTAATAATTAAATCTGACTTTCAATAAGTATCTAGTAGTGGGTTACTTTCGTTTGTAAGGTGACTGTCAGTTTCATATTTTTGGTGCATGCCTTTCTGTTTTTGTTCATTTACAATGTATTTCGAAGAAAATAATTGCGTCAAAGTTACTTCAGACATTCAAGAAATGGCTGCAGAGGTTATAGCGGACCTACTACGCAAAAATCTATTCAATAAAATTTTAAATAAAACGTTTTAAATAAACGTTTAAATATTTTCGTGTCTAGTCAGGGAAATGCAACTTTTACGCCGCATTTTTGGCGCGAATATAGTACTTTCAGAAAAATATAAATAAATAAATAATATATATTTAAAAAAAATTAATAAATAGAAAAAATCTTTCCAGACGTGAAGAATTTCTGAATACAACAAACGTTAAAAAAACTGTTTGTTTTGAAGAATCGTTTATTATGGCAAAGCCAATGTTTGAGATGATATAAGTATATGTTTTTCAATGGTTGCAAATAAAAAAAATTAAAAACGTATAACTACACCTAGAGAAGGTAATAGTACTCGTATACACATTTAATTTTACTGTATTGTTTTATTACATTCTAATAAAAGCTTTCTTATCATTAGGAAAATTTTCTTGAATTGGATAGTTTCATTATACTTATCCCCTTACTGCATTAAATGTAAAAGAAGATATTCCTTCTGAAGTTTGTAAACCTAAACAGTTGAATTGCAATTGGATCCTCTTCGTAGTGGTGTTGTACTCCCTCAAAAGGAGTCAACCTGACTCCGTTAGGGAGTCGCTGAATATTAACGGACTCCCTACTAGAGTCAATTTGACCCCGATTAAGATACTGCTGAATCCAGCGTCTTCTTCTTATTTCTTTTATCTTGTTCTTGTTGAAGACAAATATGATTTGCGATATTGAAAATGAAAACATCTGTTTCTATTTTTACATATACTCATTTTTTTTAAAGAAAATAGTAGTGGTGCGAAGATGGAAGCAGATTGATCTTCCCATCACTATATTCTTACAAAAAATAGAGTATAGATATAGTTACTCGTATTGACATTATGGATGTATTTAAAAAATCAGTAAAAATAGTTATTAACGAAAAGTACGTAAAGCTAGTCTTTACTCACGAATGGGTCAGAATTAAACACGATCGCAGCAAGGGTTTTAAGACCCGTGAGTGACTAAAGATGCTTTACGTATCTATGTCGTACAATATTTTATCTACGATAGAATTTAATAACTCAATAAATTAAAAAAAAACTTTTATTGATGAATTAGGATCACAATATTAAATGAGAAGTTTGCCATGATAAAAAAATATTCAACTTGGTTTCGGAAATTTTGTTTGTTTAAGAAATTTAATCATTCGTTGCTCGGCAACCCGAATCCGTGACTAATGGAACCTTGTTACTAAACAACCGGTTTACAAACTTAAAACTAGCAACTAAAGATCAGTTTTACGAACTATCGTAGATAAAAAACTTTAAATAATACGTATGGTTTATTACAAGGAAATTCTAGTTAAATACAATTGAGGATAGGATTCCAATACGATAACGTTACTAACAATGTTTATAATGTTTTTAAGGACTGACATGAAATGTAGTAAATGATGATATACTGGAGTAGTACACATTTTATTTTGAATCTGGAGTAAAACTAAAAATATTGTTCATATTCGGAATATACTTATATACAGCAAATATAAAATATTTTATATTATTATAACGTACTTATATGTCTGTAATACAAACACCAACTTCAAACAAATTACTTACATAGTTTATTTTAAATGTATTGAATAGAGATTCACGATCTTGGCTTGAAGCTTGGCTTGGCTTTGTTTGAAAAAGCTTGAAAAATCAAGCCAAGCCTGCTGTTCAAAAAAACTTGACTTTTCAAAACAAGCCGTGCTTCTGTTCCATCAAGCTCAAGCCAAATCAAGCCTAACATTTAAAAAGCTTGAATTTTCAAGCCAAACCAAGCCTTCGACTGTCAAGCAGCTTGGTTGAAAACAAGCTTTTTCATGCTTTTCTTAAGAAATGTTGACGAAGCCTACAAAACCGTAATTTTATGGTGGTAACGTACTTTCTCATTGCTTCGGCACATTTTTGCGAACTTCTAAGAATTGGAGTTCCAAAAAGGACCAGCCTTCATTACTTGCCAGTCTAGTAAGCTTCAAAAGTTTGTAAATGGGAAACTATACATTCATCATTCTTAATTTGTAAAGACCACTTATTTTTTCAATCTGAACCAACTAATCGCACACTGTAGTTTGCGCGCACACAATCAAGTACAAAATAAATTTATAAAATGTTGAAAAAGTTTTTAAATACAATACAAAATTTATTGCAAATGCCAATCATTACATATAGAATTATTTAATTTTTTCTAAATACTTATTATTGTCAAGTTAACGTATTTTGTATAAAAATTAATTAATTAAATATTAAAATTTTTGAGTAACTGGAATTAATTATAAGCTCAAAGCTTTAAGATATTAGATTTCATTTTCAAACAAAAAAAAATATTAAATTTATCTGCTTACATTTCACATAAACCTACACTTTATCTGTTTTAACTAAAGAGTGGCGGAAAGAAGAAGCCAAGTCAAGCTTTGTTTTCATCAAGCTCAAGCCAAGCCAAGCCAAACATTAAAAAAGCTTGTAGTTTCAAACCAAGCCAAGCTTTTTTATTTCAAGCCAAGTAGCTTGGCTTGGTGAATTCCTAGTGTTGAAAGTTGGAATAGTTTTTTCTTTATGTTCTTTTTGTAAAGGAAAGTAAATATAATGGCATTTGCATATTATTTAGTGAAATTTAATATAAATTTATTTAGTAGTATTTACTCAAAATATTAGTCATTGTAACAATTAATTACCATGGATACCATTTAAAAATAAATTGAAGTGAATTTAAATTTAGTCGTAGGTCAATCAACCCTGATTAAGAGTCAGTGATATAATAATATTGATGGTTCTCTATTGTCATGTCCTTAAAATCTTTGAAGCTGACATGTTTTCCACATATTTACAACATTCTTTTCTATCTTGTTAAGGAATAATATTCGATCACACTTATTTCTACGTAATTTATCAAAAGAAATGCGACCTACAAACAGCAGAACTTTAAACAAAAGTTCTATGAAGTATTTGAAATATACAGATGGCAAATGGATGAGTGGAACTTCCGGACATGTAAAATCATTCTTTTATCATTTTCCTGTTTCCTTTATATTATGATTTTAGGTAAAAAAGTTAGAGCATAAAATTATATATCTGAAATAATAAGCACAATTAATTTTAAATGTTTTGTACTGGCAGAAATTAGGTATGAATATGTCGCAAATTACCGGAGAAATAGCGATAGCCATGGAAATGAAACAAATAAATGAACAGGTATTATTTATGGGGTCTCATGGCCGTTTGCCTGAGTGTCTGGTCGCGAATTTGGGGATCGAGTTCAATCTCGACATTGTAGATAAACAATTATTTTATATTCATTTCAATAGATAATTGTTCACTTAAACAGAAAATACAAATAAAATTACAATAAAATAAACTAACATAGCTTGACAGATAAATCGTTAATGGGGCCTATTCTATATCTCAGTGGTTAATATTTAACCAATGGTTAATATTTTAAACCAATCAAGTATGTTGACATATAACAAAACACGGGATTTTTCGTTGTCAAAGCAATAACTATTGGATAAAAATTTTAACCATTGGTTAAAAATTAACCACCGAGTTACAGAATAGGGCCCAATATTTGTTAATTTTTTGTTTCAATTCCATTGGTATAGCTATTTTTCGCGTGATTTTCGACATTTTCATACCTAATTTCTGCCGTTACAAAGCATGCAAAATTAATTTTGTTTCTTCATTCAAATGCTCAATAACTTTTATTTTTAACCTTTTTACCTAAATTAATTAGGGAAGTAGGAAATTACGAAAATATGATTTTACATATTTTTCATATGTTCGGGAGTTCCAGTCACCAGCCTGTATGTATGTTAGTATGTCATCAGGCGGTTTGATTGGTGCGCCACACTGCGGGTTTTTCTTTAGGCTGTAAAAATCATGGCCATACTTTTTCAACAACCCAGCCAGTTGAATAACCTTCAGTGTATTTGACCGTGGTCTGAACTCTTGGCTGTAATCTTACAGATCTGTAAATAATGAACAAATCCTTGACAAAATCACAACGAAAACTGCCACTCTTGGACTCTTCTGATTATATTTAAGAAAAATATTTGTGTTTTTGCAGCTTTTTACATATTTACAGATCTGTAAGACTTATCGTTTTGTATAGAATACGGCCATTAGTTAATACTCCTACAATGAAACATATCTAATCTACTACTAGCTACTAAAGATTAAAAACTGTATTATTTTGGATGAAGCCTGAACCCTGGAATGAATGCTATGTATAAAGAAGATTTTTGTATGTACTTTTTATTTCAAAAAAAAAACATCGTTACATTGATTACTTCTATAGTTAGATGAAAATAGAACTTTGATAATACAACGGAATTAAAAATAAATGTCGGAAAATACTTTAGTTTGCTACTGAGCTTTTATTGCAAGCGGGCTGAAAATAATATTTATTTCAGTGATCGATTGTGTACTCACGCGATGATTATTATGTAATGTTACACTTTAATTCTAGGGCAATATAAAATATATACGATAGACAATCATTGTCAATTCATTTATTATGTACAGTGCATTTATTAAAATGAAATAATACATATAATTATCATTTCGGTAAATAATTTATAGATGTAATAAAATTTACATTAAATAATTTATTTATATAGTATGTTGAGAGCATGTCAAATAAATTATAAACGATGATACGTTATAAGTAACTTTTGAAACTATTTAAATATAATGATATACCTACAATAAACAATTAAATTTTAATTTATACTTAAATTTTACTTCATATTTAAATCTTAAGTGTATATCATATTTTCGCTTTTAAAATAATGACAAATATAACTAATTGCAATACATAACCTTTTATCGCTTTATATTTTCATAATAGGAAAAATCACTCAAAAATAACATTTTCCTAGAAAAGTTTCAAGTGAACTATGTCCCGTTTTATCCCAGACTAACATGCAAAATCATGGGCACACACCCACTCAAAATTGGTAACTACAGACCTTGATATTTGAGCATTATCTTTCATACTTACAGCTACACCGGAAGCTGGTCGCATTCGTTTCAAAACTGTCAATTTTACAGATCTATAAATATGTAAATAATGAACCATTATGTATAATTATAAATTAATCAACAAAAATTGATGCGTTTTTTGTCAGCTTTTTAAAGATATACAGACTTCAGATAATATTGATAATAGTGAAAATCCGTTTGCTGATTCAAACACATTCAAGGTAATTTTTGTGATACAAATTTAATAGTTACCACAGAAAGTTACTGTCTTTTATTTTTGAGCTGCAACTTTAAAGTTTGTGTTTTGTTATGTTGAAATTACCTTATATCTCGCTTCATATGATAGACAAAACAATAGAAAATGTTTAAAAAACAAATTAAGGAAACAATTATAGGTCATCATTTGTTTATTTTAATTCCGATTCTAAATACAACTATAGTCCAAATATTGTAAATAGGAGTTACATACAGCCAAATTTTAGCACTTTAACGATCACTGTAGCTTTACTTTAAAATAAAGATAGTTTTAAATAAGAATTAAAATATTCTATGTACCATCTTTTTGCAGGCATGATAAAATCTAAAATTAAAATACTAGTGTTTCAATCATCTCAAATCGCATTCGATTACATAAATTTCTTGGAGTGTACGGCCATCGTTTTATCTTATTTGAATAAATTAGATAGAGAATCAGTGTTGTGGAAAATCATCTTGGATAGCGAAAAACTTGTGCCACGTTGAAATTTTCCATCTCGCTGAATTCGCTGAGTGAATCCACGTCCGGTGACAAGTTGTTTATTTATTTGACCGCGCTACATGTCGTGATGTGTGTTACACTACATAAATACTGACAGAAAAAAAAATGTCGTTAGCAACAAATTTTTAAAGAACGCATTGTTGGTAAATAATTTTTTTCTTCAAGCGTATTATAATATTCATATTATGCTCCTGTACACACACTATAGAAGATGTTCATTGTCTTACTAGTACAAAAATGTTGTTATTGTTGTACTAGTAAAAAAATGTTAGTGTCTTAGTTCACCGCTGGCGGCGGCAGTTGTCACAGCAACACATATTATGTATATTGAAAATTGTTATTTGGCAGTTGCGTTGTTTTTGTTTTGTAGTGTACATAGCCAACTTTGGCTGAAATTGCAAACACTACAATTAAAAAATTCCACAAAAATGTCAAAAAATTCTTCGAAACACTTGAAGAAAAAATAGTATATGTCATTCGGAGTAGAACGCCCTTTTTGTGTTTTACCCAGCTTGCCTAGCCTCGGCTAGCGCCTCGGCCGCAATAGCTGGGTTCAACACAAAAAGACCGCTTTCTACTCCTAATAACATAATATACTATTATTGTAATGAATTAACATTATACCTGTAAAACAAAATTAGTTTTATTATTATATTTCACTTTTTTGTTTTCTTACAAAGTATGGGTAAAATGTGTAATTTTTGTAACTAGGCATGTTTCTGATCATACATTGCAGCACTATAGCAAGAAAATATGGCATTTCGCACTTTGTAAAGTCTTTATGAGTTATTTCGAATAAATAAATGACCACATGAAACAATTTCTGTTCGAAATAATCTAAACAAACAAATGATAAGTGAGACACTTGAGTCGCATATAAATTTATGTAGAACTACCGAAAAAAGCGATCTATTTTCTTATCTATTTTAACAAGTTAAACTTCTTCTATAACCTCAGGTTTAAACACAAAAACGACCTGACAATCTAGAAATGTTGTTATTTCGATGTACCTATTTCAATTAGTATATGAAATATGTATATACGAATAGATGGAAGTGACAGGTAATATTCCTATTTCATTCAAATTAAATTTTGCTTTAAACAGTAAATTCTTTATATCAGTCCAGCTAAAATATGACTGTAGAGAGATAAATACAAATAAAAAATAACTCAATTATTATATGGTCCGAATTTTAAAATAATTTTTTAATGAAATGGCTGCCGGTCATGATACAAATGAAGCATGCCTGTAGACTGTTTAATGCTATGAAATTTGGTTGAATTAATTTAATTTATTTATAAATAGCTCTAAAGTTATATCAAGGAAAACAAAACATTTTAATATGGATAAAGTATTCATAGGCAATGTACGTACTAAAGAGGATGATAAATGAGAATGTAATTCCGATTGTTCGAATAAGAACTAGCAATTATTTGTAATTACGAAACCCAGCACGCGAACTTTTATAAAATAACTAGACTTAATCAGTACATTTCAGTCAAGAATGCACGTAACTTTCATTATCGGTTAAATATTTTACTTGGAACACATGAAATATTTTATATTTACGAGATATAGTAAAGCTTTCGCATAAAGTTGCTTTTATAACAAGCTGTGAAACTGTGATTGCTTTAACAAATCGTGAATATTGACAATGAATTTAATATAAAATTAAAAAAATATAGCAACACGGCTTTTTACTTATTTTTATATAAGCCATTGATAATAGCGATATGGTAGTGGTTGCTTGTCAGGCGTTATCTCATGTGCGCTCAAAAATGTAGTGGAGTTGCAGAGAAACAGAATTTTATATGAAATTAAAAAAAATTGGAACTAATTAATTTTAAAATTTGACGTCGGTTAGATTCAGGCCATCTGAACTATGCCGTGTTCCATTTAAGCCTTTCAGTATTGCGGAGCATAGGGAATAGTTTTGACATCTCTGATTGGCTGAAATTAGAGACAAGAGACAAGTTTACCCAATGAATGGCTTAAATGGAACAGAGCATACAATCGTGCACATAACGCAGTGGGCCACACGACCCCATAAAAAATAAAATAAAATTAAATGATGCAATAATTCAATGAAATGGCCAAATTGTGGATGAAATAATAAGAACAATAATACTAAACTACTACTACTACTACTACTACTAAATATCTGATCGTAAATTATTCATAAATGCCCATTAACCCAACATAAATTAGTCAAGTTCAGAAAATAAACCACAATATAAAAATAGCAATCTTGAACAGTAAACACGAATAGCACCAAAGTGTTGGTAAGGGAGAGATAAGACGTATTGCACGATGTAATTAGAATAAAACTATTATACCTACTAATATTTGAAGAATTATTTATTTTATACCATGTATACATTTTTTACGAATATATAAATGTTGACATTTGTAATTTTTCTGTCTTTGCAATATAATTTAATTTAAAAATAGAAATTCCGTATTTTTTGTTTTCTTGAAATTGTGCTTAATAACGCCTAAAATAATTATTAAAGTTTTGGCGTGAATGTTGTGACGATAGCTTCACTCCGTCATAAGTGGAGAGAACCGACATACGTTACCATTAATAATGGTAATATAATATTCAATAAATGTTGCATTCCAAGAATAAAAATACATATCCATTACAAACTGTGATCAAAAATCTTTAGAGCTAATGGTAATAAGTAAACCAGATAGTTATTATATCATTTCAAAATATATAGTTGTTTGATTTACTTACCTGAATACGAATAGGAGTAGTGTTAAATGATAATTTATGAAAAACTTCAATTACATATTATACATAAATAAGAATCAGGTTAGTAAAATTAATAATTTTTGCTCGTTCTCGTAATTTAGTTAATCATTTGCTTTAATTAATGTGACTTTACGACTTTCTTTAATATAATATTGAAGGTTATTATACTCACCAAGTACCATTATTACAATTAAAATAGTATTTGAACTATTTTCTATTTATAATTAAATACAAATATGACAGTATTGATTACAATAATCAAAGCATAGTTCATAACAAAAGTAATCCAACTTTTACATTCCTATTTTCTAAATGATTACAACAACTACAAGTATTGAGATTACAATCATTAAAACATAAATTATAATATAAATTCATTTAATAAGTAAATTTTCTTTTGATCTTAATAAAAAATTACTCCGATATATTAAATATGTGTATGTTAGAGTATGTGTAAAGCCAATCGCGAATTTATGAGCCAAATATGCATGGTCCACTATATAGTGACATTTTCGCAGGGTAACTGGACGACTGTAATGACGCTGACGTCACAACATGGCGATCATTTTACGCTAAAAACTATAATTACATTATAGTAGGTATAAAAATACAAAATATATAACAATTTTTAATTCGTTTTCATTTATTTATATTCAAAATTCATATGCGACATGTAATTTCTAAAAAGTCAAAGACTTGGACGGGCCCATTGTAACGTAATTTACAATTACTTGCTGCACATACTGGGTATTTGTATGTAAATAATAATTATATTATTTTATTGTAGTAGTAGGAGTAAATAATCTTTTTCTACAGTCTATATACAAAGTAGCCATTTGCGCTCTTTTGTCAACGCAAAATGTCACTTTGCCGCTCTAGAGCGACAAAGTAGAAAAAACGCTCGCTCCTCAAATTTCTAACTACAATGTTGAGAAATGTTACTTGGCTACATTCTTAATGCAAACGTGTAGAAATAAATAAATATATCATCACGGCTTATTACCCATTGCTGGGTGTGCCAATCTGCTTTGTAACAGATATCAGTAAAGATGATATATTTGCACCGTGCGGGCGCTTAGCAGGCGTCACCTCACGGGCACTCATTGCTGGCGTGTAGAGTGCACCAAGGGGTCAATTTTGTGCCATTTAAAATTCGAATTATTTGGTGTCGGTCGGGATCGAACCCGGTTCCCCAGATTCTCGAATTAATGACACTGTAGTTACACATTACCCACTTAACAAGTCTGATATATAACTGCTCTGTCGGTATGTTACATAACCAAACAAAATGCCGCACTGCTGTGAAAATAAAATAGGGCATTCATTTACAAAAACAAAAGTATAAAATGCTTAGATTAGATTGAAGCAATAGCTCAAGAGGAATGGAAAATACCGATAAGTAAAAATAAATAAAATAGTTATTAGTATCACTAGGCCAGAAACTGAACATTTGCGAGACCGAGTTTATTTTGACAGGCCGAGCTGAAAGCGAGGCCTGCAAATACGAGATCTCGCAAAACAGTTTCTGGGGGTGTGATACACAATATTTTTTGTGCCGACATCTCCATAAATTCTTTGTATATTTATCAACACTTTATTCATTTTACATAACCTAAAAAAATGAACATATATTTTTATCGGTGTTGCATTGCAAGTTTAAATATAATTACTTACACTTGAGTTTAAAATGCGTAATTATTTTATATTTATTGAAAATATATCATACAAACATTAGTTATATATATTTTATATACTTTCGCATATTTTCAATGACAGATAGCGGAAACTCAATTGTATCACGCGAAGTTAGTTGTAGTTACAAAACAAACGAAACAAATTTGTCCTAAAGTTGAAACTTATAATTAATCTATATTTAAATTACAATTATTAAATATTTAGCCCTAAAATCTGAAACATTTTGCTAATTCTTGTGTTGAAAATAATCTTAAATTGACATATCACCAGAACAGTAATGCCAACTCCTTTTGCTGGCCCAGGTCAGCAAGAGCGCATTTCTGGACGATTTTGAGTTCTGTAATACTAGTCAAAATGGACGGAAATAAATTTTTGTTATGGTGGAGGACCCCATTGTGGCGACTGTAGAAAAAATCTTGTGTGTGTCTCGAGCGCAAATGGACATTGTCGATTTCGAGAAAATGCCTCGCTCCTGCGTCGCGCGGCAACAACCTCTCAATCGACAATGTCCCATTTTGCGCTCTTAATACACAAGTAGCTATTATGTGCTTCTCGGATTAATACTATAAATTTTGTATCCCTAAACTATAGAATATTCACTGCTTAAAAAAATTAGAGGAACACGTTTTTTTTAAATCTGTAATTTTTTAAATGAGATTTGGGCAAATCAAATTAGGTATGGTCCAACAGCTTATATTTTAGTCTTAAAATCAACAAAAACAATTTTATTACCCTCATTTATTTCTAAGTTACACTTAGATATGTAAATAGATAACGCAAAACAAAGTGAAAACAAGTGCCGTAGTATGGATGAAAGTCGGGTTTTCTGTGGATTGGCGAAGTTTAATACCGTGTATGTCCTTCACAAGTTCAAATCAGTTCCTCACACCTGCGTGATTATGCTTTGCACTTGTCTGCGAATGTATTTTTTAGATATTCTTTCCCATTCCTCCATCAAGGCTTGTGTCACTTCTTGGATGATTTGTGGTGAATTAGGTTGCTTACGAACACGAACACGTTGGTAAAACTGACCTCACATCTGTTCAAAACTTAATGCCGGTCAGTCCATGGTCCCAATTCCATACATACCATAAATTGTGACGCCGGCAGTATGTTTTTTGATATGTACTGCATACGAATGAAATTGGGACCGACATCATATGCAATAGGTACCATATGGTCCTACAAGACATTTGCAATGTAATTCATTGCATTTAGTCTTTCAGAAATCACAACAAAATCAGTTCTGTTAACTAGACTGATTTCAGCCTAAACCATCACAGATCCACGACCAAATCTATCCAGTTCCTGTATAGTGGCGGTTGTGTAGTGTTCACTACGACGTCTATACACACATACACGACCGTCCCAACGAGTTAAACGAAATCTGGATTCGTATATAAACAGTACAAGCCTCCAGGGTTGAAGTTGCCAACTCTGTGATTCCGAGCAAATCTCATTCGCGCTACGTTGTGATGCTGCGTAAGGCGTGGTGCCCGAACAGGCCTTCTAGGCTTCAAATTTGCTTCTTTAAATCTGTTTCTACCAATCTGGTCAGAAATTTCTATTCCATGTGCTCGTCTTAGGTAGTTTAAGAGGTTTCTTGCTGTAACAGAACGCTTACGGAGAGAGGAAAGGACAAGAAATCGGTCTTGATTTTGCGTAGTTTTCGTTTTTGATCTTGCCCAATTCTCCTGACATATTGCCCAGTCTCCTGAAACCGATTCCATAAACGCTGGATAATAGAAGGGCTACCACAAGCTCCCTGCTTACATTCCGAATAGAGTGGCTGTTTTGTACGAGCAACTTGCACTAAGATGCCTTACTTTACTTACTTACTAATTAACAAAGATTGTCAAATGAATTAATTTGTCATCCTTAAACCTAAATTCAAAGGATTCTTGAGCAATCTTTTTATTTTGTTTTGTGTCTCTAACAAAAACCTTTTATATCTCTACCAATAACTTGCATGTAATTCATAATTCTACAATTGTTTTCGTTTATTTCAATTACCGAGACTCCGAGCAAATGAAAAATTGCAGAGCTATTATTTGAAAAGTTACAAATTTTTTAAAAATTGTTCCCCTAATTTTTTGAACAGTGTATAATGTACATGTGATTTCATGTCTTATTACTATTTTAGTGTTTTCTTTCTTCTATTGTTTTCATCCATCCTAACCCTTTTCAAGGTATCTTTTCTGTTTCTTCTCTCTTCTTTTAGTTCTTCGCATGCCTGTCAAAGGTGTTCTATTGTTTCCCATCCCTCTCCACAAAGTCAGCATTTTCTCTCTTCGTCGGGTTTCCATAGTAATCGTTGACTTACTCTTCATTACCGCATTGTACCTTAATACATTCCTGATGTTTTTAATTTTTTTCCATTTCAAATATCGAGGTATGCCGAAGAGTTCTTAACTTGTTATATTTTGGAGAATATTTTATTGTAGTAATAATGCAGTGTAGCTATGTATATCAAGTTTTGTGAATTTCAAGACATACGAGTATGAGTTTCAAGTTCATTTATTATGCGAATTAAAATTCTCACCGCTAATAAAAAATTTCTAGATTAATTGTGATGCAATTATGTACGATTTGACTAAGTCGACGCTAAAGCCTGAATTTGTATTCTATAAATAGTTCCCAACTCTCAGATCATTTCCAAAATGCAGTGAAAGTATTATTAATAGTGTCAAATATTCATAAATATTAAATATAGCAAAATGTTAATAATTTTTCTTATCTACATTTGTTGAAAACATTTGTTAGTAGCATTTTTAAAAGTCACTAAAAATGTTGGTAATTTTGGGCATTAGTTATTCACTTTTGTTATTAATATTTGTTGCTTTTTCTATTAATTTGTTGATAGAATTATTGCTAACAATAAATAAAATGATGTTGATAACAAATCGTGGATCAACTTCCCCGCCGGACTGAAGAAGCTGCCAATTATAATATTAGTAACAAAATTATTTCGGCTATTCCCTTGATGGATAACATGTTCTTTTTATTTACATTGTTATTAATATTTTGTTCATAAGTTTTTTTTTCATCAAAGCTAATTTTGGTATATTACATCTCGCAGTTGTATGAATCGATCTTCGAATCTGACTTATGCAGGGTTTACAACCTTTTATGGAGGGTTGGGAGCTTAGCGGCCAGGACTCATAAATTATTCGAACTTAAAGGCAACAAAAAATGAGCCATATTAAAAAAATTCATACTGAATTTTTGTATAAATTTTGTAAACTGAAAATATACACATATATAATTAAAAAATAAGACACAGTAAATACAAATTTTTAGTTTATTAATTGCGAAAAAATATTTACATATTACAAAAGAATTTCGAGAACGGCCCATGACAGAAAAAACTTCCTGGCTTCTAGTACAGAGTAATTTTATTTTATTTAACCGACAGAGACGTCTCGGTGGCTCTCATAGTTTTCGAGATACCAATCGCAACAAAATAAATGCAAACATATCTTCAAGAACAAAATTATTTTATGCCTAATATCAGTAAAAATCTATAGATTATTTTCAACTTTGTGTAGTTAATTAGATACAGTATGTATTTATGATCGCGACCAATGCATTGAATCTTATAAGAATGTGTCTAAAATGTTCATTAGAAATTAGAATGCAACAAGGTTTTAGTCGCTGTCTTGATCGTTTTTTCGTTTCACATTCATTTCTCTAAACCGAAATAACAAGCATATTAGTACTTTCAAGTATTTTGCAAATTTACATAAAAAGAAAGTAGAAGTAACGCAAAATTAATAATTGAAAATATATAAACCTACTTGTACTATGATTATATCAGACCTTTTTTCCGGAGATTCCTAGTTTTCTCGTTTCGATAAAAAATTTATCGGTGGGGCAGCACGAGTTATAAATAAACAGGTAGTGCATTAGAATATCGGATGGTGGACGAAGGAAATGCGTGAGGAGTTCGCGTGACGCGAGTTGAAGGCGGTCCGCGCTACATTTAATATTCAGCACTGACTTGTGCCACACGTAATTGCTATCTGAGGTCATATCATCCAGTATTGGAATAACGATCCATTTCAGGACTACTATAAACATTTTATAGGGACATTTTTCTCTAAAAATATCAAGTATGATCTCAAACTTGCACAACTGGAATGCATATGGGTGCGAGACGCAAGGGCGAAGGTGAATGGCGAATGAAATTAAAAAGTTCAGAAATAAATATACTGTCGTTTTTTGTATCGTAGTTTTCTTTTATTTATCTTTCAATTCTTATCCAATCTAAATGTCATTTACTTGAGATCTAACCTATAAAATAATATTGTAAATATATTTTTGTCCGCTTGCCCAGAAAGCGACCTTTTTCGTGTCTGTTTTGCGTGCGCAAAGTGGTTCATTCCCTAACTGTTCGACAGACCATGCGCAAAGTTTTACTTTGCGCACGGTCTGTTCGCAGTGTTAAGAAATGAACCACATGCAAAACAGGCATTCAAAAGATCACTTTTTGGGCAAGCTGGACAACAAATATTTTGTGTACCACGAGTGTAAAATGACATTGCAGCTCTTGCCTCATTGAAGCTCTCAGCTGCGCTTTGAGCTTCAAACTTCATGCTCGTGCGACAATGTAGCATTTTGCACTCTTAGTACACATATAACTCTTATACTTTGTATTAAGATTAATCAGGTAAAATGATATATTCTTTATTTATACTCCGAGAAATGATTCTATTATAAGCTACTAATTGTTGAAAAAAGTTAAATGAAGGATTTCCCACAAAAATCGAACAAGTTAATTTATTGAAGTATGCGGTTCAAGTCACCATATTGTTTGACTTCGGTTGTGACACATTGTGAAAATTAAAGTTTAACAAAAAACAAGCAAACAATTAAAAATAAGGGTGCACGTTTGAAATTCCACATAAAAACAAAATTAGTCTCCTTCTGTAATTAAGGGATTTGAGATTTTTTGAGAACTTAATAAAATAAGTTGAAAATAAACTCACTTAGCTTTATTTAAAAAAAATCTGGTGTGGCCAGCAAATGACCTCCCGCCAATTTTATGTTTAAAATAACAATGAGCTTTAAGTAAAATATTACTTCCAATTGATCGTTTGTAAACAAAATTTAATTTGTTGTTCCAATAAGAAAAGTGTAATATAAAATTATACATTATATTTTAGGCTTTTCCTCGAAAATCTGTGTTAAGAGCTCCGAGTAAAGTACTATATCCGGTTTATCATTATATTCAACATCTAAGATGCTGTTTCTAATCATATATCAATTTGAGAAGAAAATTTAATATATTATTTCCAATGATACAACATTCTTAAATACTAGAATTGAAAAGTCTTGATTTATGTTTTAATATAGTTTTTAATTAAACAAATGTTATGGGCTTCAAGTAAAGTACCACTTTCGGTTGTCTAAGTTTGATAAGTTTTCGTGAAGAAAAAATTTGGCACACACAGACACAGCCACACAGACACACTACACGTATATCATTGTAAAAATAGTAAAAACCTGCTTATTCACTGAAAACTCACTACCGAATTTTTTAACCGAAAACAGTACCTCCCTTACCTGTGGTATGACGGGAGGTAAAAAAAATAATAATTTCCATCATTTTCATAATTTTGACCGGGTAAAATTCCTACGAAAACTAAACAAGTCTGGATGTTTTTTTTCTTTAAATAAATGATGGACCCATCTTAAATATTTTCTTTTTATGCTTATTAGATAAGTGTGGAGAAAAACTGCCAGTTTTACATGGTCATTTTGTATTAAAAATATGTTTTATCTTTTCTGAAATTTGAATTTTTGGACATTTCAATTGTAAAATATCGAATGTAAATTAAATGTAGTATCAGACTGGGCAATTAGATGTCGAGCACGTGTTACTATTAACTGCCGTCATAATAGAAATTAGAATTAAGTAAATCGCGTTATTAATACTGATTATCTACGAGATTTGACACACTTTGTAGAGTGTTTATATTTCTATTGCAAAAACATGGAAAACCAATGATCTACACTAAAGTCACTAGATCATATAAAGTACCGCAATACCATATGTTGGAGAGAGAAGTTCATTGTGGGATCAAAGTAGTGGGTGACAGTTACCATTTCTTGGCAGTTAATTGATATTTGTGTGTTTTATTTCGGGAAAAAGTCCATTTCACTAACCGCAATACGTATGGATCATATGTTAGATAGAAAAGTACACTGTGGATTGGTTGACATTTGTGTTTTATTTTGGGAAAAAGTGCAATTCACTAGATCATTTAGCGCTTCAATTTGGAATCAAAATGGATGCAATTAGGTACTTTATATGAGTTAGTGAATATAATCTACACTATATTAAATTTGGTACTGGTAATTGTTTAAATGATTATGTAAAAAAAATCAATTTAACATTACATACGAACATAAATCAAAAATAAAAGATATGAATCCTTTCTTGAATTTTCTAAAGAAAATGCAACTATTCATTAAAATAAATAAATTTGAAATATATAACACATAGTAAGCGTGTTGAATCAGCCAATGTAGGTGCCTGTCTTTTACAATTTCAGGTTAGTACGGTCCTGTGAGACTAAAACGTGACTTTTGTTACGTCGATATTCCCTACGGGGTCGTTATTTCAAACTTGCCCCTGAAGAAAAAATGTTTTAGTTTCACTCTATATCTTAGAATTATCAAGAAAATCTATAAAAGTTTGAACGAGACTTCATCTGGATTTTAATTAATCCTATTACGTAACTTTTTTCTGGAACTTGTTGTTTGTTAGAGGTTAGATTTAGAAGTACAATTCTTTTCTAAATAGTTTAGTTGGGAAACCATTAGTTGGGCTATTCGTTATGGCAACTAAAATAGGGATATATTTCCTCTCATCTATTAATATTATTCTATTTTATATTTTCTAAATATTGAATTTAAGAAATTATACATATAAATGTATCAAATTACGTGTAGGTACATATATTATTCCTACTTACAATGTGGTGTTGCGACACTGTTCTGGTAAGTATAAGTTCGCAGAGCGTGTTCTAAAATTTTGTTAGACTATTTAGGGTTAAAGCAAGAGTGTATGAGAGAACTCTTCTCATAAAGAAGAGGATAATTATACATAGGAGACAATAGTATATTATGTTATTAAGAGTAGAAAGCGGTCTTTTTGTGTTGAACCCAGCTATTGCGGCCGAGGCGATAGCCGAGGCCTGGCAAGCTGAGTAAAACACAAAAATTTTTCGACATTTTTTTGGAATTTTTTTATTTGTAGAATTTGCAATTTCAGCCAAAGCTGGCTGTGTACACTACAAAACACAAACGATGCAACTGTCAAATAACAAATTTCAATATGATCTGTGTTGCTGTGGCGACTGCCGCCATCAGCGGTGAACTACGAAGCTAACATTTTTTTACTAGTTCAACAATAACAACATTTTTCTACTAGTAAGACAATGAATATCTCCTATAGCGTGTGTACAGTAGCATAATATGCATATTATAATACGCTTGAAGAAATAGTTATTCGTGTATCAAGAGCGTAAAGTGAATCTTTATTGCTCGTGCTCTTAAATTGAAGCGCGAGGGTAGCGAGCGCTACAATCGAGCTAGAGCAATAAAGATCCTTTACGCTAGAGATGCACACACAATTTTTTCTACGACTTTACTAACGAAATAAAAAAATTATAAACCTAGTAGTAAGTTCAATTCAATCCTAACCCATTTCCTGTTTTGTGTTGCTGTAACCATGACGATATGAGTAAATAAATAATTCTGATGCCAACAATCATTGTTTTATGAAAAGTTTTCACACATACATCAAAAATGTGCTCAAAAATCTCCGAAAATAGTGAAGATAGTGATTTTTCTTGCACTCCTCCAGATATATTCGAAACGGCGCAAAATGCTTCCTTGAGTTTATTACCTGCAAAATCAAGAGCATTATATAAAAAATTTATAACCTCTTCATTGAATGGTGTAAATTAAAAAAAATCAAGAATTACAGTGAAAATGTTTTACTAGCTTACTTTTTGGAAAAATCTAATGTAATGAAATTGTCTTCTCTTTGGTCCATTTATTCCATGCCAAAATCAACACTAGCAGTTAAGAACGATATTGATATCAGCAAATTCAAGAAACTAACTGTTTTTTTGAAACAAAAATCAGTTGGTTATAGACCAAAAAAATCTAAATCTTTAACAAGAGATGAAATAAATAAACTCCTGACTGAAGCCCCAGACGATCATATCCTTATAATGAACGTTGCTCTTATATTGGGTGTTGCTGGAGCATGCCGACGCGACAAATTAGTTAGGATGACTATAGATGATATTGAGGATAATGGATCCATTTAAATTGTGAAGATTCCAGACTCAAAAACTAATGTTCAGCGAACATTTATTGTTGATGATCATAATCTTTTGTCAATGTACCCTCTAACATATCATCTCGGCGATTATTCATAAATTATAAGCATGGCAAATGTACCGCACAAGTTGTTGGAATGAACACTATAGGATAAATTCCATTTAACATTGCACAATATCTGAATTTACCTCATTCGAAATCATTTACAGGCCATTGTTTCCGCAGATCCTCTGCTACATTACGAGCTGACATTATGACTCTAAAACGTCATGGTGGCTGGCTTTCATCAGCTGTTGCAGAAGGTTATGCTGATGAAAGTTTGAAAAATAAAATTGATACAGCGCATAAAATTTTAACAAACAAGGAGAATCAAACTTCTGCCACTGCTACACTAACTGAATATTCTAGTGAGAATGTCACAGTCACAGAATCTAATTTATCCTCATCAACTGTTTCAAACTCTGGAATAAATATACAAAACTGCCAAAACTGCACATTCAATTTTAACATTGTCGGTCAATGATTAAATCCACTAAGTTTGTTAATTATGAAATATATTTATAGTTGTAATTAAATGTATATACACCAACAGAATAAAGTTGTAACTTAATTAAATAAATAAGTTGGTAGCGTAGCTAACTTCGTATTGTTTGTAGCACAGTTGTAGTGTAAAACAGAACCTAACGTACATTTTAAATTTCGTAAGTATTGTTTTAATAAATTAAAATTTCAACAATAATATGTATTTATCTAAGCGAGCAAATTAAGTACTTTACTGCGCGTTGCCATGGGAGACGCGCAGTAAAGTATTTTTTTTGCTCGTTCCTTAGTAATCATTAACTTTACGATGACAAAAGAGAGCATAAATATCAACTTTTCATGGTGGTCGTAGAAAAAAATATTTAATATTATGTAATATTATAATTACTGTATTTCTATACTCAATTCTCACTAGTAATGTAAATATAATAATTGTAGATTCTATGACAATCTGCCAAGTACCAAGAATAAATTCATAATATGTAATTTAAATATTAAGTACATTAATAAATATTGTCAATAGAAGGAACGCTTAAAATACGTTTTGTGCCTCCGGCCATATTTGCATATAGGAAAACATACTTTTTTTAAATTCTTTCAGATAATTTTTGAATATGTAACGAAATAAATATTAATAAATATTTCATTTGAATATTAATAAAATTCCATCTGACAAGAATGTTATACACCTATGTCTACTCTTCGAAAGTAATAATAACTGTACACTTCCAAAAATCCAGGGATATAGGAGATATGTTTGTTTAAATTGCGTAAAATCCGTGCGCAGTTAAATGAAAAATGAGATGGAAATTTGGTACTCGGAATCTTGGCTTGTCGGATTCGTTAAAGTTTTAATGTCACCAATTTTATCTCCCCTCGACTACCGAGTAAAACCCTTCAAATTAACCAACTTGAATTAATTATAGATTGGTGACGATTAAGATTTCAATAGTCTTGGTGGTGTTTATTTTTAGCAGAATTGATCTAAATTATACGTATCTAGATTTACTTATTTATAATTTTCTTTGACATTTACCTATATTGACATGTATTTTGTACTACGTATTTTATTCAATAAGAAAATTTAAATATACTTTTACAGATCCATATCCAATCATATAAATATACATAGGTAATCATTATTTTTCGTATTTCCAATTTTTATACATATAACTGAGCTAATCGAATATTGATTTAACTGCGGCTTCAAGGGAAAAAATACTGATCAATACATCACATCCGAATTTTTAGAATAGTTAATATAAACATGTATATGATCACAGACAAAATCTACTATACGCTGTGCAAATTGTCATTTAACAAAATAAATTTAAAGTGATGGCAAGCCCGACGGTATTGCTTTTATCATTCTGCGATATTATTGCAATCATATATTTATTTTACATAAATAGTAAAGTAAAATTTTATATAGAAAAAAGTTGATTGTATATTTCTTTAATAAATTTTTGTTAACAAATATTACACTTTTCTTCGTTTTATGTTTAAATTTTGCTTTATGACTGCAAATCAAGTCTAGAGAGAGATCTAGAGCTATTCTTAATAACATTCTACTCTACATTATTCCTATTCATGACAGATTACAAAATAGTTATTTATGTATTAAGGGCATAAATAAAAGACTGTAACACGGGGGAATGTTCAAAGCTCGAATTTTAATTTTCCCGAGTGGTTAAATCATAATTATGCCCGGGGTACATACAATGTTATATTTTATTTTGGTTCTCGAAATTCAAGGATTCAATAGGTATATTTGTTTACCGGTTTCAGGAGATTAAGCCTTTGTTAACATGTACGAAACTAGGCTGGTAACTAAGTAATAACTGTACAGTAATATTATTACAATACAGACTTGTCAACAGCAGTCTACAAAATGAAAATAAAATAAAATGAAAGTATAATGCTGTCCACTAATACATACAGATAACGTTAATGTATCGTTCTTAACACGGTTTACTTTATTCTAAAATCATAAATAAACAAGTTTATGATTTCAAAATAAAACAAAAGATATTGTATTCTTTTGTCTACTATGTATGTAATATAAAACATAATTCTCAATTATTCGAGTTAGCTGTAAATATGTCAGAATTCAATCGCTCGTAAAGGCTATGTGTAATGGCCAGAGAACAGTGGCAGTGGTATTAATAATGCCATAAATCCCTATAACGTTTCCAGCAGAATGCTCTATGAAAATAACTTTCCTACTCTAGCTATGGTAGGTTCTCCGATAACACCTCAGACCTCAGAATAATGTATGGTGTCTCACTTTGTAAAATCTATTATGCTGTCGCTGAATTCGCTTAAACATGTAATTTGAATTTATCCAAAGGAAAATATTTATGGCATGAGACAAGAAATTGGGTAAATTGGATTTTTTTACTTCGAAAGAAATTTATAAATCCTGTTTCATAAAACATTTTCTAATGTTACAATAATTCATTTCGATTGTCATTGAACAAAATATTTGTAGTATAATAGGTCTGTTGGTTAAATTAACAGGAAATATGTCAAATTTTAACAGAAATGTATTTATAGAATAGAAAAATGAATTTAGCGGCATCTAAATATTTAATTTTTAACGGATGCTGTACAAAATACACCCAATAAATATATGTGTACGGAAATATGACATTGTTACTTGTCACTAGTTATACATTTACAATACCTATCTATACGTACATACAATACCTACATAGTATTATTATATTAGGATTACATATTTTAATAATCTTTGGTTGATTACATATAAAAATAATATCATATATTTATTGTATTGATACATGCATTTGGTTCTAAATTTCAAACTGTATGTTCATTTCATAAATAATGAAAATATTCATTTCAATTCATCGCACACACATCAAGATAATACGGTTCAATAACTCTTCATTGATTTGCGAGTAAATTAAAAATGTCAAACGTTTTTCATTCCAAAATTAATATAGCCCGAAAGTCTGATGTTTGTAAACATTAGTATAACACAAAAACATGACATGCAATATTATCTCTGTTGTCTCTCGCAACTATTAGTGTTTTACCCAATGTAGCATAAATTGCGTACCAAAAAGCGTATTTATATTTATCTTTGCAATCCGTTGTGTTAAATCATGAGTAAACCCACGAGTGTAATTTTAGGCACATTTCACACAGTTTAAATATTATGCTGATTTGTCAGTTAAAATTTTTTTAGGTCACTAGTATCGTTAATGTCGATTTTTCATAAAATTCAATACACACTTCGCTTCTGATTATAAATAACCCTATTATTCATTATCAGAATTGCATCAGCTGGGTTATACGTATATTTAATTATGTTGTAGATTTTATAGGAACATGATATACCGGGTGTCTTAGGCCGACCGACACATGGGCGATTAACATGTAAAATTAGTTAATTGTGAATAGTATCTCCCCAGTGCAAGATATTCAGATGAAATTTTGCATGCTTATCCGGGGATACTATTTCTATGGATTTCAATTCAAATCAGTCAATTTACAAGTGTAATATTAGAATAAATTAAGAAAAATTGTAGAAGTACCATGAATGTTATTCATATCTTGAAAATAATAGTATCTAAGCAACAGCTCTGATAGAGTAGGGGTAACGTGCGCGCTTCACAATTTAGAGAGTCGGGTTCGAAACCAACCGACAGCAATATTTATTTTTTAATTTTTTCTTTTCAAAATAATTTTTATTATTAGTATGTTTTTAATCTTTTATTAATATTTAATTTAATAAAGTGGATACATTGTACGTAACAAGATTTATTTATTATTGGACCATATTTTATTGAAGGGACTTTGAACGGTCCAAAATATTTAGATTTATTGGAAACAGTAGTTGGGCCTAGACTTACAGAATTAAATATGGAGAGGATATGGTCTCAACAGGATGGGTGTCCAGCGCATAACGTGCAAATTGTCAAAGAATATTTGGACATTTCATTTCCAGATTCTTGGATTGGTTTAAATGGACCAATTAATTGGCCGGCAAGGTCTCCTGATCTAAGCCCCTTAGATTTTTTTCTTTGGGATCATTTAAAATCAAAAACTTACGGCCATTATGAATTGACCACTTTAGAAGACCTGAAAGCGGCAATAAGGAATGAATGTAGGCTTATTTCTAATCGACAGCTAAGCAACGTGGGACAGCAATGTTACGATCGTCTCGGATTTTGCTTAGCGCAAAACGGCGGCCATTTTGAATATTTATTAAAATTTTTAAATTTTAATGTTGTAATTAGTAGGTACGATTTAATATTTTTTAAATAAATAAATCTTGTTACGTACAATGTATCCACTTTATTAAATTAAATATTAATAAAAGATTAAAAACATACTAATAATAAAAATTATTTTGAAAAGAAAAAATTAAAAAATAAATATTGCTGTCGGTTGGTTTCGAACCCGACTTTCTAAATTGTGAAGCGCACACGTTACCCCTACTCTATCAGAGCTGTTGCTTAGATACTATTATTTTCAAGATATGAATAACATTCATGGTACTTCTACAATTTTTCTTAATTTATTCTAATATTACACTTGTAAATTGACTGATTTGAATTGAAATCCATAGAAATAGTAACCCCGGATAAGCATGCAAAATTTCATCTTAATATCTTGCACTGGGGAGATACTATTCACAATTAACTAATTTTACATGTTAATCGCCCATGTGTCGGTCGGCCTAAGACACCCGGTATACACCATTTAAATTATATTGATATATTACTAATTAATTTTAAATGTGAAATAATAAAGTTGTGAATATAACATTACATTTTTTTATTGTAAGATAAAATATTAAACATGCACTACAACCTAAATTTTACGAATAAAATTATTATATTTTAGGGGAATAAATTGTCTTAAATGTAATTAATTAATAGGTACTTTATCAGAAGACGACGAGGATGATTAATGAAGCAATTTAAAATAGTTATCATAATTACTTGCTACAAAAGAAGCATTTGAACTAATAGTGACATTTTTTTGTTGTAAACGTAGAAGTGTATCGATTGAACGATAACGACTGCTACAACTTTTTTTTTTTTAATATTCTTGTTTATTAAATATTTACGGCTCTTCGACGTATGAGTCAAAATAGTTTAGTAATTGCACTTTTACTTAAGAGGCATATTTACCCTTGTGCTGAAATATGAAGCGAAAATTCAAATAAATTGTTCCTGTACTAGAACTATCAACATTTTAAAAAATTCAACACAACCCAAACCCACTTGCGATATTAACTTACATTAAAAAAAAATAATTATTGAAATCTATTAATATTTGACTTTGATTTTATAGGCAAAACAGAATTTTTCGATTTTCCCATAAAATCAAAGTCAAATACTAATAAATTTCAATAATTATTTTTTTTTAAATACAGCTTAATATCGCAAGTAAGTTTGTGTTGTGTTGAATTTTTTAAAATGTTAATAGTTCTAGTAGAGGAACAATTTATTTGAGTTTTCGCTTCATATTTCAGCACAGGGGTAAATATGCCTCTTAACGACAGCGGTAGCGTGATAGTAGCGTTGCCGCTTCTTATATCGACGGTCCGTGGTTCGAATACACGATAAATACAAGAAAAACAGCTTCATCTCCATATATCATCACGTCCAAGCTGGTTTGAGTTACCGTGGATATGTACTTTCCTCCTAGGAGCGAAGAGTGTCTGTGTTCAACTTAAGGTGACAGTACGGCTGTGGGTGCAAATTACAGCTCAGTGTGTGTAATGGAGATGTTAATAAGAGAATATAATTCATTAGAAAAGTGACATATTTTCCGCCAATCAACATGCAGAATCTCCCTAGTCACATGTCTATCACAGCGATGGTTATTAAGGAATTTATTTTCTTTATTCACAACATTCAGAGTTAATTTTGAGTATAAAAATGAGTTATAACTCAAACTCCGATATATTAAATAAAACTCGTACCATGTTTTAATACAATATGTATATCAAAAGTTAGGTCAACAGCACAAACAATGTGTTACGATCTTGGTTCTCAATCTGCATTGCCTCACAACCAAAATTCATTATATTCTCTCATTAAATATAAGCTCGAAGATATTGCTCGTGAAACCGCAGCAGCACATTTCACTCTAGAATATCATCGATGGTAATCATATCACTTGTTATATTAAGTATGATAATAATAAAAATTTATTTTATAAAATTTTCAATTTTGTCTGAACTTATAAGCCACTTATAACATACATATCTAAAAATTAAGACTTGCATTGTAGAATGTTTCATGTAAAAATATTTTTGCAGTTAAATCCAAAAAATAACTCAATATTAAATAAAAGATCATCATCATCATGCATTTCATCGTGTGACAATTTCATCATTTCAAATATGTACACATAGGATGTAAAATATAGGTTTGCGAGTAATATTTAGTGTAGGTTTAATTAGAACATAGATTAGTCAATTAAAGTATTTCCAGTTCCTGCTTGACGTGAAACAGGAATACATTATTCTTGTCTCATGTTCCACGTGGCATTTAAATAAATGCACATAACTTGTTTCTGAATATTCGATGAAACTTTAATTTTAGTTATATTTTGCAAATATTTCAAACGATATATTTTAAAATCCAAAAAATATTAATTATATTTAAATATCATTAATAAGGCCTAGTATATTCATCTCTAGTTAAATTGTCTGTCAACTTAACTATCAGTTAACGTTATAAGAAATATGTCGCATCGAAAAACTCTTTTAACTGACAGATAACAGACAGTTTAACCAGAGATGATTATACCGAACCGAAGTTCTATTGTAGATAGGTATACATAATTTTGGGAAGAATACGTAGGTAATTTTTTTTTTTCAAATGTGTGAATGTGTAATACTCACTATGAACTTTAATTTTGTATTGCAGTGAAATTAAATTTAAAATTTCACAAAGCAGTTGAAAACAGTTAAATAAAAATTAAATTAAAATGATATTCCGAAGTTTTAAAAGCTTTTGCTCATAATAATGGATATCTGATTTTTCGAAACAAAATCAATTATTCCAAAGTTTTACGGCCTGACAAATTATTTCCGAAAGAGTAAAATACTTCGTTTTTGAACTTTGCGAATTTGATGAAATTTGTAGAATAGCATAACCCTTTCATTTCATGCTCTGAAATTCAGCATATTAAATTTATTCATTGAATTAAAGGCAGAACAAACTATCTCTACCTCTAGAAGGGTTAGCAACTGAGGCGTGTGTGTGAGTATGTATGTATGGTAATCGTGTGACGTCACATGGAGCGGAATTTTAGCCGCTCGATGGCGCATAAATTAACCGCTAAACACGATTGGGCGCAGACTGACACACTGCTGGATAATTAACCGTGTTAGCAACGCGTCCTGAGTTCGTCCCGGTACAGGACGGTAAGCTGATTTAGAACTAGTTTTCACTTAAGCTCTGTCGATAGTGATTGCACGATTTACATCCAGGGATTGTTTATGGGACTTATACTGCTACGGTTAAGGTATATTCTCGACTTTTGTGAATAAATTATCACGACTTATTACCCATTGCTTGGTACCCCTTATGTACACAAGTGTCGGTAATGCTGACGTATCTATAGGGAATAGACGGCTTACAAGACATCACTAATGGGCACTAAAATTTGTCGCGGAGACCATAAACCACACATTTTTATGCTATTTAAAAATGGAAAATAATTTGCATGTTTGGAGTCGAACTCGGACAATTCGAACCACAACTGGCTAACTTAAAGTCACTGAACTAAATATAAACGGGAACTCGCTTTAAGGTTCAATTTGCGCGTATCATAGGAGACCGCGATACTGCTCTACCGCCGGGTTTTAAAAGCGCGAATTTTGAATTTTTGTTTTGATTATACGAGTAATAGATTCCAAAATAAAAATAAAATGAATCGAAGGACAGTAAGAAAAACACAAATATAATAAAAAAATATTAGTGTAAAGGAAAAATTTTTAAAAATAGGTCAGTATTTAATAATCATTTATCATTGATGCATAAATAAAATAATTTATTAAGAGATGTTCTTATATTTGCTCCTCACAAACATTCTGTCTACTTCTTTGCTAAATTGTAAAAGCGAACTTTACAGTATAATTCTGCAATTAATTCAACTAATTGTTTTTCATTACCATATTGCCATCTTCACCAACCAACAACTGTTATGAACAGCTGATCATTATCATGAAACAAATTATTCATCAAAAATTTCAGAAATATTACAAAACTAGGCGATTACAATAAATTATTAAGAAAAGTTTATAAATACCTCACTCATTCACTCACGTGAACAAGTTATTTAAAAATCAAAAGAAAGATGAATATGGCATTACAACAGTTTACAAGTGACACACCTTTACAATATCCCTAAATGCAAACCTAAAATAATGAAATTCACTAGAAGAAGAGTAGTATGGCGGTCTCCTATCGAGCGCCGGAAATGCTTATGTTGTGATATGACACAAGCGTTACCGTTTTATATTTAGTTTAGTGCTTAACGTCCACAGTACGGCCGTAACGGTATGCGACAAATTATAATACAATAAGAAGTCGGTACGCATGGCTGAAACACGGCTGCAGTACGGTGCGGCCATGTTGTTGTCTTGTATTAAAATTTGTTCATTTTTACTCGGGTCAATGTTATTTTATTCACAGATTTCCGTATTTACGATATATTTGTGCCGCATAAGGCAGATAACGTCAACTGGTCATGGCGCCTGGACGATGGTAAACTGGGCTATAGTTAAATGGGCAATAACTAAGTGGGCGCCAGACATCTGGGCGATATTAAGTAATAGCTGCTGTATAGCATTAGAAAATTGTGTGCTAGGTATCCAAAGCACAATTTTAAATTATTTTTCTCGTTGCAAAAAACAATCTGCCAATTAGTATGCTTGCAAAGCGAGCAAATTTTCTAAAGTTTCTGTAGCCCAAATGAGGGGTATACAGCTAAGGTCCCTAGATATATAAAGTACCGCCAACGTTTTAGCCAACGTCCGCCATGTTTGGGTAAAAGTAAACCGCCAAATGTGAAATATTTATCATTTCAAATATATGAAGATTGTTTAATTTATGTAATTTTTAAATGTATAAATTACACAATTTCAAAAAATAATAAATATTTTACATTTGGCGGTTTACTTTTGAGGACCTTGGCGGTACTTTATAAATCTAGAGTTTTGGGTCTAGGGTCTAAGGATTTTATATAAGACATTTACTAGGCGTTATCTTCCGGATTTTCAAATACCTCATGCAGACATCACCACTTTACTCAAAACATTAATAACAATATCACCGTCATTATCATAACCAACTATCATCAATGACACGACAGCTCTTGTAAGGCCAACTCAGCAAATATAAAAGGTATTATTTATTTTCGTGAACTTTTTTTAATAGTAATAATTGAAGCGGTGAGATGTACAAGAAAAAGATTCCACATATTGGGCATTTCAAACTAAGATAGCTATTTTATGTTACTCTCAAAGCCGCGTCAAATGACTTCTAAAAAAATTCCTACATGGCAAATATCTAAAACTAAGCGAAATTTATACAGGCTGTCCCGCAACTTCATTGCCATAGTTTACGAGTGTGTTACTTAGGTTATTTTAAGTCGAAAATACCACATATACTTATATTCGAATCTCAAAATTAGATGAGTTTTGAGCAATATTAAATTGAGAAGATCTTTGCAAAAACAATATTTTTTAAAAAAATTGGTATAATCAAAGAAAGAACTTCTAACTTCCTTACTGTTAACGATGTAGCTTTGAGAAAATAAACAGATTATATAATAAAAGTGTTAATTTTTTACCATTTTTAGTCATCATCCTAGTTCAGATGTAAAAGGAAATGATTCCGCCAACTTTGTTTCAGTATAACATACTTATAGTACTATTAAATTAGTAAAATGATGTAAGGAAGTGTTTAGCTCACTTAAATTTACAAATTACTAATTGTGTTTTCATGTAAAATGCTTACTTTTCTCATTAATCAGTTTTTATTGATTTTCCCAAAACTACCATTAGCGGAATCTTTTCCTTGTACATTTCACTGCTTCAATTGTAATAAAGGTAGTAACGGAAATGCTACTACTTTGTAACCAACACATGTTCATATCTATTACCATCTTTGTAAAATAATACGCTGTAATATTGCATTGTACTACATTAAAGTTTTTATTTTTTGTTAATCGTCTGTAGGATAATTTATTGGAAATTAGTATTGATAATACAAAACTACAAATTTTGTATTTGGACTTTGTAATGGACAAAATATTACATTGCTGTCAATTTTTTTGTATAACCTTGGAAGTGATTAATCATACATACAGTGTGTTCAAAAAAATCCTAACTCGGAGTAAACTATAAACAAAGAAACGTCCGACCATTATTCATTTCAAAAGTCAAATTATTAAAATTGGTCTTGAAATGTAATTTTAAGTAGAAAAGATAATAAATAAGAATACACTGCCATTCGCCGTTTTCTAATATATTTCTATTTCCAAAATAAGATTAACGAAGAAAAAACTTTGATTCCTTTGGATAATGTTTTTGACAATATCTCGTGTCATATTGACATTTAATTAGGTACTTTTAAATTAACTTACATTTGTTTGTTCATAACCTACTCCAAGTTAGATTTTTTTTTTGAACCAACAAAATGTATGTTTCAAGTTTCAATGATAATTATTCTAATTCTGTGACCCGGGTATTTATTTTTGCATGTTTTCAATTTTTTCATTGTACATTTAACGTGTTTTTTGTTCTTTAGTTTGGCATGTTTTTGTATTACCTAAATTTTTTATGGTTAGAAAGACGGACAGCCATTGGCTGTACCTCGTCTTTAATAATTAATAAAATTTAATCATATATTTATTTCACATTTATATATTGACAACTTGTCAGTTTGCTTTGCCCTATCCGAATGCGACTACATAATCAGTAGATTCAATTCGAACCAACGAAATTGAGATACAATCAGAACATGCAAAATGCCAGCGCTTTAATGCGCGCGCCTGTTCTCGAGAGAGATCATTATATTTTACTCACTCTATTCTCGATAATGAGACATTCCAGTTCCCGATAATGTGATACAGGTACAGGTCACTGGGTCAGGCATCCAAGTTTAAATTTGGAAAACTGTTTATCGATCACATTTATCATCAAAAATTCTGTATATTTTACATAAAAGTAAGTAAAAATATTGATAGATAATATGTAATCATATTATGGTTAAAATATTGAAAGGAATGTGGGAGTAAGCTAAAATTGTGGTCTGTCATAGAGATGTGGATTATTCAGCGTGAGTGTTGTGGAGTGGATCGTTTAAAGCGAGACAGTTTCCTCTTTGATGTGTGAAGGAATATGAATCTGTTACTTAATAACAGAACAATTAACATTTCGTACTGTTGGAATTAGTGATTTAAAATCAACAAGAAACTTTCAGTGTTAATAATACCAAGAGTATTGTTCTGTGAGACCATTGTGCTTGTGCACTAGTAATTTTGAGTATAAATGTCATTAATTTTGTAATTTAACTGTCTATAGCACTAAGCGAGGGGTGAAACACTCCTTAAAATTTGTACAAAAGATTATACAATCATGGGATTGTAAGACGATTCTAATGATTGTATGCAAGAATGTACAATATTTGCAAAGATTGGAATGTACAATATTTTTCGTGATTGTTGTAATAATGATGTAGATTGTATTGATTCCAAAATAAATACTAGCGAATGTAAGGAGTGTAAATCAAATTTAGATACTTTTTGGATTTAAAAAATTACTAAAATGGTTAGTAATATAATATTGTTTATTTATTTTATTAATCAGTACCTATTACTTAATTTTACAATTTTTAATATATTTGCCTACAGAATTCACTCAAATTCTTTATATTTCCTAATAATCTAAATTAAAACATATCTCCTTTAAGAAAAAAATAATTGCCCTATTAGGAGGCTATTTTATGTTTCGTTAGTTGAGAAATAATCCATAGGTCACTAGATATAGGCGAAGATATAAATTTTGCAATTTTTTATTTTTACCTTCATTTGTCAAACAACAAAAATGTAACAATTATAAAATGTATAAACATTTTTAACATACATAACATTGAACATTTTTAAAATTTCGTTATAAATATTAAAATTAATCGAAACACAAGATTTTATAAAATTTGGAGAACTGAATAAAGAATTATCAATGATGATAATTTTATCTGAAAAATATTCGTAAAAATAAAAAATTGTAAAATTTACAATTTTGCCTATATCTAATTTTTGTTTCATTTTATCGACTTCGTATCTTTTATAGTTCTCAGGTTATTCTGGACATGCTGTACGAAGTATTTAATTTAATTAATTAAATTAAATTTTAAATATTATTTATATTAACAGTGACCGATCCGAAACTAATAATTTCTTAACTTTATACAGTTAAAATTTAGTTCAATGAAAAATACTAACAAAAATAGTGAATATGTTCACTTTACTTAGGCAAACACTATCCACTATGGCCTATGGCTTTGCGCATTTTATTACGCATTATATGTGATTGTAACGATTATACATGATTGTAATGATGACTGTAACTGATTGTAGCGTGATTGTACATGATTGTAACTGATTGTAATGATTTTAAATGAATGTAGTGATTGTAGGCAGCGATTGTAATGAATGTATCTATGATTATAAGTGATTTATACAATGATTGTAGGAGTGTTTCACCCCTCGCACTAAAGCTTTTGAGATTTTACTGACATGTCTATATTTGTTATTATTGCAATAAGTATTTTCTTGTTTTATGAAATGATACTAGTTCAATAGATGTCGATTCCACAAACAGTGTGTTGTATACCAAGTTATTGTCGTTCCTTCCGATACTTATTCTTTTCTCACAAAACTATGTCTTATTGCATCGAATTTAAAATTACTAGTAATTCTGTAAAACGTCAATAAATACTGGTTAAGCTACTAATATCTAATGAATATAAATTAAACGTGAACAAAAAATAAATCTCGTACATACATAAATATTAAATAATAAATTATATTAAAACATATTTCATATTTAAAAAAAGCTCGTAAATCATAGTTTCTTTAAGAACTATTTTGATTTATCATGAATCGGCCGGGAACGTTAATTTTTGTTAGTTTGTTTTAAAACGTTAATAACTACGTTAATTTATTTGTTTATTAGATCGGTACCTATATAATATTCTGACATTTGTCAGTAGTGGAGGGTTTAGTTTTATCTATTTGTTCATAAATATTTTCGTTTCTTTAGCATTCGAATAAAATATAATTCAGTGTGTCTACAAATATACCTACCACATAAACAGTTGCGATCATTTTTAATTTCTATTTTGGATAGGTGACCAAGAAAGCTCCCGCGATTTAATCTGTCCGTACAGATTGATCTTACAGTTTTTCTACGTTTTTTTGTTGGGAAGAACCAGTGTTTCTTTCTTATTCTACTCCATTATACACTGTTCTTTTTGTTTTACTGGAATTTTTTCAGTCTTTTTGCCACATTTGTAATATATTATGTTATTTGGATAGTAATTATATCATTTACGAAGACTTTTGGGTGGATATTATTTTGTTCTGACGTAGTCCTTTTCGCTAAACTAGTTACGGTTTAATTTACGTATATTCCAAAGTTTGTCGAGGCTATCATATCCTAATTGAGACTATGTTTTTAAAATTACTATTAATACAGCGGCTTTGCAGCTATTTGGTTGACTTGTTACTTAATTATAACAATAATAATTCCATTGTAATTTCTGTTTTGTTTTCACAAATTCTCTATTATTAATATACTGAATTAACGGTGAAATATTAATAAGTATTTATCGGTAAAAAAAATTGTTCCATTTTCCGGAAAATGGATAAATTGGTTTACCGAATTTATAATTACTAATCGGCCTTGTTTGTAATTGAATGTATGAAGCTCAGATAATATTGGAATGACATAGTGCTATAGGTAATTTTCCTGAAATAAAACTTGACCCACTTAGTAGAATACAAGGGCTGATGCTGATAAATTACGTTGCGTAACATATAACATAGATATAACAGCAGATATTTCTTATGCAACGCTCATAATTTATTCAGTTATTGGTTTCATTATACAAGGTGTTTGAATTTGATGTCATAAATGTAAGGGTAAGTAGTATGACCTGTGTAGATACGAAACAGAAAGAAATTTTTAAAAATTCGAAAAAAAAAATTCGACTTTTTTAAGGAAATTTTTTTACTGCTAATTAATATTTCATTAAAAATATGGTTATCAAAATACATTCAAAATTAGTTGTATAAGATATTACATATTCTTAATAACTAAATTAAAATTTTTAACGAAAATAATTGTGTAATTGCAGAAGAATGCAAATGCGTTGCCAGTGGTCCAGTGGAATCAAAAATTTTAGTTTAATGAAAACTACCCTTTAATATGCGAATTTTTTAAAAATTCTTTCTGTTTCGTAATCTACACATGTCATACTATTTACCCTTAAATTTATGACAATAAGTTCAAAACCACACCCTGTATATTCAATCTAGTGAACCTAAATTTTGTTCATGTACTGTGTTTCCTATACTGTTAAGAAATAATTTACGTGGTTTACGTATATTTACAACCTGCAATTCATATAACATTAAATATGTTGTATCGCATTTGTCATTTTATCAATATTTTATAGCTTTCAGAAAGTAAATGTTTAACATATAATTTAGTTCATCTGTTTTCGAGGTATATTATTAACACACTGAATATTCCATGACATATTGAAATGAAATCTTATAAAATAGTCGCTTCGTAATCCAAATGTCCGGGGTCGAATCTTCTGCAGGCATGGATTTTAATGTTCGTCTTTTCCATGAATTAATAATAATCAAAACCCAAACATTAATAATACTAATTAAAAAAAAATACAGTTGTATTTCTATGGCTTAACGCACAAAGGTTGTAATATGTTAAATAAGTTACCTCAAATAAACCACTAAAATCAAGCCTCAAGTCACACATATCCGTTTTTAAGGCTATTATATATTTCGTATGTTGCGATGGCAAACCTTAGTTTATTTATTGTTAGTGATACTAGATAGACGAGTGGACGTGTTTTCTTAATCGTCCATTTTAAAATTAAAAATTAAATACAATTTCACATAATGGAAGTGTTCAGGCCAAACTTTTCTAGGTGGCAGCAACAGCGCTTACATATTTTATAAAATTTTACACTGTAATGAAAATAGTTAAAGTTTTTCATATTACGCTTGCGTGTTTCACAATATTCCACATGGTCTACTACAAAACGAAACCAAAATTTGTTTTGTATTTTGTCTGAGTCCTGTGTATTTGGCCGTGATGAACAAAATTTTTGAATTTGGATTACGGGAATTGAAAATATCATCAATAAAGCGAAGATAAAAATTCATGGTGCATCGACAAACGGAAAAAAGTAAAAGTAAATTGAAATATATGATTCTGAACAATTATAAATATTTCAAATTAGAAGAGTAAAACCGAGGGCTTCATTTTCTAATGAAAATATTAATGTTTACAAAATGATCGTTCCATCCGTAGCAAAACTAAAAAGATTGACAAGGCGGTATGATTGTACCAGTTCACTTAATTTTCATACATAAATCAAGACATATTTACATTCTTTTCACCAGAATATTTCAGGTAAAGCAATTCTATAATAAATACATTAATACATACATATACATATAATTATCATTAAAATGTTAATACATTTCACACAGCTACGCTTAATTCATAAATTGTTTTCCGTTGAACTCCAATTTTATTAATAAAAATTTATTTTGAGGTAGTGACGTTAATTTATTGCCAATATATTGTTTCGCTGAGTATGTACTTAAAGAACAAAAGTTGTATGTCCAGTTTGGCTGATTTTGAGATAATTGCAAATGTATATTTTATTGTCGCAATTATTTATATTTTCATTCATTTTTTCGTGTAATACTGTCATTTTTAATATATTATCTAAATAAAAAAAATTGAATTAGTGTTTTAACAATGTTAAAAATGGATCAACATTTTGTACAAGAAGAACGTATAAGAGTTATTTACGATATAAGTGTTAAAAGCAACATTTTATATTGTGAGAAGGAACAATATAAAATAACTTTTAACAACACTACTTTTTCTACAACACTATTATTTCATTTAAATTTGTATTCCTAATAAATTTTTGACATGTCAAAAATGTAGATTTGTTGCTCCATTCGTTATTACCAAGGTAACTATCATTTTAACACTCGTGTTAAAAGTAACAACGATCTGTCACTTTCAACACTGGTATCATAAAATCACATTTTTAACCTTAAGCAAGCCGACCCAGGTGCAGTAGCGGTAGCGCTAGCGCTTTACGCTCCAAGGGTCCCAGATTCGAATCCCGGATAAGGTATGGTTGTTGTTATGTCCCTTTCATATCATCCTCATCAATACAATGTATACAGTTACAAAATTGTAGCAAAAATTAACTCGCCCCCATATATATATATATATATATATGGGGGCGAGCTTTTGCTATAATAAGTGTAATAAGTGTAAACACTTTAAATACAATAAAGAATTATTATTATTATTTTTATTATTATTACTATTATTATTAACCTTAAAAACAAACATTAAAAAACCATAAATTCGTATAATTTTTTTTTCGACATTTCTGATTTTTTTCTCCGTAGGACAGCTTCTGTGCAATTGCTAGATCTAAATAATTTAAAACTGTATCTCAATTTTTTATATTTAAGCCATCAATTTATTAAATTTTTTAAAAATCCGAATAAAAACCGTTCCCCTGACGTATATAGCCACGCGGCTCTATATGTGAATGCAATATGACAGATTTAGATTATAATTAGATTCTCTAGGCCCTAGGCTAATAAAAGGGGAAACAATTTATAGGTCATGTACTTATCTTCAAACACGATAATATTACTATGGTTAAACGTAGTTTACAATTACTGCAGTTAGTAACTATCCTTATTAGTTTTCTAATGTAAACATTTGGATAGTAGTTATTAAAGTATCTGCTAGATTTCGGAAGAGTTTAGTGAAATAGTTTGATTGTAAAGCTCACTCTATTCCTCGCTTTACTAAACACTGCTAGAGTAAATACTGCAGATTAGAGACGCTAGATAAGAAAGCGTCTTCCGAAAATTCAATAAGAATTAGCATGATCCGTTAATTTAATAAAATAATTAGCAACATATTTAAACATTTATTTTATTTTTTTATTTATTAGTATTTGTTACGTCTTGTAAGAAGTACAGTGCATATTTTAAGGTTTTATTTTAAATTTGTTTCACCATGCTGATCTGTTACGCAGCTAACTTTAATCGTTATAGCGAATGTGGAACTTGCAAGTTTTTTAAATATTCAAAAGACCCAAATTTGAAGTGTACGTGGATAAACTTAGTCAGGTTAGTATTTATTTATAACAGAAGAAAACTTTATAACGTGTTTCAGAGCCATTTCAATACCAAACAAACTTATAAGTTATGAGCGCCAGACGTCAAATCCTGGCTTAGCACATAGCAACCGGCTTAGCAACGAAGACGCCATTTTCTTCTTTGGAAACCTTCGTGACGTCCCACTAAACAGGTCTATTAAAAGAACGAATTGTGTAGTTTGAGCGTTTGATATTTTCATAATAGATAGATTAAGCATTTGAAAATCAATGTAAATTTCGATAATTATTACTCATATAATTTTATATTAACCGTATGTGTTTGAATGACTACTGAATATAATGTTTTGTTCTGTGTTCATATATCCCCCTTACCAACCCCCCCCCTTCCTGTATTCGCGCCTGTGCCCATTTGTTTCAAACCAGAATAAGTTTTAGGTATATAGTTTCCTTTAAAAACAAGATTTTCTTACGATGTACTGGAAAGAAAAAAGTCGATTGGATAATTGGTAGTAATATGCGTCAGCAAGCCATTAGCTTATTTCTAACACCTATTACTGAATACGAAATGCTGTCGTTACTAAACAAGAAACTTAAAAATAAAAAATCTGATGGGGCCAGCACATAACCTCTCGCCAGATATTTTACCTGGTTGTACGCATAAAACGAAAAATATTTTTAAATACAAATCATGTATCACTACAAAATAATTATCACATATATTTGTAAAATCTATGGGATATTTTAATATAAATTATGTAGAATACATACATTTTCTTTATATTCAATATCCTGAAATTTTTTTTTCTACTTTGCTTTTCTTTATATTCGTCATTTTTTCGCAAATTGCTTTTGTATTCTTTTTTAAGTATATTCTTTTGCGTTGTTGACTTTTTTATATTCATAATCTTCATAATGATGTACAAATATTTTTGGCAGTGACATTTATGTGTCTATTACAAACATTTGAATTTCTTGTCTTGAAGTAGTTTGATCTGAGATTTATTACATCAAATTATTTTATATGCATTTCTTTGTCTCTAAATCTATAGAAGATATATTAATGAATTTATATTTTTAATTTAATGTTCTTTAATATAAGTATTTACATAAATTTTCGATAAATAATATTTAGATGATTTTTTTGTTGTAACTACTACTTCCGGTTGTCCAATTGTTACCAAAACTGACTCGACTCTTCCCATTATTGTTAGATTGATGAATCCGTAGTTAAAAATGTCTTAAGTCTTATAGTATTTGAGTTATGGTGAATCCAACATCCACGCACACACACACACACACATCCACACACACACACACACACACACACACACACATCCACACACACACCCACATACGGACATCATCGTAAAAATGTTATAATCGGATTCTAGGGACCTTAAAATGTGATTATTCACTAAAATCTGGATATGCGATTTTTAGCATGAATACAATACCTCTCTTAGCGAGAGGTAAAAATCATCCGGGCCGGATGATATTTCAGGTTACTTAATTAAATCAATAATTAATTTTGTTCTTACACCATTAGTCTACCTAATAACTCTTTCATTTGAATCTGGGCATTTTCCAGATATTTTCAAATTAAGTAATACCAATTTACAAAAAAGGTGATCGCAAATCTATGGATAACTATAGACCGGTTGCAATGACATCAATCTTCTCAAAGATTTATGAATATTGTTTTCTGGATAGACTACAATATTTCATTGAACAAAATAACATAGTTAACCCTAATCAATATGGTTTTCAGACTAGTTCCTCAACAATTTGTGCCGTACGAACATTTTATGAAAAAATTATTTGTCACATTGAAAATGGGGAATGTCCAGTAGGCATTTTCTGCGATCTAAGCAAAGCATTTGACTGTGTTGGCCATAACATTCTTGTAGAGAAGCTTGAAAAAATAGGATTAAGAGGAAACTCTCTGAAATGGGTAGTCTTTTCTAATTGGTAGAAAACAATACGTTAGTATTAAACAAAATTCTTCATCAGTAAACTCTGAACAACTGGAAACTAAAATAGAAGTAGGCCAAGGGACGGTCTTAGCTCCTACTCTTTTTATTTTATGCAAAAATGATCTGTTTAATTATGTAAACAATGATTGCCTGTTAACAGTTTTTCCAGATGGTTGTTTCTCATAAAGATCAGAACTGCTTGAAAGGAAAATGTAATGATATCATGCAAAATTTATTGAATTGGTTCAGTAAAAATAGTTTATATCTCAATGCTGCTAAAACAAATCTTTTACAATTTCATGCCTATCAAAAAAAAAAAAACATCACAATATTGATTTATTTGTAAATAACGAACCTATTTCTAAAAAGAAAAATACATCATTTTTGGGAATGGTTGTTGACGAAAACGTTAATTGGAAAGCTCATTGTGATGTTATTGTTACCACGTTTTCATGTAAGACATCTTAAGTCATATTTAAATATACTGCAGCTACTGATGTATTATCATGCGGCTGTTGGCTCAAGACTGTGTTACGTCATTGAATTCTGGGGTTCATCAGTTTCAGCTCAAAAAGTTTTCATCTCTTAGAAGAGAATTGTTAGACGCATAGCAAATGTTTCATACAATGAATCCTGTAAGCCTTTATTTAAAAAAATTAAAATATTACCTGCTCCATCTTGTTATATTTACGAACTTTGTATATTCACATTAATAGTAATATTTATGGCTACAACACCAGACAGAAGGACTTAATTAGAATGCCTCACAGACGTCTAGACATTGGAAGAAAATCTCCGGAATACAAAGGTGCACTTTTTTCAATCACTTGCCGGAGCACATTAATATAAGTAGTTCCCTAAAAAATTTTAAAGCCAAATTGTTTTTTTTTAATTCAAAACTGTTTTTATAGTGAACAAGAATATCTTTTCCATAGTTAATGGTATTTATTTTATTCTTATAATGTCACATGTACTAATTTCTTTTGAATGTTTTTTTTATGTTTTCATAATTGTTCTTGACATGTTCATATAATACTTATTATGATCCTGAATGTATAATAAATAAATAAATAAATAATTAGTAACTATAAAATTAGTTTTAATCTTCAGAATTATATTCTTAATTGTCAACTAGCTACTCCAAAAGAAAAATGAAGTAATTAAGCAAAGTGGCAGAGCAAACTATCTAATTGATTCCCTACATTGACCAACATCTGCAATGTTATCCTTCCACTGAATCGAGCACAGTAATCCTGCTTGTACACTGTAGTTATGAAATTAGTACTAATGCGAGATGGGAGATGCAGTCTGTTGCCAACGTTTACAAACCACTCGATCAGAGTTGAGCCGAGCAGAGTAAAGCATACTGTTTGTGTTTACTCACACGCGTTCCATGTAAGGATGTTTGTAAACATAGCGAGCTAGTGAAAATTCCTGTACACGAGACTCACGCTGAAATATTCACATTCTATCATAGCACAAAGGGAGTAACTTAAATTAAACGTGGGATTTCACAGAGGCGTGACGAATGTCTAAGTTAGAAAGGCTTTTGTAGAGACAGCATACAATCACATATTTGTATATTTATTAATGGCGGCTATGGTATTTTTTGGTTCAGTAGGTATTTTAAAAAATGATCAGAATTAAATGATTAATAATTTATAATAAAAATGTAATTTCACTCAAAGTAACCATTTCAACCTAAATTAATCTAATCTAACCTAACCATAACTAAACCTAACCTAATCTAAGCTAGACTCATAATTCATATAAAATAATCATTGATTTTACAAAATACTGATCAATATTGTAAAAATTCTAATCAAATATATAAATATAAACTTTTATTAATTTATTATATTGCGATTTAAATAATAATACAAAATACGGTCCTCCACCATAACAGAAAATTGAGTAAAACGTTAGTTATATTGAAAGTAGATAAGAAAAAATCATGATTGAGAAGAAAAAAGTTATTAAAAATAATTAGTTTTGAAATATTTGAGATTTAAGCATCTATACATCTACGTTACAACTATTGCTATCTTACTCGCGCAGCCTACTACACAAACTGGTGCAAAAAAATAGCTGAAGGTTTCGTCAAAAATTAAATATAGTTACATTAAAAACTACTACGAATTGCTTCAAAATTAACCGAACTCTCATTCAAAATAATAATTGTGGAGTACCCTATTGTTGTTCTGTTATTATTACTGAAAACGGCCATAATTTTCCTAAATATATATACAGTACGTTTTATAGAACATGATTTAGTCAGTGCGATATTTGTGATTGTGTGAAAATTGTAGTTGTAGAAGTCCTGGTATAACCGGAAGTGACATCAACTTTATAAATTTAATTACTACCTATACTATTTTTTTTTATTAATTTGGATTGCATTTTTTGTTCTCTTTACGACGATAGCAAATTTGTTAGTATTAACGTTATTCACTTGTTAAAATTAATTTCTTTTTTTGTTCGATTTTTATTGTTGATATGTAATTTAATATGTGAGAGGGCTATGACAGTAATTGTTTTCATGATATTATATGTACATTTATTTTTAATTTAATGTTAGTATGAAATAAGAAATGTACGAGTAACAAACCTTTATTTAACATGTTCCTATTTACATAAGTACATTTTAAAGTCTTCTTAATTCACTCAAAACATTATTAAGCTCCATTCTATCAATTCCTTCCACGGCAGTGCGTATATTCTGTTCTTCAGTTCTTCAACATTGTCATAGGTCATAGCCCTCTCGCATATTGAATTACATCTCTAACGATAAAAATCGAGCAAAAGAAAGTAAATATTTTTAATAAGTGAATAACGTCAATATGAATAAATTTCGGAAAGAGAACAAAATATGTAATCTAAATTTATATAAAAATAGTATAGATTGTATTTAAATTTTTGTAAGTTGAAATCACTTCCGGTTATACCGGAAGTTCCACAATTCAAATTTTTACACACTTCAATCACAAATATTCCACTGATTAAATCATGTTATAAATATTCGTTATAGTAGTAACCGTACTGTCTAGTGGTGTTCACAGTTTGTTGAGGAGGTAATTTTGTATGAAAATGTTACAAAAATAAGCCTGATCCATTATCTCGTCTCGTATCACAGTATAAACCTCTATAAAATAACCGTAGTCCTAGAGTTTTATAAATAACATTTAATTTCGACTTCTTGTTTTTTGGTAACTAAAAAGAAGATGGGATCTATATTGCTATTCTATTTTCTTACTGAAAATGATCTGACGGATAAGCTATTATTAATGTAAATACTAATGACAGTTCATATAAGCCCACAAATACAATTCTGCGTCTAGTGCAGGCACAGTATTTTATTTTATATTATTTTATTTAAAATGTGGAAAATTTCTCGACTGTGATGTGGATAAGGTGTTAACAATTACTCGAAAAATCAGTCAAACAGCATTTATTCTTCTTGTAAAAAAGATTTCGAGTAATTGTTAACACTTTATTTAAAATGTCGCGGCATAATAACAATGTGATAAGTTGCTTTGTTTCTGTGAGATACTCTACCCGTATTTTTTTTTTTTTTGCTATTATTGATGTCGTCACGCATACCATAGGTAAGGGAAATATACTCTCCGGATGTTAATAAATTATTGCAAGTAACATCTCATTCGAATCATGAAATTTTCTACTAAATTCAAATTACGGAGATTAACAATAGTTTAATTTTTAAAAAATAGCACAGAAATTTTCGTCTCTATTTTTTACTTATTTCAGAATAAGTAGATGTGACAACTTTTCTTTTTAACGAATTTCTTTTCAAATCAAATGATATTTGATTTATTACCAAGTTCATTCATTTTATTTTTATTCAATATACTATAAATGTTATTTATCATGGCATTTATTGCAAGCAAAGATCAATGTTATATAAAATACCATTCTCAATTCTGATTAGTGCAATAATTATACTTATAATTGTAAATGAAAAGTATGAATCTTGCAACTTTTGCAATTATCATTTTAAAATAAGCTCTTCATTTTGTCGGTGTGATCGTCAGCGTTGTTTCCGTAAGTCAAAGTGTAAGTATTAATTATAATTACTAATGTAATTGATAATTTAGTTTAATACATTTAAGTTATATTTCACTCATAATTTCGAAATGACACATTTTAAATTTTACTTGTTGCAACAGAGTTATAGCGTTTTCAGCTTACAAGTCGAGTGCGCACTGGTGGGCACTTTTTTGCACTGAGCGTTTTCAGCTTGTCATTGAGTGCAAAATTTAGTCAGCTGATGCGTTTCCAGCTTAAGAAAAAGTTGCACCGTGCTCAGTGCAACTTTTGTGCACTGACTTCCTAGGCAAGTACAATAGTGTCAGTGCAAATATGGCGGCTAAACAAAATCGTTTTAAGCTTGAACTGCACTGGCACCGGATGAGGGCAGAACTCGTTCAGTGTGGTCACGTGATAGGTTGCACTCAGTGTCAACTTGCACTGTGTAAGCTAAAAACGCTATTAGTAATTCATACATTTTATGTGTTTTGTCTAGCACATATGACTTAAGCTGAAGTAAAATATAAATAATAATAAATCTATAGAAGAATAATGAATGCAGGAATACACACATGTGTAATATGAAAATTGCATGACAGCAGTAAATGTTCATATAAGTTATTACAAATACCTGGCTTTAGAAATTTAGTTTACATTTTAATATTTAATTTTCATATTATAATATTTTATTGGGTTACATACTAGAATAAAAGTAATCTATACATATAAGGATTTAATATAAGTTCCATTTTTATTACCATTTTCAGTATAATACGATTTTGCAATTACAAACAGATTATTTTTGTTTAAATACAACTTTTACAAAAAAAAAAATGAATTGTCTTACTAGAGGTTAACTCTCACTTTTTTGCACTGAGAGATAATAGTATATTGAAAGACAAGTATTACAATGATCCTTATTGTAATGCAATGACAACTAAAATTAAAGATATTTATTTGACACTTAGGCTAGGTAACAAACTTCACAATTAAAAAAAATCTCCAAAACCAGTCAAATTTGTACAAGTATGTAAGTATAAGCAAATTTACGAATACTACAAAAAAATTACTAGAAATCGATATGGAATTGAAGAATTGAAAATTAATTTGCTATTTTTTAATTTTTTGTAAAAGAAGTAATGTTGTGCGATTGGTTTGATAAAATCTATAATTTCCGTATTTTGTATAACATTAACGATAAGAAAAATGAGTCTGTTGATCCCTGTCAGACAGGCATTCATATTTAAAGTAAGATTCCGTTTCGCGTGAGTAGTTAACGACCTCTCAGTCAGAAACAATAGCAACACAATGAAACAAAGCAAGCAGGTAACGTATTGTAGAACATTAACTCGATAAAGGTTCTCTATAGTTCTGTATTCGCATTCGCAATAATATCTCTACTCCCGACGTACTATACGCTTGTTGAGTAACCGGAAAGACATATGTACAGTGTGGGAAAATAAAATTCGACTTCTGTAGTTAAAACCAATAGACTGTTTTAAACTAAAATAGATAAACTCGTCAGATTTATATATAAAAAAGTTTAAAAAACTCAATTTTAACAATAGACTTTCGAATAATTACTTAGTTGTTTTTCTTATTGTTTCGGGAATACGTATCACAAATTTAAATGTAAAGAATTTACTGTTAGAGCGCCCGACTAGCGATTGGGAAGCTCTGGGTTCGAATGCCGGCGAAGTCCATGAATTTTTCACAATTCTTTCTTCGTTTAAATAAATTTCTCCTGGATCCTAAAGCCCATTTCTACGATTTAAACATTTAGGTTGGATCTCAAATAATTATTCTACGTGTGTGTGACGGCTTAAAGTTCTCAATATAATATAATATTTACTGCGCAATGTTAGCGTTGAGTATTTATCTCTCAAATTGTGAGAGTGTACTTGTTACGATTTGTAAAAGGCTTGTGAAAGATTCATAGACTTCGACGGGAACTCGTGGCTCAATTGGTAGAACGCCTGACTAGCGATTGGGAGGCTCTGGGTTCGAATCCCGGCGAGGTCCATGAATTTTTTACAATTCTTTCTTCGGTTAAATAAATTTCTCCTGGATCCTAAAGCCCATTTCTACGATTTAAACATTAAGGTTGGATCTCAAATAATTATTCTAAAGAATTTATGGTTAATAATTTATATTAGTTGATAATTACTTTTATTTCATATTGTCCACTGTGTATTACTTTACGTTGCTAATTTGAGCCCGGGAAATTGCACATTACAGTACTGGGGCCGGGAAGTGTTGCCTGGAAAGATTTTCCGGACTATTTATTTTTAACAAAAAGAAACGTCAAACTCAATTTCTGACAAATTTATTTTATATAACAATTTGAAACTTATGATATGGTAGAATTACAATTTTCACCAATTCTAAAAGTTCACATGCCCCATCGGTAGTTACTGTGGTGGTGGAATCTTTTCAATGTTGATACAGCTTGGAGCACTTATATGAATAAAAAATTGAACAATTTTCTTGACTCAGAAAATAACGGTATTCTTCTTCAACAATTTGTGGGAACAAGCTTCACCGTAGCCTCCCTACATTTTGTAGAAATTTCACCCGAAAATCAAAAATACCACCAAAAGAATATGAAGCTGTCATTTCTGATAATTAAGACAAACAATACAATAAAACAATTATACGCAAATGTCACAAATTCAAAGATGATGTGACCTTAGTTAAATAGACATGTTTTAAATTAATATGAATTTTTAAAACACGTAGACAATATGAAATCAAATGTTTTAAGTCATACGGCCGTGAAGTAATATTACTGTACTCATTCCCAAACTCCTGTCCGTAAACTTCTCATTCGTACCATAATACCTCACTTCCCACCCTCATAATGTAAATAACTATGTATTTGAGTTGCTTTTTCACAAAGCCGTAAGTATAAAAAATCATACCAGCTTATTATACATTTCTGGACGTGTTAATATACATTTTTAATCGTAATTTTGGTAATGACGATTCCCTATACCAAATTTCAAACATTTATATAGAAAAACAAGTGAATATCCATTTTCGAAATTTGATATTCAAAAATAGATTTCTTCTAATAATGGAATCTCACTTAAGTAAATATGAGTTAGAGATCATTACAATCTGTCAAAAAAAAATGGCGAAGCAAAAAATTGCGGAAGAATTTACAGGGAAGAGATGGCCACTTTCTAGCATAAATCACCATTACGCGATTGATAGATATTGAAACAATTTTCAGAAAACCTAGGACAGTTCATGTACTAACTAATTATGAATATACTACGATTTATGCTAGAAAGTAGCCATCCCTTCCTTGGAAATTATTATTATTATTATTATTATTATTATTATTATTATTATTATTACTATTATTATTATTATTATTATTATTATTATTATTATTATTATTATTATTATTATTATTATTATTATTATTATTATTATTATTATTATTATTATTATTATTATTATTATTATTATTATTATTATTATTATTATTATTATTATTATTATTATTATTATTATTATTATTATTATTATTATTATTATTATTATTATTATTATTATTATTATTATTATTATTATTATTATTATTATTATTATTATTATTATTATTATTATTATTATTATTATTATTATTATTATTATTATTATTATTATTATTATTATTATTATTATTATTATTATTATTATTATTATTATTATTATTATTATTATTATTATTATTATTATTATTATTATTATTATTATTATTATTATTATTATTATTATTATTATTATTATTGTTATTATTATTATTATTATTATTATTATTATTATTATTATTATTATTATTATTATTATTATTATTAGTATTCTTCAAAGTTTATAATTTTCAGGATGATGATAAGCACGGCATTAAAATTATAAAAAAAATGGTATATTAGGCATTTATCAATCTTTTCTTAACCACAAAAAAATGAAATTATACTTCGTATCCGATAATAATAAATCATAGCTTTACTAAGGGTAAATATTTCAGCTCCCTGATTAGGCAAAATACAATAGCAAACATTTTAATTGTAAATTGTAGACAATTGCCAAATAAAATCTATACTGATAATAAATAACGGTTTTTGATATTGACTGCTATTTTGATAATATATATTTTTACAAAGCAAAAATTCTTATGAAGATAAGTTTAGATCATGAATTTAAATTTATGTGTAACACTTGTAAAAATAGCTGCTTATCAAATGCCATTTACCTCCTCCATTCTTAACAGAAACGAAGTATTATATTACATAATGTAAAGTACACGAGTTCCAACATTTTTCCACGTATGCATATTTTAGTACGAATTTTCATCACTCGGGAGACCTATTGAATGCTGTCACCTAGTAAAATAAGTCAGAAATACATCCGTGACGTCATAGTCGGCGAACATGCGACAGCAGATGCGAAGTGCGATGGCGTATTCGCCAAACCAACATCGCATGTTTTGAGGTGCCATTCGTCATTGTAATTGAGTATGTCAATACATACATTAAAAGTCCCTACAAGATCTATCTGGACTTGACATTATTCATATTCTTGGGCGCCTGTCAAAAGCCGCCATGACATGCGCTACGAATTAGAATAGGTCTCCGGATTAGATATTAGATTGTTAGGTTAAATAAAATTTTGCTGTTGCTGGGTTAGATTAGGTCAGGCGCCAGGAAGTAGATCGCACAACAATTTGGGGTACCGCTGAAATTTAATCGAATGAATTATTACTTGTATCACAATAATTCATTTTGTCACAGTCCAATTTTTTGGTAGATCGCGAATATAAAAAAAAATATGAAGTAACTTAAGAGTTAGAAAAACCTGTCAAGACCTGGATTAAGTTATTTTATGATTTTTTGCGTGACAATTAATATTTGGTACAGTGCCTTAGAGCTGTGAAGTAGGTAATGTACTTTATAGTCGACCTTTATTTTTATACCAAATTTCTTCTTACGTGTCATTTTAAGACACATCTTTATTTTCTATCCCAAACTCCGACGCAAGAAACGAGAAAATAGTATTCTCCGGGTTTTATTTTCCGACGATGTACAGTCACTTACGGAATGAAACGAACGGGCGTAAGCTCCAGATTTACAGTCTTGCTGAATATATGTGAAGGTGTTGTATTCAGGTACAGGATAACCGAGCAACAAGGATAATAGCACTAAAATTTCTACCAAAATTATGCGTCTCTGGTGATTTCTAACCTTGCTTGCGGAGTACATTATCGTGGTCTTTTGTTTTTTGAACTTTTTCTAAATTGAACTTGAAGTTTACTAACTTTGTAGAACATAGCACGTAAATTGTCTATTTTTGTCTTGTTTCACATGAAAAGGAACTTATTAATTGAAAATATTACTTCATTATGAATAGACTGTATAAATATTTTAGTTTCATATTTAATTAAATCTGGGAAGTAATTAACAAGTTTTAGGATGTAATTACATATAAATTAAAACATAATCTTTTTCTATTTAAAATTTTTAATTTTAATTGCAAGCATGTTAAAATATTCATCTCGCATGATAGGAACCTGAGATCTTAAATTGTTAATTATCAAAAATACTTGTTCCTAGTAATTGAAAAATATCTTGAGAAATGAGAAAATTTGTTAATATATTTTAGACTAAAAAGAATTTTCGAAAATAGATAATGCGATTGAATTTTTTTATTTCACAGGTAACTAGAATTCGCAAAAATTTAATTTTTGTACAAAAATAAAGCGCCTTTAATTATTTTACATAACTGTTGATTTAAATACGAAATATTAAGGAGATCGACATTTATTTATGTGTTTGTTATTATTTTTAGCATTTACCTAATACTTTCAATTATAATGAACTTTAATACAAAATATGATCGTAATTTCATTGTTTTTCAATCATGTCGCTGTAATTTAGTATAAAACTTCAAAAATGGATATGAAAATGTTTTCATTGTAATATTTATTTATTTTTTATAGATATATTTTAGAAATAGCATATATTTCAAGAATAATTAGGTCCACGAAGGAAACAAGATCATAACTCACTTGTCAATAGGAATTTTTTCATCGGTTTTCCATTACTTTCAATTATAAAGAAAAATATGGCGGAATCCCCCATTCTACAGGAGAATTTCGAATGTTCTGTAAAAAAGCACTGTTAAAATTTTAAAAACCCAAGCAGAAATAATTATTCTAATATTATTTTTTTAAACAAAACTTGTATAAAGCATACATTGAACTATTTTTTTCTAGATTTTAGTTCGATTCTCGTTCAAGAGTTTCTAGTATAATATAAATTAGATATTTTCATCCGAGTTTTTTTCGATTTTCAGAGTAGATTCTATTTCAGAAATATACGGTGTATCCTATTTTTCTATTCCACCCGTTTCATAATGGATTTTAAGTACGCATTCGTACAATATGACAGACAGTGTTACCAACACTTAATAACGACTTGAAAGATAAAAAAGTGTAATTTATGGCTATGTTTATATATTTTTGTCATTTACGGAAACACAGAATATGTACATAAGAATATAATTCATTAGTATCGTGACAAGTATTTCGCCAATCAACATTTAGAATCTCGCTAGTTACATGTATATCACAGCGATGATAAAAAACAAAGAAATTATCAACTTATTTATATTCATTACTAAGGGATTTGTTTTCTTTATTTACAACATTAACAGTTAATTTTGAATATAAAAATGTGCGATTGTATTACATTATATGAAAAGTTAGGTTAGCAGCACACACAATGTGTCAGAAAAATTCATTATATTATGTCATTAAATATAAGCTCGTGATATGATTAACAGTGGCGGTTCGTGAGGTAAAAATTAGGTGAAGAAATATTTAAGGGGGGGGGGGTTGGTTGGTTGAACTGGCAGTTTTAACATTTGTTTATTTAAATTTAATATTGGAGTTGTCCTCTGTTCATCTGGAGAACGGTGTCTCCAATAAAATGCACAGATTTAAAATCATTTTGCAGATTAATTCTGATTTAAATGTAAAATTTGTACAATCTATTAAAAGTATTAATCGTAAAAATAATTTTTATCAACGTATAAAAGTATTAGTAATAAAAATAATATATAAATGATGATAAATGTAGGTACAATAAAGTGCAATATTGCGATACTTGGTGAAACTGTTCTAATATAAATGTAATTTTATTTTCTCTTAAAAATATATTAGCATTACCTTCCAAATAAGTTAAAATAATAATATTAATAATAAACTATTCAAATTGTTTTATTAAAAGCGTAGCAAAATAATGTATCAATTTCAATGTGACGGTGAAGTGTAGAGCTCGAGATGTGATATTCACCATACCCTTCTGTACGTGGAAAGGGAAGCGTCATTGTCATGGCAACCAATGTATCTAGCCAGTAAACGGTAGCTGCGCGCGCAACTTTGAAGCGTTTGTTCGAAATTTGAATTGCTCTTCATGTGATGCGGGTTGCGGATGATCAGTTATTATAATTTTTAGTAGACAATTTGTTTATTAAATTTAAAATTTATTTCAAGCTTTATAGTACATAATATAAAAAATTTAATGTATTGAAAATAATTTTAAAAAATGTTTTGTTTTCTGAAATAACAGGTGAAGTTGCTCTTCACCTGAATAGCCGCCACTGATGATTAATAATCGAAGATATTGCTCGTAAAACCGAAGCAGCATCTGCAACTCGGTTTCACTCGAGAATATCATCGATGATAATCATATTACTTGTTATATTACGTATGAAAATATATGGAAATAATCCATACTGTACGACTATGTACTATAAAAATCGAACTAAACTCGGATGAAAATCGAACGAAAAATCTAGTTCGAGACTATGAGAAAATAGTATAATGTAATTCGAGCTTAAGTCTATTCCTTAATTTTAACACAATCTAACAATTTATTTATTCATTTTATGTAGAACTACAAAAATATTCTGTATTTTTTTTCTAATTTTTAACTTTGGTTAAATGTAGTTGGCCAAGTTTCCAACAGGAACTTTTTTTCCAGGTAATCTTTTAATAGTCGGAGTGTTCACGATTTATGATTCCGGCCCATTATCAACATTACATACAAATTGCTGTTTAACAATAACAGCTGGTATGGATACTATTATAACTAATTGAAATTACGGTAATATAAATAAAATATATAATTACTGTAAATTATAATATTTTCTACTAAATTGTAAATTGTTAATCATTTGTATCTTCTAGTTACATTAAACATCATTCCAAATTTTTGTTGGTGTAGAGAGTCGTACGCATTAAAGCGCCATGACTGCATGTTCTGATTGGATTTGAAGTTCCTTGGTTTACATCTACCGGCCGGCGAAATTTGTAGTCGTTGCAATGACAGTATATGAGTAATTAATTTCACTGGCCTGCGAAATTCTGGCCGGTTGACCATGCTAAACATTAGCTATATAAGGAGTATTCCCTTTGCCTCCCTTGTTGTATTGTAATCAGTGATTGTGGCACAGATCAAAGACTATATCCATCTTCATTGATCACTGAACGAATACTTGAGGCATCACCCGATATGCATATCAAATTACATAACTAACGCTGTAAAGTAATTGGCAGTACTTAGAATTTTAATTGATATTATTCGACATAAATTACCTATATTTACTTTAACATAATGCATTAAAAGGGGAATATGTTTGGCGGCCATTTTGAAAAAAAAAACTGACGGGTTACAGATATATGACCAAGATAAAAACATCTCTAACAACCTTGTAAACATAAACGGAAGAGAAAATCCGCAGACGCACACTTTTAAAAGCGCATAACCGAGGCCCTTAGACTAAATGTAAAGTTTTCCAGCGGAATCTCAAAATTTACCCAAAAAAATCAAATTGCCATAACTGTGGATCGGATAACATAGAAAGTGTATTTACCAATTTGAAGGCAATTTAATCCTCTACAACTTCTTTCCTAGGAATTTTTCTGTAAACCGAAGAGATGAGGTGCTAGAAAGAAAAGTTTAACGAAAAACGCCAGGCAAAATATTTTTTTTAGAAAATTTGTGGTTTTTGATAGCGGATATTTCATAAACGGTTAAAGATAGATAAAAACTTGAAGAAGCAATAATGTAGGAAATTTTGTCAGCTTTCATTTTATATATAACGATTTTTTTTTGATAAGGCGCATCGTCTTCAAGAACCAAAAATAGATACCTTTTCGGTCCCCTCCTGCACCCCGCTCACCTCCTATGTCCGGGGACTTTTAGTATGTTTACCTCCTAACGACTCCAAACAAAGCCCCGACTCCAAACAAAGCCCTGGAGTCAAAAATTTTGACACCCTCCATGCATTCTACAACCCTTTTATTGACTGGACTAGACTGTTTTTCTCCAAGTTGCCCTGTTTTATACTTATTTATTGTTTTTTTACAAATAGTTTAATGTTAATTAAATGATTGTAGTTATATTTATGTACTACATAAGTTATAAATGGTATTCATATGTTTAATATATTTTTCTACCAATGTCTTTTGTATGGCTATGCACCTTATGGTAATAAAATAAATATAAATATTATTATTACTATTATTATTATTATTATTATTATTATTATTATTATTATTATTATTATTATTATTATTATTATTATTATTATTATTATTATTATTATTATTATTATTATTATTATTATTATTATTATTATTATTATTATTATTATTATTATTATTATTATTATTATTATTATTATTATTATTATTATTATTATTATTATTATTATTATTATTATTATTATTATTATTATTATTATTATTATTATTATTATTATTATTATTATTATTATTATTATTATTATTATTATTATTATTATTATTATTATTATTATTATTATTATTATTATTATTATTATTATTATTATTATTATTATTATTATTATTATTATTATTATTATTATTATTATTATTATTATTATTATTATTATTATTATTATTATTATTATTATTATTATTATTATTATTATTATTATTATTATTATTATTATTATTATTATTATTATTATTATTATTATTATTATTATTATTATTATTATTATTATTATTATTATTATTATTATTATTATTATTATTATTATTATTATTATTATTATTATTATTATTATTATTATTATTATTATTATTATTATTATTATTATTATTATTATTATTATTATTATTATTATTATTATTATTATTATTATTATTATTATTATTATTATTATTATTATTATTATTATTATTATTATTATTATTATTATTATTATTATTATTATTATTATTATTATTATTATTATTATTATTATTATTATTATTATTATTATTATTATTATTATTATTATTATTATTATTATTATTATTATTATTATTATTATTATTATTATTATTATTATTATTATTATTATTATTATTATTATTATTATTATTATTATTATTATTATTATTATTATTATTATTATTATTATTATTATTATTATTATTATTATTATTATTATTATTATTATTATTATTATTATTATTATTATTATTATTATTATTATTATTATTATTATTATTATTATTATTATTATTATTATTATTATTATTATTATTATTATTATTATTATTATTATTATTATTATTATTATTATTATTATTATTATTATTATTATTATTATTATTATTATTATTATTATTATTATTATTATTATTATTATTATTATTATTATTATTATTATTATTATTATTATTATTATTATTATTATTATTATTATTATTATTATTATTATTATTATTATTATTATTATTATTATTATTATTATTATTATTATTATTATTATTATTATTATTATTATTATTATTATTATTATTATTATTATTATTATTATTATTATTATTATTATTATTATTATTATTATTATTATTATTATTATTATTATTATTATTATTATTATTATTATTATTATTATTATTATTATTATTATTATTATTATTATTATTATTATTATTATTATTATTATTATTATTATTATTATTATTATTATTATTATTATTATTATTATTATTATTATATTTAATCGTATAATCATTTTGAAAGATATGAAAATTATAATGGATTGAGAGGACAAAAAGGAAAAATAATAATTTAGTTAAGTCTAAACTCCTACATTTTTATTCCTTGATTCAAACTAGTGACAAATAAAACTCGTACTTCTTCAAAGTATTGAACTAATAAATTCATACCTATTTTACATACGTATACAAATGATAAATTAGTAAAGCATATAATGTCATACTAAAAAAATCTTACCGGTCTGGAAATTGTTTCAATAGTTGCCATATAATCTGCAACTAGTCTTATTGAATTTATGTGAACAAAAGATTTTGAACTGTATCTATAACTCAAACAGTTTTATGAACATAGTTAACTGCTCCTACTGAATCGCAGATTCTACCGTACCTACTTATAGTTTTATAAAATGGTATGATATAGATATTTTTTCTAAGATTGTTGATACAAGAGTTCTGGGGAACATGGTTAAACATTTTTTTAGAAATTAGTGGAAAAAAATGAACGGAGAAGAAACCACTATAACAGAGATATGATATTTTAATTACTCATTATGTCTGGGTGTGGAACAGGGATCAGATATATACGTGGCATGTAATGTAATTAAGCGAAGAAAATCTTTTTCCTAAGTATGAAGTTTTCCCCGTATCGATCGAGCAAAGTAAGGTAAAAACTCGCGTTCTCATGCTTGGAAAGGCGAAACGGTTCCCCCAGCCCAGCAGTATGCTGTTCATTCCCGTCATGCATGGGGGTTACAGATTGCCGCTGAGAACGTTAAATCACACGACCTGAGCTCTGTCTCCTGTCCCTGACTCCTGCTTGGTTCTGCCTTCCACCAAACATCGATTTATCTGCTCTTCAATGGAGCAGCATGAATATCATCACTTCCAGATTGATCTTTTATATTCTCAAAATAAACCAATGGCCTTGTCATTATAAGCACGTACACTCGCATCAGATCAATAAAGCCTATTTTTAAGTAATGAACTAAACTGATAATAAATATTTTATTATTCCAGGGACTTTGTCGATCTGTACTCTATAACCAAAATATTTTTAAAATTTGTAATATTCTTGACATATTACACGTATATTCCTTCTAAATTTAAAAATATCTACTTGTGCGATCTTTTTTTTTATTAAAAAGAACTGATTTTGGCCCAATATTTTTTGATAATAAAGTATTCTATTATTTTATTAGTACTTTCAACAAAATGCTATTGTAACTATTACAACTATTAAATTTTGCATGTAGTAGGTAATCTGAAAACACATATACGAGATTTAATTAAAAATTGATACCATGGTCTGTGGTCTGTGAATTGTATGCCAGATTTCATTAATTTTTATATATTTCATTATGCTCGAAATAGATTTTATTTGTGTACTTTGCCTGTATTTTAATTATATTAGTTTTAATTTTATTTTTTTGTAGGATATTAAACCGGATGCTTGTAAATGACGCCAATAAATTATATTAGAAGTGCAGATTGTATTTAATAGCTAAATATGATGAACAAAGAATTTTGACACGCGCAGCGTATTTTTTATTTAAAAATAGTGGAACAAAGAATTTGTATTAAATTTTGTATTAAAATAGTATGAAGTGCAGTGACAGTAAATATATAAAAATAGTAAAAAAATCAGCAATTATTACAATAATCATGAACAGCAAAGTTTACTTTAAAATTTAAAAATTAAAATTTAAAGCAAAGTGCCGAATAATAGAGTTGCCAGAAAATTTTAATTTCATGCATCGACCTGCCAAATGATTTGCTTTTTGAAAGAGAATGGCTATTGTATAATATCAAAAATTAGCTCAATCAACCCCCACAGTCACCGGACTTACACCGGATTAAGTAAGTGCAAGAATTTTCATTTTTAAAGAAGAATATATGGTATGACTAGCGAATGAAAGTTGACGTTTAAATTATTTTATAGATGTGGTCTCTTTTGAAACTCTAGGGAAGAATAGAATTATACGAAATATTAAGGTATGAAATTTTTGCATGAACCCATTTAAATACTGGACTAGGAAAGCATAGAAATACATTACTATGTCTGGTTGAAAATAGATGGCCGACTAGGGTAACTGAATATCAAAAAAGGGGTGCGTTTAAAATATTTTAAACATTTTTCGTTTATGTTCATTATAACGTATAACAAAATTATTTGATCTTGCAACTATTCAGTTTGGGATTCTATGAAATAGGATTATTTTTAATTTCCTCTAACAGTAATTCCGACTCGAGAGTTGCTTACACCTGGCACGAACGAACTAGAATTTGCGGTATTAAATTGTTTAAATACATCCCTGAATCCTGTTGTTAAGGTTATTTTATATGCCTCCTAGTACGGAGTAATTCTAATCTTCTGTAACGGAATACACAAGGGTCAGTTTCCTTTCAAATCAAATATAGGGAAATGTTTTCAAAAGAAACCACATCTATTAAATAATCTAAACTTTCATTCGCTAGTTATACTGTACCATTAAAGCCAAAGAAGAATTAAAACATAAATTACAAGAAAAAAGGCAGATATAACACCTATATAAAAACCAAAGGAAATCCGACGAAATACTATATTATGTTTATTTTTGTAAAACATATTTTTTTAGGCTAGTATTTTTCCTAAAATAGGTAGATTAAAACTACAACAAAAGTATGTTGTGTGAAGCCGAGTAGTGCTTCTAGAAATACACTCCAAATTAAATTATCCTACCCTATATATCAAAACTTGTAACTAACCCACCAAATCTTGCCTTTAAACATATATTCATGCCAAACCAAATCCATACCATCCCATTATTCCGAACTCTTCTCCAACAAAAAATAACTTAATTCCTGACAACGCTCCAACTAAATCTGACCGACCTTGAAAGAAATTATGACGAAAATATTGCACCATGGAGAATAATACCATCAAATTATAAGTATATTTTACAACTAACTGAACATAAAAGTCAGAAACACCTCCTACAGTAATCAGACAAGATTTGAAACAAATATGTAGTGAATACCAAAACGCCCAAAAAGTATACACCGACAGGTCAAAAACATCAGAAGGGACATGAGCAGCAATAAACACAGACGAAAATTAATTAAAAATCTATCTGCCATACGAGATAAGCACCTTCACATCCGAAGCCTATCGGATACTCACTTTACAAGAGGAAAATCCAGGTGAGTGTTAAAATATCAAGAAGAATACATCATTCTTACTGATGCACTACATGTACTCATAATAAAAGAAAAAAAAAACATATACTGTAGAAAACATGTAAACCAAAAAATCCAACACCAAATACAAAACACAAGCGAATACCAGCAAATATCATATGGTTACCAGCTCATGTATAGCCATCAGGAAAAACGAAGATATGGACCAGACAGCAAAAGAAGCCATTCAAGAAGTTGTTTCACACTTTCACACTCTAATTAAAGATTTTCTGAAAATCATTAAAGTCAAAAAGCATTGGGATGAAAAGTGGGCAAGTATCACAGGCAATAAATTAAGAGATATCAAACCAACCACAGAAAAATGGACGAACATGGAAAAACGGACGGACCAAATAAAAACCAGCAGATTACGAATAGAGATTCACGGGCTTGGCCTGAAGCTTGTAAGCTTGGCTTGGTTTGAAAAAGCTTGAAAAATCAAGCCAAGCCTGCCGTTCAAAAAAGCTTGACTTTTTAAGCCAAGCCAAGCTTTAGTTCCACAAAGCTCAAGCCAAACCAAGCCTAACATTTAAAAAGCTTGAATTTTCAAGCCAAACCAAGCCTTCGATTGTCAAGTAGCTTGGTTGAAAACAAGCTTTTTCAAGCTTTTCTTAAGAAACCGTAATTTATAAAATGTTGAAAAATGTAACACATGTCATACCCAAATCTCAATACAACCCCATATGTACAGGTGTCTCATTTTCGATGTTTTTTTAAGGTATCTCGGGTAATATTAATGATAGAGTAAAACCATTTGCACATTCCAGGCTCAACTTTTCCAGAAATGTTTAATAGTCACCACAGGAATTTTCGATCTTCTTTTGTTTCTGAGCTACAGGCAAAAACTCGTTTTTCGCTCATTTTGAAAATATTTCATATCTTATTTATTATGACAGTTAGAGAAAAAATGTTTTTACAAAAATTTTACCGTTTTTTAAATAGGATAAAATGGCGTAATTAGATTTTTTGAAAACTTAATAATTCTCGAGATATAACACAAAATTACGATTTTTTAAATGGGAACCTATGTTGAAAATAGTCTCATTTGTTTGCTAATTTTATAAGCTTTTCAATGATATATAACAAGTCTACTTTCCTTTGTTTTAAATATTAATAAAAGACGAATTATTAATTTATTGGGGTGAAAATATTGAAAATTATTAAGAAACAAATGAAAAAATCTATTCCAGATCATCATTTGCATATTTCTAATGGTTTTTGTTTCAGTTTTACTCATTTTCTCAATTTATTTACTTCAAAAGCATATTAAACCATTTTGATCGGATTGTGTCAAAGCCAACTGTAACGTCGGTAAATAGTAATTTAACTAACCCGAAAATAATTGGTTAAGAATAATTTTGAGAACAAAATTGATAGATATTGAATCAAAATAAACAAATGATGATTTGTAATAATTTTTTTCATTTGTTTCTTGATAATTTCCAATATTTTCACCTCAATAAATTAATAATTCGTCTTTTATTAATGTTTAAAACAAAAGAATGTAGACTTATTATATATCATCGAATAGCTTATAAATTAAGCAAAAAGACGAGACTATTTTCAATATAGGTTCCCATTTAAAAAATCATAAGTTTGTGTTATATCTCGAGAATTATTAAGTTTTCAAAATATCTAATTACGCCATTTTATTGTATTTAAAAAACGGTAAATTTTTTGTAAAAACATTTTTTCTCTATCATAATAAATAAGATATGATATATTTTCAAAATAAGCAAAAAACGAGTTTTTGCCTGTAGCTCAGAAACAAAAGAAGATCGAAAATTCCTGTGGTGCCTATTAAACTTTTCTCGAAAAGTTGACCCTGCAATGTGCAAACGGTTTCGCTCTATCATTAATATTACCCGAGATACCCTAAAAAAACATCGAAAATGAGACAGCCTGTACAATGAACCACCGAAGCTAGAAGAAGTATTAGGAAAAACTCAACAATCTCAACAACATCATCCAGTTTTGTAAAGACATTCAAACTCTAACATAATATACATCATTGTAATTGTTTTACCATAAAATACTTTATATTTATTGCTAAACACTCTACTGGGTACTAATAGCCGTATAGTTGTTGATGTACTCATTTTTACTTCCTTGTACAAAGTAAAGGAAGTATTGTATTCGCGAAAAATTTCGGTTTTCAGATTTCAACGGAAATATCCATTTTGGCCATCCCTGAATCCATTCTAATTTCGTCGTGACGTCTGTACGTACGTACGTACGTACGTACGTATCTCGCATAACTCAAAAACGGTAAGCCGTAGAAAGTTGAAATTTTGTATTTAGGACTTCTATAACATCTAGTTGTGCACCTCCCTTTTTGGTCATTACATAATTTCCAGAAAAGGTACTTTATTTGAAGCCTATAATAGATTTTAATGAAAAACTATATTAAAATATAATCTAAAACTTTTCAAATTTAGTATATAAGACTTTTATATCAATTGGAATAACATAGCAGAATTTGGTTAAAACAGGCTAACCGGAAGTGATATATTACCTGAAGTTGTTAACAGTTTTTCTTGAATAAAATGGTTTCATTTTGATTTTAGAAATAAATGCTTCAAATAAGAGTATTAGAGAATTAAATTCTGCGTCCAGCACATCAAGTATTATTAAATTAGCCCTTTGTATAAGCGAGATATGTAAATTTAAAGCTTGTATACTTTTTGGTTTTTGTAATGAAGCTTGCTATGGATTAGGACAAAAAAAATAAAAAATAGATGTTAATGTCAAATTACGTCAAATACGTGCAGTTTTATAATTGAGTCTATACTTCATCTTCATATTGGTCTTGCGTACAAGGAAGTCGTGTGGTGTCCACATCAGATTTTTTTAATAAAAAAAAACTAATGTCGTACCTAGACTTTTTAATGTAGCTTTGTACATTGTTTCAAATTTGTTTAAAATTCTAATAAGAATCTAGAACTAATTTATTTAATTGTATGTATGACTATTTGTATTATTTGATACGATATCTTGATAGTTACTATAGGAACTTTTATTTTTCATACTTGTTTTACAGACATCCATTTGTACCACTTAAAACACAACAATGTCACATTATATCAAGAAACAAAAAACTTTTTCAGCATAATGAAAGAAAAGGAGATAGAACTTGACAAACAATATTGTTTATTGGTATACATTAATTTACATAACATAAATTTTACGCCATAAATTGTTATTGGAGTTAAACTCTGTTAACAATTTGAAACATTACAAGTATGTTTACTTAAATAATTAAAGATGCGTATGCGATACACGCGAAATAAAGCGAAGGCGTGTGTATTATTCATAGCAGTGGATGTAATTTTCACGCTTCTGCAGTCTTAATCTCCAGGAAGTCATTAGGGATGCAATAATCCAATCACGAGTCTTATCGTTTTCATTAATCACACTACTATTAAATGAGTTTTAGCTGTGTCATTAAAACTTACTCCAGCGGTTAAGTACTGCTTCTTTACCTATTAAATTGAGCAAAAATTATAGTAGGTACCTATCAAAATATTTTAGTAGGTTCTTGTAATTGTTTCATAATTAGTAGGTATACCTTACAGAAAACTAAGACTATTTCCATTCAAGCACGCCTGTAATGTTAGGGCAAAATACCATTTTTACAACATTTGGCTTAGCACTTTAATCTCTTTGAAAAAGTTCAATTATATGGGAGGTTATGAAAATTAAAATGTAAAAACTTCTAACTGAAATGCTTAATTATTAAATTGAATTTTAAAACACATGTGTTGTATAATCAAAGACTTCTTAACGTTGAAGAATATAAAATAAATCTGCTTATATTTTTACAACTTCTATAAAGTTATAATTCATATTGGGATTTTCAAATAAGAAAACACTAACTAGTGGCGACTATTAGAACTACAAACAGTGGTACACATTTGACATTTACATGATACTACAACTATATATGACTACAAAAACTTTATTATACATAGTTGAATTATAAATAAAAAATACTAATAAATCAGAAAATAATACGAAAACTAAAGAAATACAATTGACAGAAATGCTACGCTGACACACGTCAGCAAAAAGTGTACCAGTGTTTAATGCGATCAGCGCCATCTCTTGATACTTGAAAATCCCAATAAAGAAGAATGTGGAAGAATATTCGTAAAAAATGTCAAGATAAATGTAATATTTCTAAGAGAAACTTGTATAGGAAGATGTCTTCAACATATTGCATCGCAAATCATTCTAGACTCCACAGCAGATGGTATCGGATAGGAAATTCATGACACTTTTCTATCTGTCTTCTTCGATATATAAAATATTCCAGACATCTGATAGATTAAATTTTCTTCAGTTTACAACTCTGGGAGTGCAGTTAAGCGGAGGAATCGGAAAGAAACTAATTTTATATTCCAAAAGAAAAAGCTTGACATTTTGTATCAAAATATAGATGCAATGCTAATTCATACGCTGTATTTTTCTTTGCATTGCAATGTGCAATAAAATTGAAATACTTTGTAATATACATCGAAGTCTGTAGTAAAATAAAGGAAAAACACAGATTCCTACAATTTTCATAATAATGTATACAAGACGAGCCCTGCGAAGTATCAACTAAGAACTTCTGAAATAACCCGTTTTTGTAATTTCGTATTCGTTTGCAGAAGTATTTCTTTTCGAAAAATAATTATCATTGCTATATCTTAAAATAAAGTTGTAGGCAGCTATTGCCTTTAACAAATTGTTATATAATATTTCTTATACTTGTAAATATTTAAATATTTTTCATAATATACATAATCCAATATTTTTCAGAATGTTTTATTTTACACTATTTTTTAAGATAAACGTTATTGTTGTAAATTACATACAGGAGGTGCAAATTTCTAAGCCTCTTATGTAAATAGCAGTAGAGGTGGCGATGAAAAAATTACGTGAACTTTTACAACTTTTTTGAGCTCATACAAAGTTGGTATTATATAAGTAACGTTAAAGTTTTACTAAATATTTTCTTTTTCTGTTAAATTTTCTTGAACGCAACAACAAAAAGCTCTGTAACTACTTTTATATTTTATTTTTGAACACAATACGATTTCTTATCTTTTATCGAAAACAAACATGGATTAAACAGCAAAATAAAAACTTATTCATCTTAAAAATAAAAACTTATTCAACAACTTAACAATAAATACTGGACCATTTGATCAAAAATTACATTGAAGAACAAGAAATAATAGGGCTGTTGCAAAAATTCTTATATACCTTGTAAGTATTAAATTAAAAAAAAAAATACAATGACTGGCTTCAAATTTGAAATTATGACGAAATGTCCACTAGGTATTTACATACATACATAAAATCACGCATTTCCCACTTAGTGGGTTAGCACAAACCCGAAAGAACAACAATAACATCATCCAAAAAATAATCAGTCTCTCTTTCAACAACATTCGTACTAACCTGACAACATATATTAGGTATTTTACAAATACTTATCGAAATTTGTGTAATATTTTGAAAAAATTATTTACTTCTTTCGATGGCACGATGATTGTAAAGTACCTATTAAAAATAGTAAAACCTCTTAGACATAATATTAAATACGAGTACCTAATATTGTTTATTTTTTAAATAATTTTGTTATTCTGGTTACACTCTTTTGTACAAAAAATTTATGAGTTTAAATTTTACATTCTTAAATTTTGATACGGGCTACTATTTTTGAGAAAAAAGCAAAAAAAAACGCATTTTTTGCACTTTTAATTAAAAATGACGGCTTGCGCCGAGCTTCCCAAATGTCAAAAACTTGAGTTTTTCATCTCCGTCCCGACCTAAACAATATATGTTAAACTCGTTTCTATACCACCTTATATACCTACGATAGCAAAGTTACAAAAATTAATTCTTCTATATATCAATTGTAATAAGATTGGAAATCTTGAGATACAATTAGTGTTTCATCAAGACAAGAAATCTCGTCTTGATGATCATTTCTTGTCTTGGCTTGATTTTCAAGAAAAGAAAATAAAAATGTCTTGTCTTGCTCATTTCTTGGCGACGTAATTCTTGTCTTGTTTCAAGAATTCTTGATATTTCTTGTTTCTTGATATTTTAGGGTAATCCCCTTTTCCTATCGCTTTATCCAATCCGAACGCTCAATTGTAGCGTTGTCTGTGTCTGCCCTTGCCCCTTTTAGTTAAATAATCAAATAATATTACTTTGATGTTGGTTGCGCATGCATTGTAGTACTAGTTGTTGTTATTTCGATATTCCGTTCTTTTTATTTAAAACAATGAGTGTTCAAAGAAAAATAAATCAGATTCGGAATTGGTTTTATCCCAAAATAATATTTGTCCCTCTCAAATATAATAAAAATATGATTTGGCCAGCACAGCACAATACCTCTCGTCATTTAATTTTAATTATACTTCATTCCACGTAAGAAAATAGCGTTGGTTTAGATGGGGATATAAACTCTGCCCTTTGATTGGTCACAGTGCAAACCTAATAATGGTTTCTTTCCTCTTTTCATATTTTTTTCGAAATTTTCTGAATAATAGTATTTAAGTCTAGCGTTAAGAGGATCTAGATACATAAAACCTACAAATGCAGATTTGCAATATTAATTGTCAAGAAATCAAGATTTCTTGATAAGAAATCTTGATTTTTGATGATACTTTCTTGTCTTGTCTTGGGAAATAAAAAATACTTCTTGTCTTGGTCTTGTCTTGATTTCAAGACAAGATCAAGACAAGATCAAGAGTATATTTTGATTTTTGTGAAACACTAGATACAATAAAGAATTAAAAGAATTAAAATATAATTTTCACTACGTGTAAAAAAAGATGCACTGAAAATTTAACTCTGGCGTAATTTTTTACTGTACTGAGAATGTTCTACAATCTACATTTATTTCACAGCATAAAAACTTTCCGCAAACAAAGTACCATTTTATATTAATACGGCTAGACATAATTTCTGTTTCGAAAAGTTTTAGTCAACGTAAAGGTGTTATTTTTTTAAGATTAGCTTTATAATTTATTCATTTACTTGGCTATATATTTAACCTAAATCCAGGGGAGGATTTAGGCATGGGCTTTATGGGCTGCAGCCCAGGGCCCCGCAGACAAAAGGCTTCGCGTTGCTAGCAATCGGTCTCAGGGCCACGCAGATACAAAGGGCTTCCCGCTGCTAGCAATCGGTATAAACCATGCAACAGTCACCGACAATGCGACATACTGTATTAACATGATCAAATGAATTATTTTAAAGAATAAGTGTTATTTTTTCTTTTTCCTTTTCTTTTTAGTATTTATTCTGGACGTACGAATTTGATTATCAATGATAAAACACAGTCTTTGACAATAGTTTCAATCTATTTTAGAAAAAATATCAATCTAAAATCGAATTTAATTCATTTCTTAACTAAAACGAAAAGCATTATGATACGTTTTATACAGAGAAAAAAAAATAAATATTAAAATATTCCTAATTTTATGACGAAAAAGTCTCCGTACGATAACCAAAATATTAAAATTATAAACTGTTTGGTATATGTTTTATAAAGATATATATTTTGTTGGGTATCCGTTCGTTTTCATAACAGCAACTAAATAATGATCCATTGAATCTACCAAATTTTTGGTCCCCGATGGCGTAATATTCTGTCTGGGTAATTGACCTTATTTTTGATAAGTATTATATAATAATTATCCTTTTACAAGACTAAAATTATTTGTCGGATCGTACTTATGTAAGAAATTAAAATTGTTTACTAAGCCTTTTTTGGCACGTTTTCTATTCATAAATGTTGCAATAAAAGCTAATTTTCCTACTCTCATTGACTAAATATACCCCAAAACACCATGGTCCATTAAAAAAAAACATTATAAAGTTTTTTGAGAAACTGATGGCGGTTAGATGGTTAATTCGATAGACAGTAATAGCCATAGGGACCCCAAACAGTATTAGCCAAGGATCCCCAAAGTTCACGGTCCACTCCTGTCTGAATCAGTAACATCAATAAACAGTGACAGTTTTGTATGACAGAATTAGGGGCTACCCTATTTAGGCCCGGTGTTTTTACCCGAGGAGAAAGTGTCAGTTAACTTAACTGCCAAATAAAAAGAAAATATCGCATCGATACTACAGCATAAATTGACAAAATTATACACATGTTAATTATATGATGCGATATTTTCTCTTATCTGGCAGATAAATTAACTGACACCCTATCAAGAGGCGAAAAAATCCGGCCTTAGAAAATGTAATCAAATTCACTGATATGACGTCAAGACGAACAATTTCATATTCTACATAAGCAGTGATGATTTGATGTAATGTGGAGTAACAACTGACAAGTGTGGCAAGAATGTACCATAACTTCTGTTGCTGCACGACATTGTTCAAGTTTTGTGCTTTGACAAATTATTACATATTATTATTTATATTAATTTATTTCATTATTGTCTAATGAGAAAAATGAATGGTTTAAATAATTTTTGCTTTTTTGTACATACATTTATCTGTCAATTAAGATAATTAGAATTTGTTAATTGGTTTCCTCAGAGTACACTGTACAGTTTTAACGTAGCTGTAACTACCTTTTTGGGTTAAAACTATATGAACGATCCTTCCTTTTTAAAAGGTCGATGCACCAATCTCTGTTTAGGGTAGTAAAACCTACCTCACTCCCAGGTAGACACGATACGACCCTTCATATAGTGGGATGCAAATGCCCGCAGTGGTTTATAGAAATACTTTAAAGTGATTTGAAATTTCCGTATCACAAGTTACCAGTAAATGCCTGTAAGGTCATTGCAAATTCCTTGAAAAGTATGTTATTATGTTATTAGCATTCAGAAAAAATAATACATTATATATAATAAAAGATTTATTTACTTAAACAAAATATACATACATAAATAAAATAAGATAAGGTATATTGTAAGTTACATAATATGTTTTATTTTTGAGGTGACTCCTGGTAAATGCCCACACGGTACGAATATGTCAGTATCATTCACGATATCTGCGAACAAAGCAGATTAGCACATCCAGCAATGGATAATATATCATGATGATATATTTATTTTATTTATAAATAAAGTATGTATTCAAAAAAAGGTCACGTTCACTGGCTATTGCTCCAATTCTTGCAGGTCCTCGAGGAATATCTTCACTTTCTTTGGTTCCTCTTGTAGCAGATAAAACTAAATTAGTATTGTTGTGTCTAATAAATATTTACGAACAAAAGATTTATTTATTAACGTTTCATTCAAAATACTTGCTAATTTTTCAATGTTTATTTTCTTGTAATTAAATAGTTATATAATTTTATTAACAGGAAAATAATCATATTAAATGATAATTCAACAAAAATAAAAAAAAATACCTTAGGTATAGGTATGTACCGCGAAATATAGTTATATTATCTTTGAAAGTATGTAAATAAAAAGAAAATGAAACAAAATAAAGAAAATTATCTTCAAAGTTCTGATTTTTATACGTCGAACATGGTTTGTCAAGATGCGCGTTTTTCTATAATCGGCACATCTTTATTTTTTGTAGAAAATACTGTGATAACAAATCTACATGTATGTTATTTTGTATCGCACTAAACCAAGAAGGAGCTAAAAAAATAGAAGGAAATTAGTTTTTATAATTAAAAATATAACATAATGTATTTTACCTGAGTTTCAAGTATGCTCATTGCGACTGTCGACAAGAGGATAACGAATGACAAAATGACACATAAATTTCTCATCCCTCCGACCCTCTGTATTTTCCTTCTAATCCCTAGAAATGCGGAACCGTTATGCTGGCCATCGGAAAAACCTGTAGGGCCTTCAGTTGCTAGCTGGACTAACAAACAATTTCTAAGAAATGCGAAATCTTATTCGATCACTTTTCATTTCCGAAATCTTACAAATAACTAATATCGTTTTGCATTTGTTTATATAACAACTATAAGTCTACACATCGTCAGTTATGTTTCATTGAATATTTTAGTTTTTCAAATAATTTTATGAACACGGGTAAATAATGCTATAAATCAATTGTACTCTGTTATGTTTTGCATTTCACACATTTATTTATCTATCTTGTAATATGCTACGTATATTCAATAATTTGTTACAAATCACTTTCTAATAAGTAACGTAGAAAACGATATTTGTATGTACGGAATTATAAAAAATATAATAAGGTTAATTAACAAATTTAATTTGTATTAACAATTAAGTTCAATAAGTTTGCAAAATTCAGTAAAACTGAACATTTTATATTATTTCTGCCGTCGTTTTCTTATTATTCCTTTGTAATTTCACATATATGACATTGTTACGTGCTAATTAATGTCGAGTCCATATTTTTTATGATAGGAACTGTACCTCAAATTGAATGTAGAATATTCAGCTCGAATCAACCCTAAAGGTCTAAACATGTTACGAAGGTAGTAGCACCTACCTCGTATACCCACAGTGCAACACAGATGAGTGTAAGCGACTTGAATCAGCCCTACCAAAATTTCCTACCTTTTTCTTACCATGTTTCAACGTTGATACCCTAAATCAACTTTAGGGAAGATTCAACAACCCAATTAGAGATTCATCTTCCCTGTTTCTACCCCAAAACTTTACAGTGTAGTATAGGCTGCGAGATTTATTTATATACCTTTTTTATTTCTAAATTTACAGAAGATATAATAAAGAAAGTAATAGATATTTTAATGGTCATTAATATTTGAAATAAAATAAATTGTCAAAAAATAATTTAAAAAAAATTGTTTATTGCTTCAGGTAAACTACAACTACATACAAAGGTTGTCTAAGACAAGTAAAAATTACGGAATGCAATATTTGTATTTTTTTACAAACTTATTAACAAAATTTTCTAAGTAACATTAAAATTAAATATTATAATTAATTTACAATACATAACTAGTTCAATGTAAGTTTATGTTGGAAATTCATACAATAAAATGCGAAAAAATTCTCCAGTTTCCTCAACATATAGGCAAGTGCTGTGACAAGAACATTTTACAGATTATTTTGCTGACTGCAGCGAATTTATTTTGACAGTTTCCACCTAATGCTGAATTTGAGTTAAATCTATTGCGTTCTTGCGGCGACAAGTGAATTAAACATGTTTTGTAGAAACCCTGTCAATTTTGCTTGACATTTACAGTGTTATAAATAAGTAAATTGTAAACACTTCGAAATATGTTCTGATGTATGCAGACTAAATCTATGTAACGCATTTATATAGTACGCATTTAGTTAATTTACGTCAAGTATTTGGTTTCAGCCAACCAAATGCACTTTTGAATGAGAATAATATGATTTAATTATCAGCATACCCACCAATATACGGTTAAAATCGCAAGTACCATGGGTAAAAGTCTTTAATAAGTGTAATAACCACTAATTACTAAGCAATCGACAGCGGTATTACTCCTTACACAGTTAGCATCACCTGAACTTACCATGAATAACTGTCATATATATTAGATCGTTGCATGCGAGTGCGAAAGATCAGTTATAGTGGAATTTTTACGACAGAAAAACACGTGTGTACTAATTAAGAATAAAATAGCGTCTAATATTGACATTAGATCCACCACCAACTAAATCACGGCATTAGATCATAGTTAATAATAAATAATTTTAGTAATTAATACAAATAATTCTAGTATGTAAAATCTACAAGGAAGCTAGACGGAATCAGGGTTTATTGGCTGGGTTTACAAATAGGGTCGTATTTATCATTCGGGTTGTTGTTTGGATAGGATCTAATTATGATCTTGATATCTACTTCTTGGGACTATAAACTAGTCTGTGTTCTGTTTTGTTGAATTATAGAAAGTGTAGTTTATTACATTAAATAAGAATTAATTTAATATGATTAAATAAATTGATAGTGAAAACTTTTGCACACTAACTTCTGGTCTGTCTTCAAAGAACAAGTTAATCAGATTGTTATACAGAATTTGAGTTAATTTGTTAATAAAGTTAAAATGCGAACACGCACTGTTTTAAGTGATAAAAAATTTGGTCTTTTTCATTCTCTATATTATCTCTGCTACCTAATCTGTACACATTATCTAAACGTACTTACGTTGCTAGAAAACCAAATAAAGAATTAAAAATGGAAAACTTATAACAAGCAATAGTTAAGTATGGCAGTGACAACATTATGGTATACCTATTTAGTCAAGGAAGTAGGAAAATTAGCTTTTATTGCAACAATCATGCATAGCAAAGGTTACTTCGAAATTTTAAAGGCAAATTTGTTTAAAAAGTGGACTTACCAAACAATTCGAAAAATAATTCGCATCTTTCATATGAATAGGTAAGTAGCTATTTTAATATTATTATATCCTTAAAAAACATAAATGAATACCAAAGAAGAGTTAAAAATAATAATTACAAGAATAATTGAAGCGTTGAGGAAAAGGTTCTATTAATGGTAGTTTTGAAGATATCAATAAAAACTGATAAAAGAGTAAAGTAAGAAATTACATGAAAATTTACAATTAACAATGTGTAAATCTAAGTAAGCTAAACACTGCCTTACATCGTTTTGGTTATTTAAAAGTACTATAAGTATGTTATACTGAAACAAAGTTGGCGGAATCTTTTCCTTTTACACCTCAACTAGGATGACTGAAAATAGTTAAAGATAAACACTTCTACTATATATAATCTGTTTAATTCTCGAAGCTACATCGTTAACAGTAAGGGACCTAGAAAGTTCTTTCTTTGATTATCCTAAATTAAAAAGAAAAATGAACTTATGTTGTATTTTCATTTTAAAATTACCTACGGAACACACCCTTAAGAATCGAGTCGCGGATAGCCTATATTTATTTGCCATGTAGGAATATTTGGTTTTTAGAAGTCATTTGACGCGGCTTTGAGACTAATATAAAATGGTTATCTCAGTTTGAAATGCCCAATATGCGGAATCTTTTCTTTGTAAATATCAATTGCACAATACAGCGGATAGACAATAATGTAATTATTTTTCCACATTACTATACTACTATACATACAACATTACTATTAATGTAATACAAGTAATAAAATATAGTGTATTTTTTTGTACAAACGATATTAAATTTATCGTTAGTTAAATCGCCCGCAATATGATGACGTATGCAGTATCTTTGGTTTGCCGTAGTTGTCCGCTACGAGCGCTAGTTTGGCATGAAAACATGAACGTATGTCTCCTATATTTGATATTGAAACGTCAAATTCAATATCAAACCGCAAAAAGCAAATTATTTGATTTTAAATATGTAAATGTAAAATCTAGAAAATACGATAAACACAGAAATTTAATTGTCAAGTGTGAAATGTAAACATAAACAGGTGGCTGTGTTTTTCTTCTGTCTCTTTTTATGAAGCACGTTTTGAGTACGTATGGCGAGACTAATTCGCACATAGTTATGTACGCCGTAATGGCGGCAAGAATATATTGCAAAAGTTTATAATTTTTTCTCTGGTATTTTTAATTTTTTTACAAAATATAATAATAAAAACGTTTAACATTTATAAATATTTTAACATATAAAAAAATCAAAAATTCGAAAACTCCTCCATTGGTAGATTTAATGGCTCGTCGTTTAGCTGTTGTAAAAGCCAAAGGAATCCCAACTTAGTATTATATTGGTTGGAATTTTTTGTAATGAAATTATGAATATAAAATAATTGCGTTTTTGTTTATTAAGAAAATAAAAGTTTTCATATTAAAATTTAAAAAAATTAAATCTTGAATTCTAGACTGCTATCTTTCCTAAAATAGATTGAAACCATTGACAAATAAAAACTCTTTGTATCAATGTAATATTGTAATATGGACCTGAATACGTGTATCAGTGCCAAGAATTGTTAGTCAGAAAATGGAACAATAAATAAATCGTTTTTTAAATATAATTTATGTACTTATTATTTATTTTGTTCACAAATTTAAAAATAATATTTAAAAAATTTGTTAAAACTTTCACCAACAGAAAATGTAAACCGGGTTAACATATATAATGCATTTTCTTAGTGTAGGGAAAACTAACACTGTATATAAAGCTTTAATTATTTGAGATGTTGCTTGAAACGTGGCATATTAAATCAGTTTCAAACTGTTTGAAATATAAAATAAGAAAGTACGTCGCTTACAAAAGAAAAATGTCAGAGTACTATTAAAATACCGAACATGCAACATTGATCCATTGCCCGCTTTGCAAAAAGTTTCCAATAAAGAAGAAATATTCATGTAAAGTTAATTAGAACCATTCAGGGTAAAAAATTAAAAATTAACTTTGATTGTTTTGTTTATTATTTAAGCTCAGTGCGATAAATAGAACGAATATGAATTATTTCCTTCATCATACTGACAGATGAATTGAATTTTAATGTAAATGTGTATTGTATAAGCAAATGGAAAATAAATTGAACAATTATTTTTTGACAAATTTGAAAATAAATACCTTTTCCGTATACATAAATTATGCAGCAAATTTGGAACAATCAATATTTGCTAAAAGTATAATTTGAAATATGAATTATTGACGATAATTGAATTTTCATCTCCGCACTTATCCACTAATATTTGGATATACATTATATTAACTTTATTTTAAATTAATGTTGTAAATTAAAATTAATTATTTCTAAATAAATAATATGCGTTATAAAACTATGTTACCAATATTAAATTAGCGTTATCGGACGAAGCAAAAAGTTGGAGTCCGCTTTTGTTTTTGCTATGAAATAAAATGAGCTACATATATCCAGAGCATATTAAATTAAAATCATATTACACTACAAATATTGAAACTAATTTAGAACATGTCTAATTTACAAAAAGCTGTTAAATACATTTTGTATTTAAAACGGGGAAAAGATAATTATTTTAACAGTGTTTACTAAGCTAATATTTATTTTGGAGAATATTGTATATTTTTGATTACAGCATGTAGCCGGTCTCTCGGTCTAAATAAATTTAATACAAAATTTAAAATTCCACAGTACCCATTAGTTAACGGCATAATATTTCTTATTTTTAAAATTGTAATATGTCTATAAATATAACATAATGTAATTATTAAATTAATGAGTAAGACTTAAATGTGTTCTTCATTGTTAATATATTTTCATAGTACATTTTTGAACTAAGGGCCGATCTTTTCACCATTCGATAGAGTGCTGAATAAAGTTATATGGAGGATGAAATAAACATACCGCAACATTTAATTAAAGAATATATGTTGCTGACCCAAACATGCATGGAATTGAATGCTTGCACATTTGATGGTGAATTTTATAAGCAAACTTTCGGAACAGCAATGGGCAACCCTTTATCACCCTTTTTGGCAAATTTATTCCTATCAAATTTTGAAAATAATTTGAAAAACAGTGACATTACCTTTCCCAAAACATTGCTCAGATATGTAGACGATATTTTCGCCATAATTGATAGAAATTTTGATTTAGAGAACTTCCTGAATATTATCAATTCATAGTACCCCACCATAAAATTTACCTATGAACTAGAAGAAAATAATTCACTTCCATTTCTAGATTTGAAAATTTTGAAAAATGACAACAAAATTGAATTTGATATCTATAGAAAGCCAACCAATACTGAAAATTATATAGATTCCTCTTCCAATACTCACTTCACTTACAAAATTGTAGCTTTCAATTCCATGCTACACAGATTATTCAACGTACCATTGAGCAAAGAAAAGTTTAATACTGAACTTCAACATATATACCATATAGCCAAAATCCATGGTTATGAAAGATCCTTAATAACGAAACTCTACAATAATAGACATAAATATAAAATGTTTCTAAAAAACAACACCACGTTTTCAAGAGAAACGAAGGATACCATGTACCGCAAGTTTATTTTTTCACAGAACAGTCTCCATAAATTTTCCAATTTATTCAAGAAATTCAATATTACGTTAGCCTTTCATAACAAATATACTATAAAAATTTTATTACAAACACATTCAGAATCTAAAAATGAACTAGATAATTCAAACAAATATATATTGGTCAAACAAAAAGAAAAATCCAAACAAGATTCCAAGAGCATATGTATAATTTAAAAAACAAAAACATTTACAGTTCAACAATAACCCTACATTACCATAATACAGGACATAACTTCCAGAGCTCCGATGTAAAATGTATCAAAAAATGTAATAATAGTCGTAAATTAACAATATTAGAAGCCATAGAAATGCAGAAAATTTCCAAAATCTTGTTGAACACAGATTTGTCACCATTAGAAAATCTCCTTCTCGAGTTTGTAAAACCAATCGTCAACACTAACCCCACCCACCCCTTTTATCATTTGTAAATTTTATACTGCTAGCCCAACTTGTATTGTAATTGGATACTGGAATCCCCACCTATAATTAGTTGTATATTTAATCTCAGGCAATGATGTATTTGTTAGTACAACTGATGATGATTGCCTGGCAATCGAAATGTACATTTTGTGACAATAAATAATTTGTGAAGAAAAGGTTCGTTTTACTACTATTAAGACTTTTTATTCACATTTCTTATTATACAGGATGTTTCAAAGAGAGTTTAAAAAAATTTAAATGCATATAATACTAAAAAAAGCATAGATCTGATCTTCAAAATTATAGAAAAACTAACAAAGATAGTGATGGAATAAAATTTTATCTATGTCAGTGAATAGACTACAAAAAAAAAAAAACAATAAAATTTTATGTGAAACATTTTTCTAAATTTCTAGTAGTTACGAAATTATTTGAAAATAAAATATTGGCCAAGGTCGCCGCAACATTTAACTTAATTAAATTATTTTTCATCTGAAGGTAAACAAAAAGTCTCGTTTAATCAAAGTCGTAAGTCTTATAGTTTTCGAGATAGAAGAGGTAAATCCCGTAAAAACGAATTTTTCGATGCCTTATATCTCGGAAGCTATTGAAGATCAAACCCATGTTAATTAAGATTTTTTTACTTATTCTGGTTAGTACTATATGTCCCTATACAGTACTTTTGAAATAGTCTGTATACAAGTATTCATATTTATATAAGATTTTCTGTCTCTGACACATTAAATTTGCATTTATGTTATTTCTTTTTAATTTTACCATAGATTTTGAATATGCATATATTGCATTTATCCTTGTACTTGGCTGTCGGATAGTTATTCATAAGATAAATTTGTAATGAAAAGGAAAAAGTTATCCTTCGGATCCGAACATGGAAAAATCAGCCCTAAGAAAATTTACTATTTGGCCTACCTTGTTTCTACAAATTATTTTCACGCAGTTGTTTTTTCTGTGATAGTTTCCGTCTAAAACAAACGGTTATAAAATATAATATTTATTTCTGTATTGTAGGTATTCTTGAGAATAAAACTTGCTATTTTCACAGGTCTTTTAATGTCATAAATTTCACTTTTGATTTTTCTCATCCCACTGTTAGAATAGGGTGTTGTCAACAAAAATGAATTATTCTTCATTTTTTAACAATGAAGTGTACATGGGGACATTGCGTATGAGAATTCCATTCTTGTTGTTATCCAATAGCTCACACGGACAGAACATAATCTCATCCAATTTATCTGGTATTTAACAATTTCATTGACAAAGTTATGAAATAACCTCATATTTAAAATTGAGTTTCATTTATCTGTTTGAAGTGGTACTTCATTTGAAATGAGAAACAAAGATGAAATACATAAATTTGCGAATAAAAGACGAATAAGTGAAAACCGACTACAGAGACATCACATTTGAATAACAATGAGAGGTAAAACAATTGTAGGTTAAACTGGCTCCGTACCTTATCTCTGATTTCTTGCCTCATCTTCTCTCGTTCTTCCTCCATCTTCCTGTGCTTCTCTTTCCTTCGCTCTTCGGCCTCCCGGATAGCTTCCTGACGTTCCCGCTCTGCCTCCTCCTCCTTCTCCTTGTCGTCGCCATCGTCATCGCCGCCGACCGCTCCTGTACCAAAACAAAGTCTTTAGTAAAGTTGTGTAACATGTAAATCATCCTACTTCACTACGTAATAAGAGTAGAGAGATTATTTAGTGCACTAAAATTTGGGAGGTGTTTTTATTGTAATGAAAAAGTGTTGATTATCTTTGTATTAAATTTGCTTAGTTTTTTCTTTCTTCTCCGACAAATACATATTTTGGAATAAAGTAACTACTTCCATTTTCTATCCTTAAATCTTATATTATATTTTGTACCTCCGAAGTCAGAAGCCAGATCGTGAAATGATCTGACATTTCTAACCATTTTGGCAAGATTAATCAAAACCCCAATTATTTAATAATAAATCGGTCGTACTTTCTTTGGAATAACAAAATCTCTTAAAAAAGCTGTTCACACACGCACAACTAGCTTAGCTTTTATTTAATCTGTCACTTGGCTTGACCGCATTGTGACGTCACAAAACATGGCGGCTAAACTAACTTGAATCGCGAATACAGATGTCGGTAATGCCGATGACTTATCCATACCGTGCGGGCGTTTACCAGGCGTCACCTCACAGCAACTCATTGTTGGCGTGGAGAGTACACCACAGGGGCCATTATAAATTTGAGTCAGGATCGAACTCAGGTTCTCAGATTCGCGACCAGACACTCAGGCATACGTCCACGAGACCCTATTATTCTACACCTGTGCTATTAAATATTCATTGTCTCTTGATAGTCTCATGAAACATGTACCCACAGTAACAATATTTAGTGATAACTTAACAAACACTATTCGCTAGCATTGGACTTTCTAAATACGGTTATATTTGTCAATTTGAAATTTCAAAATTCGTTAGCAATCCAGACTCAAACTATTTATATTTATCTATATAATTTTCATTTAACTTCTTTTGAATATTACATACCAAAAAATGTAAATAAATATCGCCATTGAATTCACTATCCTTGAAGTATAAATCTAGAATATGATATATTATTTAATTTATTGAAATATTAATGACATATAAAATGATTTATTAATTTATACTCAAATAACAGTAAAGATAAAATTGTAATCATATCCATAAAAACTGCGACTACATCGAATAAAACAAAGCAACGCTATAAACATATTTGAACTATATTTTTTTATGCTTTGGCTAGGCTGGAGGCTAGATTGTTGCAGTTAATTCGCACTTTGATTGGCCAGATCGCAAATTCCAATTTTGTTCCATCATTATTTACTGCCGAATGCACTATTCCATAATCAAGAGTTGATCCTCACATCAACGCAGATTCCCGAATCAATCCATCACCATTAAAAATTAACTTCAGAATTTCAGAAAAAGGAAGTTCATTTTCAGAAAATGTAAATTCAGTTACAGAAAAATTAGCATCAATTTCAGATAAGTAAATTTAATTTTAGAACGTATTTTTGTACAAAAAATTAAATACATGTGCAGTGTATAAGTAGTGACACTCACCGTATGCGTTAAATATATGACATTAATTCTGCTTCAGTATATTTTTTGTTAATAAAATTGGAAGTTTTTCTGAAATTAAAGTTGCAAAGGTATAGTAATGTAAATCACATCTTTTGACCCTTATTTTGAAATTTGTAGTTACGCCAGGATTCTGGCTGTTGTACTAGAGGGCTGTACGGGCCTATTTTTTTCAAGTCTACCCGGCCGAACCCGTTGTATTTAAGGTTCGGCTCGACCCGAGCCCGAAACTTGTTTCAAACTAATTACCCGTACCCGGCCCGAACCCGAATAAATTTTAATTCGACGAGAATAAAATCAGATTTTAAATAAATAATACGAAAATGATAAACAAGTGAAATCACAATTATTATAAAATCCAATAATGAAAATATGTAATTGTGTATATTTGATCCGCTAGAAACGGACGAGAATGAAATAATTACTGAGTTTACAAGCAGTTTTGAAACCGTTTTTAGTTTTGAAAACGCCATGTATACAGTGTCAAAACGGTTTTGAATTATCTCAAACCAAAATTAAAATTCATGGGTTGGACTTGAAAACTAGTTTCGAAACTACTCATGTAAACACTTAAAATTCAGTTTCGATACTGCGCATGCGTACAGAGTATAACGTTTCTCACGCTTTGTGTTACTAACCTTCAAATATACTGATAGTTGTGTAGTTTTAGTGCATAGTGGTACGAGGTATAAAAAATAATTGGAATAATAGGAAAACGAAGTATTTGGAGTGAAGAGGATCTGTCACTTACATCAGCTAAATGCGCATGCACCGAAACTGATTTCAAATCAATTTTTAAACTTTTTTTGAAAACTGCATGTAAACAGTTTTGCATAATTTTGACTGAAAACTGAAACCATTTTCAAAACTGCATGTAAACGTAGTAAATTGTACCCGAACCCGGCCCGAGCCCGAATACACTTTACGTAATCCGGCCCGAGGGCCTAGTTGGGACCCGTGCAGGCCTGTATGTTGTACTCATTTCTAATTTGCCTCATTGGTTTTATTATTTTCTATTATACTTTTATATTTCATTTTCATTAAAAACACTCCTTTATTGAAATCAATGTAATTTCTACCTAGGTATACAAAAAAATAATATAATTAGAGATGGGTCAATTCCCGAAACTTAAAGATACGGGAAAATTCCTAGAAATTTTCCCGGATTTTTTTTTGATAAATTTCCCGATATATTTCCAGAAAAATATCCTTCAGAAAATTTCCCAAGGAATTTCAAATATGAATAAAAATTGTAACTGTAGGTTTATTTAGTTTTATTTTTCAGTGAAATTATAATAATAAAAAATACATAATTATACTCGTATCAATATATTTATGCATTATTGGTCATACATACAAGTAGAGCGATTCTGTAAGAACTAATCAAAAATACTCCCCCATATTTTGAATATTCAATATAATTTCGTACTTCTTACATAAAGTAAAGATGCAATATTCATAAAACCTTAAATGAGTAATTCAAAGGCATAGTACTAAATTTCACAAGTACTTATATTTACTTGAAAAAAATTAACCAGAATAATAATTTATTTTGAAGGAAACTTAAATTACTCAAAAAATTAATAATGTTAAATATTTAATAATTATTTATAACAACTTGCACCAAACATCAAAGCCAAAATCTTTTAAAATTTATAGGAAATTTGCAAAAATTATATTCACAGGATATTTCCAAAAAAATTCCGGGTAAATAGTAACTAAATTTCTTCCCGAAAATCGCGGACGAAGGAAAAAACAAATTCCCAGCAGGAATTTTTTGGCGGCACATCACTAAATATAATATTACGAGTATTACAGAAAAATTATAAAATATATTTTATAAATAAATTAAAAACAAATTTCAATACTTTAACGGAAAGAACAATTACTACGAATAAATAAATAAAACTGTGAATCTGTTGACCATTATTCCTTAATTCGGAAATCAAGATGGTGAATTAGAACAAACGTTGATCTATGGGTTAGCTCGATTTCTTAATCAGCTGATCATTAATCAAGAGATTAATGGTGGATTCGGACTTTAGTGATTTAGCTAGATCAGCTAGATATACTTGTATATGGAAACAAAGTAGATGTATTTGAATTAGACCAATGAATTTGATTTAAGAATGAAAGAAAATTAACTTTGTTTTAATGATAATTTATTAAATTTTGTATGAAATTATTGCGATATTAAATTTTACACAATAAAATTAAAAAAAAAATTATGTTTCATTGTTATTAAACTAAAAATATGTATTGGCATTCATAGTTACCTACACCTTTTACGAATATCTGAAACAAAGAACGAATTGTTCCTGTTTTTTAGGTTTTTTATTTAAAATTTATGTTTGGTTGTTTAATTTTGAAAACAATAAATCATCACGGCTTATTACACATTGCTGGGTGTGCCAATCCGCTTTGTATACGGATATCGGTAATAATGAAAGATTTTGAAAGATATTGCATATTCCTTTCTAGAAAATGTTAGCAGGTTATTTAAGAAGTTCGCCAAGTTTTAAAACATAATAAGTACTTTATATTGAAAATACAAAAAAATAAGAAAGCGTTTGCATTACGACGAAACTTTTATGTTTTCACGAATACTTCTTAAGTAATGAAGTTCATCCGATATTACGAATTGAACTGCGTTGTTGTAATTTAATTCTGCAATGTAAGCAAAACAAATCATTAATACCACTTATACAAACCAACTGTGCATTAACAGCCAATAAAAAATATAAGCTGAACATGTAAGGGTGCCATTAAAAATATGATGAAAAGATTACGTTATTGTATATTTTATGGCGACCAGAGATGGTCAATTGACTGAAATCATTTTCCACACAAAATGTTTAAAAATTAATATACGTATTTATAAATTTTATAGTCATTCAATTTATAAATAGGTGTGTTTATTTTAGGATAGCTTGTATATGTCAAGTAATTTTACTTTTAAACAATAATGGAATGGGGAATATGCCATGATGATATATGTATTTATTTATTTTATTTTTTATTTTATTTAACATGATGTTTTAAGAATGTAAAATAAATAAATGCAATAAATAATGAAAATATGTTTTTAAAATAACATTGTATTAGGTTTGAGTAAGTATGTTTGAAGAAAGATTATTGCTACTTTCTGAACTACCAGTATGTACTGTTTTAGTAGTTAGAACGATAAAGTAACAAAGTATAAGGAAACATGTTTTTATGGTGCTTACGTAGGGGAGTAATATAACTTGAGTATATGAGATTTACATTATGTAAAAGTATACTAGAATGGCTAATAAAATATTTAATAAAAACAGAAACAATTTACCATCTTTACGAACATGCAGAAGGAATTTAATACATGGATCAGTTAATCAGATCAAAATTTTATACGCAAAGTTGAATGGAAGTTTTAACCGCCTCTTGTTTACGAATTTATGTCTCGCATTTTAGTAAAGAATGCAAACAGGGAAATTTATGTTTATAAGAAAAAACTGCTTATGCTGTTGAGTTTGGAACGCGAACATTTTTCAGAATTAGCAATTTATGAAAGTTTTTAGAGAACTTCATTAATATTTCACTTCATTTTTACATCATTTGCTCACGTTTAAGCGAAGATACTGTGAGTGCCAATACAACCATACAAATACGGCTAATCGCATTATCCCTCAACACAAACTTCAATTTCTATTTTTAACACACTATTACATACATGGAAAATTACATTTACTTGCAAATTTATTATTTATTAAACGTGTGAAAACATTTAAATACCAGTACAATTTCATCCGTTTATTTATTTATTTATTATTATAACAGAACAGTATTTTCATTTACATTTTTTTATTCGAAAATAAATATCAGAAGAAAGAAAAATAACTATTATAGCATTTTTATAAGTTGGCTGAAATATTATTAGTGAATTTTTTAAAATTTATTTTTAGAATATTTGGGTAGCATAAAAGAAAAATTGAGGAAAATATATTAACTGACCCATGTACAGACGTTAAATAATTATGTGTGAATTTACATTTACGAGAAATAGGTACCTAACAAAAAATATATTAAATGAAAAATTATTCCTCAAGAAATTGTATAGTAGGTACTATAAAAAGGAAAAAAAATTAAAAACTTGTGTAAGTATATGTGATCCGTGCAGTCTTACGAATAAAAACTGACAGGAGTGACAGGTATTAAAAAAATAAGTCCGACTCCAACATACCAATTTTACAAATTGTATTTTAAGTTAAATTTTATTATGTTGTAAAATAAAATTAAATTTGAGACAAAGAAAATGTAGAAGGAAACAAAAAGGTGCGAAAAGCAATCACAAAAGGTGAAATCGAATCAGAGCTTTATCCAGTTAGAGCGAAACACAGAAATAAAAAGTAAAAAATAAGCAAGTGCCCCTAACTTTCTAGTTCCATCAGCTTCATCACTTTCATTCGCACACCTGAGGCTCGCAACTTCGAGCTTTAAGCAGAGCGCCCAGTGCAGCGGGGACGCACAGACAGGTAGACCGCGAATACATGTCCGCGCACGAGTGCGAAGCCACTTTCAACACACTCGTAAACTAAGGAGGGAACCTACCTATCTCACAGAAATTAATTAGCAGCCTATAAAAGGTAAATTTCATTTTAATTACGGTACTCGTACATACGCTGCTGAATATGGGAACTAATTTCATTTACTATATCTTTGTTCTCAAATTGTTTGTATAATTAAAGAATGCAAATTGTTTAGCACATACTTAGAGAGAAAACATTTACGAAAAACACGTGTTAATTTTCGCGCAAAATATATTATAATACAACAATTAAAGCATGAATAAATATAAATTCAGAGGGATACAAATGCTAAAATTAATTTTCTACTTCCGTTGTTCAAATATGACAACGTATTGGTTTCTATAGCGCTAAACAAAACTTGTATGTATTGGATATGCATGAAGTCATAGATGACACTAACTAAGGTATACAACGCGGAAAGCAAGTAAAATTCAATATTTCTGTCACTTCGCAGCATAGTTAAGAATATATATATATATATATATATATATATATATATATATATATATATATATATATATATATATATATATATATATATATATATATATGTGTGTGTGTGTGTGTGTGTGTGTGTGTGTGTGTGTGTGTGTGTGTGTTGAGAATTCGTCACTGTTTTAATTATAATTATATCTGCGATTTTTGACACTATACTTGTATATATATAATATACGGCAAATGTCCCATGTCGAGTTAAGAGCACTAGAAAGATCTCGCAGGCAAATAAAAGAAGTGCTATTTTATAAGTTTTTTCCAGTAATCCCACAAGACTTCACTGACGTTCACCAACACATTATTACGTTTATTTTGCATCAATAAAAGATTCTGTTTGAAATAATAATTGTATAATTGGAAATAATGAGCCAAAGACGGTTGCTGCACTAAACTTAAAAAAACACACTTTTTCGTTTTTTTTTTGTAAATTTACCCCTACTCTGTTGCATTGGTCGTAAAAAGAAATTGATTAATGGATTTTGTAGGTAATTAAATTCTCTACAAGATTCATTATGAGGACTTTTACACTAAAATGAAGTGTTACGGAGTTATTGCGATGTAAAGTGGAAAGAAACTTAAAATTTTGCTAAGTGCGCAATTGTTGCTTTTTTTGGGAGCTTCATAGCTCCGTTGCTATGAATCGTGGAAAAAAACCTTTTGTATCAAATTTTTAGAAAATTTCATCCTCTACAAGTCGGCAAATAACTTTTTTTTCGCTACAATTCACCAGATGGAAGTTATAGGTGAAAAACTGAAAAAAGCGCCGATTTATCGTGGTTTTTACAAGATGGCGGAGGGAGCGGAGGAAGGGGATTTGTGGAAATTTGGATTTTTCATTAACTAACCATCCTATACAACATATCAAAAATTCAGTACTACCCGACCTTTTGTAGGGTAAAATCCTTCATTTACTGGACTATATTGTTTTTTACGTCATGTCATGGCTATTATTGCTAATTATTAAAACTTTTGAAATCATTTTTAAATTGTAAAGAATCCAAAAACATAATTTTAATTCTGTATAACTTTGTATTACACAGTTTTTTTCCATAAAATCAACAGAAGTATAGGAAACTACGTAAAACTAAAATCCCATGTTAAATCCCTATGTTTGCACCAAAACATCAACACCCTGTATACTCGCTCTGCTTTTGACAAAAATTCTCGTGATTAAATAGACGTTTATAAATCTGGTGCCAAAATATACTACATAAACAAATTTATAATGAAAAATTTGTGTCAATTCCAATATTGTGTAAAACGTATATTCTATAAAACACTAAACATGAAATGTTAAACCATCAGATGGAAAATTACATTTATATTGAAAATATCAAAATACTGTGAATCGTATGGCAGCACATAATATATATATATATATATATATATATATATATATATATATATATATATATATATATATATATATATATATAAATACGTTTCAAAATAATTATGCTAAAAAATAACTAGAAATAGTACAAATAAAGAAATAAACTCAAATTTCTATTAAAAAACTAATATTTTTAATGAATTCTCTTTTATTTCATATTTTATAAAATTGGGTATTAATTTCTAAAAAATACTCGTATTATTTAATAGGAATCATATGCATATTGTACAAACTAATTATTTCAATTGGATAGGACATCATAGTGACTAGAAATCAAGTAACACAGTTTAACAATGAAACAACTAGCTGATAATTGCAGCAATAACGTGCATTCCACGGGAATGATTCGAATTTTCGCAACTCGTCACTGATATGTGCCAATGTAATTTGTATTGCTCTTCAACAATTTAATTGTTTTGAGCTTGTAACGGACAATTACATATTAATGTGCAGTTGTTTATATTATGTTATGTTATCAATTATAAATATTACAATTAAGCTGCGTTCAGAACTAAATATTTTCAATTTCCAATTTGAATATCTAGTTTGTAATTTTTACTTTGACTTTATAGCATTCGCAACAGTATGCATTTTAATTGCACGCATTATATGTGTATATTGTGTTTTTGTTTCTTGTCACATTTTTGCACACATTTCTTTATATCGAGATTTTTAACAGAAGATAATTGAAGCTGAAGAGCTTTTTTACGATTAATTACTAATGTTTAACAATAACCTAAAAAAGGACAACTGAGATTGACATTTGACGTACAGCAACACTATGCGCCTGCGTATGCGTTACCTCAAATTGGAATTGAAAAAGTTTGGACCTCGTAAAGTTGGAATTGGAAAATGAAATTGGAAAGTGAAATTTTGTAGTTGTGAACGCGTATATTTAGAGGATATGTTTGACGCAAAGTAGCAATTTAAATTGTGAACGCCGCTTTAATATCTCATCGCATAAGTAATATAAATATATTAATTTTTGACGTTATGATCTCAACAGTAACCCGCTTTTAATTAAAATAATATTTAAAAAATCTGATGTGGCTAGTATAGAACCTCCCGTCAATTCCATGTTTAAAATAGCAATGTGCTTCCGATTGATAGTTTCTAAACAAAATCTAATTTCTCGTTCTAATAAATAGAAAAGTCTGTAATACGAAATTTTGGATTATATTCTATTAGGTTTTTCCTCGAAAATCCGTTAAGAGCTCCAAATAAAGTACCACTTCTGGTTTATCGTATAAGTATATAGTCAAAATTGAGTTCTAAATACCAAATTTGATAAGTTTTGGATCAAGTTTTAAAATTTTTTTTCAAGAAAATCTGTTTATAGCGTTCTCTAAAGTACTACTTTCGGTTTATCAATTTTAGAAAAAAAAAATAATAAAAAAAAATACCAAATTTGAAAAGTTTTGGATTGTTTCAACATATTTTTCACGAAAATATGGTCAGAACTTCAAATAAAGTTTCACTTCCGGTTTATCAATTTTAGCCAAAATCTAATATGTTGCTCCCTTTCATATAAAAGTCTTAAATACCAAATTTGACAAGTTTTGGAATATATCATAATATATTTGTCACGAAAATCTGTTGAGAGCTTCAAGTAAATTATCACTTCCCGTTTATCAATTTTAGAAAAAAAATATAATATGTCCTTATTAACATAAAAGTTTTAAATATGAAATTTCAAAAATTTTGGTAGGTATATATCATGAAATATTTTTCACGAAAATCTATTTAGTGTTTCAAGTAAAATATCATTTCCGGTTTATCAATTTTAGAAAAAATCTAATATGTCGTTCTCATTAATCTAAAAGTCTTAAATACCAATTTTGAAATATATCATAAAATCCGTTCAGAGCTTCAAGTAAAGTTTCACTTCCGGTTTATCAATTTTAGCCAAAATCTAATATGTTGCTCCCTTTCATATAAAAGTCTTAAATACCAAATTTGACAAGTTTTGGAATATATCATAATATATTTGTCACGAAAATCTGTTGAGAGCTTCAAGTAAATTATCACTTCCCGTTTATCAATTTTAGAAAAAAAATATAATATGTCCTTATTAACATAAAAGTTTTAAATATGAAATTTCAAAAATTTTGGTAGGTATATATCATGAAATATTTTTCACGAAAATCTATTTAGTGTTTCAAGTAAAATATCATTTCCGGTTTATCAATTTTAGAAAAAATCTAATATGTCGTTCTCATTAATCTAAAAGTCTTAAATACCAATTTTGAAATATATCATAAAATCCGTTCAGAGCTTCAAGTAAAGTATTCACTTCCGGTTTATCAATTTTAGCCAAAATCTAATATTTTGTTTCCTTTCATATAACAGTCTTAAGTACAGAATTTAAAAAGTTTTTGAATATATCATATATTTTTCACGAAAATCTGTTGAGAGCTTCAAGTAAAATATCACTTCTGGTTTATTAATTTTAGCCAAAATCTAATATGTTATTCCCCTTGGTATATATTTTAATATAATTTTTCATTAAAAACTGTTATGGGCTTCGAGTAAAATATCACTTCCGGTTTTCCAATTTTACCCAAAATCTAATCAACTCGTTATATGAATGTAGAAAGCTTAAATACGGAAAATAGATATTTTTTGAAGTCGTCATCGTAAAAATAGTAAAAAGTTTTTGTGGGGACCCTAATTCGTGCTTATTTACTGAAAACTCACCATTGAATTTTTGGCACGATTACATTACCTCCCTTACCTACGGTATGACGGGAGGTAAAAATAAATGCTTATGATATTTGCTGTTAAACGACCTCAAGACTTTCAGTATTCTTGTCCAATATACTATTAATGCTGTCTCGTATACGAATCAAGAAAATGAAATAAATTGTACAATAAGTGCATTTTGTAATTTTCACTCATTTTTCTACCATAGCTTCTAGAGTTAAAACTTGAATAATGTTATAATTTTGTGTAATGATATACTTGAAAATAAACCATTATTGCACATATGTTTAATACCCTCCAGGTGTTCTGTAATATTGTATAATATTCGGCATTATGCAACATTATTAAACATGTTGGGGCCGTTGTTATACAGTCCTTAGAGAAAATACTAATAATAATACAATATCCTTATCAGCATCCATACATAGATTCATAGATTATTTACAGATTCGAGTAAGGGTGATTTCGATTAATATCTAGATGGGTAATAGTATAGAAATGTCATAGGCATGGTCTACGTAGTCGTTCAGTTTCAAAGAAAAAAAATCTGATGTGGCCAGCACATTACCTTCCGTCAGTTCTATGTATTTTGTACAAATTTCATACGGAAAGTTCCTTGCTAAATTAAATATTCTATTTCTTGTACATTACCTTCCCGCAGTTTTTATGCAAATTTCATACAGAAAATTATTATTTTGTGACGTTTTCTATATACAGTGTAATGTATCTGCAGAAATAAAAGATTTATTGTTATTATTATTATTATTTCGTGTACATTACCTTAAAGCAGTTGTATGTATTTTATACAAATTTCATACAGAAAGCAAAAGATCCTATATTTCCAGTAAAAATTATAAGACAAACACACTATGTCAATTTCACTTGACACTGACATCTTTCAATCAGAATTTTCTTAATATAGTAGCTGTTTCCATAGCTATGGCTACTTTATGAAATTTAATTTCTTTATAATTTTTTAACTCTATATCCATTTAATATTAAGTATAAAATGCAGTCAAATCGTATAGAGAATAAAATATTCTTTAATATTTATAATAACATCAAATGTGAAAAAATTATATCTAACATAGTTTTTTCAAGAAAAACTGTTAAAATCTTCAAATGATGGTACTTCCGGTTGACCAATTGTAACCAAAATCTAATCAGCTCTTCATATGGATGTAACGAAGAAGTACACGAAAAAATTATAATTTTTGTAACTGTAGTATTAGAGTTATCGCAGACGAAAATTTTGTTACACACACACACACACACACACACACACATCCACACACACACACACACACACATACAGACATCATCGTAAAAATAGTAAATTCGTATTCTAGGGACCCTAAAACGTGCTTATTGATTAAAAACTCATCATCGAATTTTTTGACCAAAGACAATACCTTCCTTACCTAAAGGTGACGGAAGGTAAAAAACGTAAATATTCTAATAGTAAAGTATTAAAAATATTCGTAAATATTTTAAAAGAAAAATATTAGGTAAAATATACATAGACCACTTTACTAATTACTGTTATCAAAAACTTTGAATGTTATACCGGTGTAAAACAAATATTTACGATATGTAATCGTTTATAAACAAAATAACACTAAATAAATATTCGAAAAGCTAAATAGTAGGGCTAAACCATGGAAAGTATATTAACAAATGTTTACCGCAAAAGGCTCTGCATTTCATAATCACAAACAACATACAATTAGCTATGTAGCCCTCTCATGTGGTCTCTGAACCAGTACTAGTTGTGTAGTATAAATTGTTTGCCCAATAATCCCAGTCATTGCATCACTCTCCAAGTCAACAATTAATTTAATAAAACGTAAACAATCATCGCAGTTGTAGAATTTGGGATTTGCCGACTCATTGAGTTCGAACACAGGCAACACACATTTCAAATAAATTATTTATATAAAATTTTGTAAAATATGATTTTTTCTCAAAGAATGTTTTTTTTTATTTAAATTATTAATAACAATTAAATTTTATGCCTAAATTAGGAATTTATTTATTTATAGACATAAATATCAGCATGAGTAAGGCAAAATAATTTATTTGTGATTGATATACGCTAAGCGATTAGGTAAAAATATGCTGTAAACCTTCTCGACATCGAGATTATCAAAAAGTAAATGAATATTTTTTCATACTTTAAAAGGAAATGGTTTCGGTAAGGAATATAGATCTGACAAAATATAAAGGTATGGAAGATGTTCTCTTGTGTCTGGACCTTTATATAAACTGAATGTTTCTTCAATATTAATAATTTTTTGATTTTGTTAAATGTATTTGCTAGCCTTCTTTTATATGATAGTCTGATCTTATTTTTACCACATTAAGTTCAAATGTTAAAAGTGGTTCTATCAAGTTATTGTTCTTCGAAGCTTTATATATTATGCTATATCTTAAATCATTGCATTTTTAAATCATTATTATATTATGTTTGCTGAATTTTTTCTGTTTTCAATTATTAATTTTTTGGTTTTACTTCCCAAACTATTACTGAGTTTACATGCAGTTTTGAAATCGTTTTCAAAACATTTTTGATTTTGTAAACGCCGTATATACAGTGTCAAAGCGGTTTCTCTCAAACAAAACTAAAATTCATGGGTTTAACTTAAAAACTAGTTTCAAAACTACTAATGTAAACACTTATAATTCAGTTTCTATATTGCGCATGCGTACATAGCATGACGTTTGTGCCGCTTTGTATTACTAACCTACAAATAAACTGACAGTTGGGTAGTTTTAGTTCGTAAGTGTAGCAAACAAAGTAAATAAAATAGTTGAAATAATGGCAAAACGAAGTATTAGGAGTGAAGAGGATCCTTCATTTGCATTAGCCAAATGCGCATGCACGTTTTCAAATCAAACCGTAAATCTGTTTTGAAAATTGCATGCAAACAGTTTCGCGTTATTTTGAATGAAAACTGCATGTAAACATAGTAATTGTTATAACCTAAAACATTGAGAAAGTTTGTCAGGAGAGTACTGCAATTCTATTCGAGTTTACTGATTGTTGAGCCATCTAAATTTTTAAGTTGATTGTAAAGTTGTTTAGTAATTCTTCAAGTATTTTAACATTTTAAGTATCCTAACCCACCAGTTTAGTGACAGTTTCGAAATTTGAAAAATGATTTGAGTCGTTGCCGTTTCTAACCTAATCAGTACTCCTGAGACACCACAATAGGTATATGTTTTATAAATCTGATTTGGCATTTTTCAAGTACCAACGTCTCCTTTTTCTAATGCCCAGGTTTCCGCCCTATATATCAGCGACGTCCTAATAACTGAATTGAGCAGATGTTATAAATAAATTTCACTATTTCAAAATAAATTTGAATTTGAATTATTATATTTAACTAAATAAAAATGAAATGGAGGAAGTAAATTGCTGGCCATATATTTTTTTTTAAATGAAACTATAAATAATACAAAAAATTATTATATAAACAAAGGCAGGTCTATTTTAAACATAAACAAACAAATAAATACCGTGGAAAAGGAAATGTAATATATCTTATCTAAGATTAGCAATATTAATCAAATACAAACAAAAATACCGATAAACCAAATATATTTGCAATTTTTTCTAATAATAAATATCCTACTATAATTGTAACGTTCATCATATTGAAGTTTGAAAGTATTCCTTTCAGAAACGATCTAAATATAGGGAACATATTATTGTGTGTGCACGGGTCCGGAAATTTCCTCCCATTATCTGGGTACATTTCTGATCAAGCCTGCGGTCATGCAAATAGAATTTGTTAAATGGAAGCACATGTGTCACAGCCAAGTGGTGTGTGAGAGAGTGAGCATGAGCATATGAGATCGGTATATAACGGTGGGTGAGGGTTGAGGGAGACTTCCATTACACGCCTGGATCCTTATCTATAGATAATGAATTCAATTCTCCTCTCTATAATGCACAGATGCGACTAGACACGTCATTAATGTACTTTCCAAGTAGTTTCAAGATACGAGAGGAGTTGCTAATAAAAAGTGTACTATTTCTAATGCTTCGTCGAAATGAAATTTACTTTCATTATACTCGTATAATTCGTTTTCTATTTGTATTTAAAACCAGGTTACTGCAGATGTTATTATGATAAAAAATGACACTGTGCAACAAAAAAATATTAAAAAGAAGTAAAATGAATTATACAGAACTATGGTAGTGAGACAAGGACAATAAAGCAGAGATATAGAAGTAAAATACAAGCTACTGAAATAAAAGAACATACAGGTGTCCCATAACTTCAGGTACATATTAGAAGGGCATATAGTTCTTAATGTCCTGATTACGGAACAAAAAGATTTTTTTCAAAATTCAAAAATTAGTTTTTGAGGTTTTTGAAGGAAACAGTTTTGGGACACTGGTTGAATAAGTTGTGTGTTTTTTTTCATTACATACACATCTCCCAAACTTAATTGGTGTGACAAAGCTTTACGTAATTGCATAAATTAATTTCATTGTTAAATTATTTTATGTAATAGTTATAACTAATTTCACTATTCCATATATTATGTTATCCAGGGGTACAAAAAATGTTCTTCTTAAATGAACTACCCTTAATTATAGGAATTTTGAAAAAATTCTTTTTGTTCCGTAATCAGGACATTAAGAACTATATGCCCTTCTAATATGTACCTGAAGTTATGTGACATTCTGTATAATATAATACAACGATGAGCGCTATAATTTACTACGTTGATAGTCTAATATTTTAGATCGGTACAATTAAAATCATATCGTTTCGCGTAATGAATGACAATTGAAGTGTTGACAATACAATATTTTTCACATTGAAATTAAGTTGATAATGCAAATTATATATTGACTCGTATACGTGATGAAGGTATAACTGTATATAGGCTAGTCACTGAACCAAAAGACTCACGTCATCATGTTTTTTTTTTATATTAATTTTAAACTAATTTCCAGAAGTAATTCGTGAATATTATACAAAGATAACAAACTTAAACAATATTGGTCAGGATCATCGGATGTTGGAATAGGATCAAAATAAAAAATTATCTCTTCATATGCATACGTTTCGGCGTTTATTACATCTTTATCAGTGCTAAATCGATGAAATATAAATGTAAATAATGTGTACACAATATTATACACGATTCCAAACAAAGAATACAATAAAGTGTATATTACCTGCGAGTTGTTAATGGCTACAATTTTTTTAAATTTTAACAATTAATAATACGTCGAACATCTTTTGAAATCTAAACAAGACTACCGTTGATTTAAACAGAGTCAGAATAATAAAACAAGAATAAACTTATTAAAATAAAAATCAAAAATTAGCGCCATATTTAAATGTATTGTATAACTTTAAAACAAATTGATAACATTTCGACAGATCTGTTTCAGATCTAAAATTTGCATATGAGGAGTTGATTTTTTATTTTGATCATATTCCAACATCCGACGATCCTGACCAATTAAAGTTTATCTGAAATCGACAATTCACATTTTAAACAATATATCAGTATGTTATGAAAGATTTTTAGATTTTAGAAATTATTGTGTTAAACAGTTTGCCACATTTGATAAAGCCAGTCGTTCGGTTAAGTGAATAGCCTATACCGAAAATTCAGTTTGGTAATAATTTATGGTATATGATTTAGAGTAATCTACATTACAGACAAGAAATTTACCCAAGTAAGTACATATCTTGAAATGTAGCTAGCTTTATTCTAAACCATAAATTCATCATGTAACTTGCCAGTTTACATTTTCATTATAATTTGCATTATTACTTTCGAAGCTCATATAAACTTATGATTGTACTATGTATGGTAAAGATGCTTTAAAACTACGACAGTGACAGAATTGGTTCGGTAAATTTCGGTAAGGTGTTTTTTGAAACGAAAGGATACAAAATTATAAATTGGTCAACTTGAATTTCAATCACATTAAAAGTTAACAGCGAAAATTAAATAAAAGGTCTGTTTAATGACTTGCACGAAGTGGTAACAGTAATAACTTTTTAACACTGAAGCGTTTTTCGATAAACGTGCCAAACAGACAGACTGTGTGTTAAGAAAAATTTCAGAACTATACTCGTAGTTCACACTTATCTGAACCGACTCGGCAGGTATAGTACAGACAGGAGTGGGGGCGACTAAATGTCAGATTTGAAGCTGTTTTGGTTAAGCTGAAATTTATTATTTTTGTTTGTTTTAATTTGAAAATAGTGGAAGAAAATTTCACATATTTTTTTCATTTTCATTTCTTTTTCACCTGTTGAAGTTAACGTGTTTTTTGACGCTTGTATGAATGCACATTGTACTGACTTGAACAATACTACACTAATATACACTGCACTTTTGAAATTTGAAATTAAAATACTCTCGAATAGACCTAAAACAGACAATGATCGCAAAGTAAATATTTATATTGTTTCATAAAGGTCTAAAATATATTTCACACATACTTTTTTGTACAAATGAAAGAGCGCGATTTCTGATGTTGCTACATTACAGATTACAGTGACCTTGTAAGGAGATGACAATGTTTTAATTCTGTATAACTTATTAGAAATGCACGAAACCAACTAAATAACAAATATGGTTTATTTTTTGTAACTGTAATTGTTTGTGTTGGAAATAAGATATTTGCTTCCAGCAACTTCGCAACAAACAATAATATATTATTTGCTACCGAGAATAAAAATGAACTGTTTAATATAAATTTATCTCTCTTAAAAGAGTACGTACAATGAAAATTTGATTTTTGTCTCATTGTAGATAGTGTAATATAAGAAAGTAAAAATCTAAAATCGTTTATTTTCTGATACTTGTCAAGAAAAAATAGTCAATTTTAATTAAAATTTGAACGTCTGAAATATTTGAAAATATACAGAGAAAAATTGGAAATATATTAGCAATCTTTATTTAGTTTCACAGTTCTTAATTACATTCTTGAAATGCATTTTAACATGTAAAATTTACACAACGAGTATCTGAGGTGAATTCTATGAAATTCAGAGTATGAACCTCTCAAAGCGTTAGCGATAATGGATCTAAACTATTCATAAAATAATGATTTTCTTCTTCTTTAAATTTTCCATTTGTTTTTTTTTCTAATGTTACGGATTTTATAATTAAATATTCACAGAGATAAACGTGAACTATACAACCAATCAGTTTGGATAAATGTGAATTTAAATATAAATTGGAATTATAATAAAGAAATATTGTCAGACTTCTACATTTATTTATTTATTGTTCCATTTACGGACACCGAAAAGGCGTAAATACTTAAACAGAGATATCCAGGTGCATATAACACTCGCAGATATCATCTTAAAAACTGTAAAAATAAAAAGTATCATAAACCATGCTTACTCATTGAAAGTTTACTATTTAATATTTTGCATTAAAAATAATACCTCTGTTATATACAGGTAAGCGGTAGGATAAGAATCTGATGAGTAATCTACTATTGTTTAACAGTACTTCACATCATATATTACTTGTTTAATATCACGCAAAAAAATGGATATTGTATATAGTAAAATAATGAGTACTTGTAGAAAGTAATGCGGAAAATGATAAAATATTCAAGAAAATGTTTTCAAAGGAAAATGAAATTGCAAATACGGAATATTTTTCTTCTAATTTCTTTGTACAAATACAAATCTCTGCATATTAAATTAATAAATTATAGCTGTTCATATCGCACTGTTTAAAGCATTTGCAAGTTGTATACCCCACGAGTTTAGTCAGGAAGTTATTAATATTTCTCTACTTTCGCAAGTGTAAGGAAACTTTCAATCAGATAAATTTCCATGTATCAGACCGGTGCGTAGAATATAATTACTGCATTCGGAACGTATAGTTGCTCTCAAATGAGAACAGCTATATAATACAAGTATAATGAATGAAATTGTAGGTAGGTCTTGATTTCGCAAATAGTTATTTACAAAACAAAGTTAAGTAAACTGCAAAACTTATAAGGTTAGAAAAGGCTTTGACTGGAGGGTATTATGTAAAAATTTGGCCGCCACGCTTTCAGAATTAATTGGTTTATGAAACGCTCGTCGATTGTAAAGAAACTCTACTGGCACATATTCTGGATACAGCAAAATTCAAACAAATCCTGGCGTTTTTGATTGAATTATCAAAATATGTATACTCTGAAGGTGCAATGTTTTCATGGAAGTTGGTGGTCGTTATTTTCAATTCTAGAATTTATAATATAAAAAACTAATAACTGAAATGAGAGGTCACAACGTCACAACCAAGTAATTAAGGTAGATAATTACTCTTTCAAGAGCCTGTAGCTCGGAAACGGTGCGTTTCGGAATATGAGTTTATTGGTAAGAATCAGTTTATTTTTCATCCCCTAATATACTCTATAAATTTTTGACATGTATTCATAAATAAATAAATAAATAAATATATCATCACGGCATATTACCCATTGCTGGGTGTGCCAATCCGCTTTGTATGCAGATATCGGTAATGATGATGACATATTTGAACCGTGCGGGCGTTTACCAGGCGTCACCTCACGGGCACTGGCGTGGAGAGTGCACCACAGGGGTCAATTTTGTGCCATTTAAAATTGGAAATATTTGGCGTCGGTCGGGATCGAACCCGGTTCCCCAGATTCGCGACCAGACACTCAGGCACACAGCCACGAGACCCCATGACATGTATTCATTAACACCCTTATTAACAAAATTATTTATCATTTTCACGAATTCAACCCAAACTTAAAAAATGATTCTGTAGAATGTTCTTGCTATACAATCTACTATTTTGTACTACGAAATGTTAAAAAAAATACAAAATTACCCTCACGTTATTTTACCATGTGTAAATTTATCATGGCTTAAGTACATATACCTTCACTTCTATATAGAGCATAAAGCGAGAATTATTATACATAGTTGATATCCATTGATTATCGTTGTTTTTGCAATATAGCACAGAACTCATGGCTAGAGGGTAGAAAAGAAAGAGAACGGATTCGGAATGCGGAGAAGTAGCATGTTCTATTAGTGAACTAATCAAACGTCAACAGAAAATTAATCTTATATATATATATATATATATATATATATATATATATATATATATATATATATATATATATATATATATACCGGGTGTCTTAGGCCGACCGACACATGGGCGATTAACACGTAAAATTAGTTAATTGTGAATAGTATCTCCCCAGTGCAAGATATTAAGATGAAATTTTGCATGCTTATCCGGGGATACTATTTCTATGGATTTCAATTCAAATCAGTCAATTTACAAGTGTAATATTAGAATAAATTAAGAAAAATTGTAGAAGTACCATGAATGTTATTTATATCTTGAAAATAATAGTATGTAAGCAACAGCTCTGATAGAGTAGGGGTAACGTGCGCGCTCCACAATTTAGAGAGTCGGGTTCGAAACCAACCGACAGCAATATTTTTTTTTAAATTTTTTCTTTTCAAAATAATTTTTATTATTAATATGTTTTTAATCTTTTATTAATATTTAATTTAATAAAGTGGATACATTGTACGTAACAAGATTTATTTATTTAAAAAATATTTTATTATTTGCTTTATTGGTTTATTATAAATTAAATTTCTTCAAATTATAGTTAGCCATTTTGAATATTTACTATAATTTTTAAATTTTAATGTTGTAATTAGTAGGTACGATTTAATATTTTTTAAATAAATAAATCTTGTTACGTACAATGAATCCACTTTATTAAATTAAATATTAATAAAAGATTAAAAACATACTAATAATAAAAATTATTTTGAAAAGAAAAAATTAAAAAATAAATATTGCTGTCGGTTGGTTTCGAACCCGACTCTCTAAATTGTGGAGCGCGCACGTTACCCCTACCACAGACAAACATACGTATGTTTGTCTGTGCCCCTACTCTATCAGAGCTGTTGCTTAGATACTATTATTTTCAAGATATGAATAACATTCATGGTACTTCTACAATTTTTCTTAATTTATTCTAATATTACACTTGCAAATTGACTGATTTGAATTGAAATCCATAGAAATAGTATCCCCGGATAAGCATGCAAAATTTCATCTTAATATCTTGCACTGGGGAGATACTATTCACAATTAACTAATTTTACATGTTAATCGCCCATGTGTCGGTCGGCCTAAGACACCCGGTATATATATATATATATATATATATATATATATATATATATATATATATGTGACATTGAATAAATTTTAAATACTTTAGGGGTCTCGTGGCCGCGTGCCTGGCTGTCTGGTCGCAAATTTAAGGAACCGGTTTCGATCGAGACCGACGCCAGCTTTGAGTGCCTGTGAGGTGACGCCTGGTAAACGCCCCTACGTTACAAACAGCAATGAGTAATATGCCGTGATGATATAGTTATTAATTTATTTAGTTAAATACTTTATTAATAGTTACTTTTCACAATAATTATTTACAAGTGTTAAAAGTGATGTTTTTTTTGTGAGAATAAAGTTTGGAACACGACGCGAATCGAAGAACTTCAAACCTTCGAATAAAATATAATCACTTTTAACGTACCTACATCATTATTTTTGCTACAAACACTCTTGTTTCATTTAAATTTGTATTTCTAATAATTTTTTGACATATGAGTATGTCAAAAATGTCAATTTGCTGATCCATTCGTCATTACGAAGGTAAGTAATTCGCTTTTAACAATAGTTTTAAAAGTAACAATGGGCTGTCCCTTTTTAACATTGGTGTCATAGTAGATTTCTAAAAAAAAAATTTAATACGCTTGTACACTATACTTGTATTGCCTATTGATTGTAATTCTGGGAGAAATTATCAGTCTACGCCCCTAATTAGACGATGCTATTGCGCATCCTGAATTAATTAGCCGTGCAACCTGCGTGGTATTATAACAAAGACTGCATCGGAGAGAAACCTGTGCTATACTCGTACATCCAGGATTACATACGAGTACATTTTACGGCAAAAATCTGATGTAAGAAAATACTTCCTGGTGTTTTGATATCTTTACAGAACAGTATAATTGTGAAAAAGTCAAAGATTCAAAGGAAGTAAGCACAGAGAAAGACTTGCAAGAAGTAGGCTCTGATCCCAAATTCTGACCCGAAAATAGGCGAAAAAATATAATATTGTTAAAATTTGTTGATGTTGATATGATTAAAGATATTGAAAAAATCCTGCTGTGCCTATTAACTCAACGATTTAATTATATTAACCGTGATATTTAAAATAAGATAATATTTCATAAGATTCCAACGGTTTATGTATAATAGGTTAGAATCTAAATTTCTAACTTTGATCTATTGGTATATTCAAATGTTTGTAATGTACTAGAGATCTAATTCGCGCAGATTTCTCCCCGAAATTTACAACTTTATAATTTATGATAAAGATGTTGAAACTTGATATTCATAATGTACATACGCATAACCGTTATAAATGAAAAGCAAATATATTACCTACGTAATAACATGGAGCCAAATATATCAACATGATTAAGTGATCATCTTTCACTAATGACAGATTACAAAATATATATGTAATGTAATAATGAATGGTGACACTGCAGTTTTATGTATCTACTACAAATAATATACTCTGCAGTTTGTGAGTTGATGACATTTGATAGTAAAAGCAGTAAAAAATAATTTACATATAGATGAATTGACCTAGGAAGATACATTCATTATATTTTAATAATTACTTGATTTTTTTAAGTATTTCACAAAATCTGTCTGTGTACACACGTTTATTTCATATTGAAAAGGTATATATTTGTTATTTACTTCTTGATACTTATATTGTCCCAAATTGAGTAAGATTACTTTCTTATTATTATTATTTTTGTTTAGTTTGGTGTGCTGATTTAGATTCTATTGCAAAAAATTTAAAATTTTGAACTGATTAGAAATTATTTCAAAACACGGAAAATCAGGGTTTATTGAAATGTCAAATTTCTTCATAATTATGAATTAATATTTATTTGTTACTCACTTGTAATTATTGATACCGTCTGCTACTTATGAAAATTAATCTTTACTAAATAAGTACTACATTGTAGTAGTTAGTTATCACGTTAGTTCCGTTGTTAACATGTGAAAATTGTTACTTTCATATTACAAATAAGTGTCAAATTGATAATTATGATTGGGCTATAATGTTAAACCTGATTTACAAGAGAATAACAAATAAAATATTATACAATACAAGCTGCAGGTAACTGTTTTACTGCCTCAAAAGGGAGTGACAGGCTCGGCTACTCGGTTCGCCAGTTATTTCTTCTTTTCACCTCAAAAAATCGATTTACCTGGCTTGTAATGTAAAATACTATTACTATTCCGAGATACTGATATCAATTTTTTTTAAGGATATAGGATTTTTACATGATTAAATAGATTTTTTTCTCTTTTCAACGATGTGTAACAATGTATGTCTGAAAAAGAAAACAAAATAATGAAAATAATTAATTGTTTCAATTTTACATTAAGTAGGAATGAAAACAAATATTACTTAAAAGTGGGCATTAGTTTATTCCGATTGTTCAGCAACTAATTTCCGTTTACTTCTAAGATTTTTGGGACAAATCACTTTTATTTGTACAATTTTTATAGACATCATAGGTGGCTTTAACATATTCAAATAGACATTAAGTTCAGTGGTGAATATAATAAAAATATGAATGCAAATTCATAGCATATGAAAATAACTATATGGCGCTTAATTTCCGACATACATAAACTTGTAATTATTAACCCATTATTTATTTTTACCTTAAAAATTTGCAATCTTTTTTTCACTGACTTAAACAGTGTGGTGTACTAAATTGATATGAAATTATTAATTTCTTATTGTATACTGAATAACTCTTTACTCAAATAATCAACTAATAATTTTCTTAAACATTTTAGTTAAACTCAAGCAATTTGTTTCTTTGTTGAAACATTTTGGTTAGTGCGACGCCATCTTCGCGTAAGATAAAACGAAGTACGGAAATTAGGAGAAGTAACACTGAAGTAATTACCATATTTCGATTCGTTTTATGTCCTTACTCTCCGGAATGAGAGGCAATGACTGCAACGGAAATAAAATTTCTGCAAGTACCTATCCGCTCAATGGAGAGTTCTCAGAAAAGTATGCAAATGGGGCTAAGTACTCAATGAGTACTATGAACATACTTATAGTCATTAGTCAACGGTATAAAATATCTGCTTTTATTGTTTTACAAATTACATTTATTCGTGTCAAAAGTTGTTTATTCTAAATGCACACATATACGAGTACATTACGTGACAATCATATCAAATATAAAATGACAAATTCACAAAATATGATGAAATATCAAAAATAAATATGTATACATATACCAGAGAACCGACTGTGACTGACTTTACTTGTAGCAAATATAATAATAATTTATTGTCAACAATCAATCAAAATTTAAGTAAATTTTGTCATACAAAATGTGTAATAATTGTCAAATTTGAGATCTAGTTACCTGTACTAAAAAATTATAACATAATTTAAAATATCTACCATAAAATCTTCAAATCGATAAAACCTAGGGATTTGGGAATTAACTAGACATTAATAAAATATATTAGAATTTTTAATACCATAAACATTTACGTCACACATCTACTCTATTTTTAAAATCTTATTACAACTTTCAAGCCTTTTTTATCACCTTGTTAAAATAAGGAATCCATTTTCAAGTAGGTAACTGAATGCAAAAATAACGAAACAACAAAAGTAAATCAAATAATACTTGTTTTATGATGCCCCGCCAGATGCCTTGCAACTGTATGAAAATGTATGATATGTAGTTTGTTTATTCATTTTTTTTATTTTGTCAAATCGGTTATTATTTATGTATACTTCCAATTGTTGACTACATTAGTTTTTTTAAAACATAAATGATGTGTTGCAATAGATCAATATAATGTGGTTCGAAGTATTACGCGCACTGTACTGTTTTAGAGCAAAATGCGATTAACATCTAAGTTATAAATATTTTAAAAAAATATTATGGCTTATCCAATAACAATAATGACTTTCTAAATCACTCTCAGTAAAATTGAAATTTTATATATATATAAAAATTAATATGCGGAAAAAACCGTTAAATATGATTTTTGAATTTCATAAGAAAATTTTTACATTCTACAATTTTTTTGTTATATCTAAAATAAAAAATTAAAGAAAACAGTATCTGTTATAAAACTAACTTTAAAATCTAAAATAGAAGAATTACTCAATTACAAATTATAAAAACTGTTCAAAATGTCTGCTAATTCCTGAAAAGTGAAATTATTCATGATAAAAAAACAATAATAAGGTATGATAGCCAATGAAAAACAAAAGACTGTCCTGGACTGTTTTCGTTGTTAAGGCCACTTTCTTTTTATATTAAGTATATAAGTACCTATTAGTTATATTTGATAGAAATAAAATGTTAAAATCGCTAATGCTCTGAAACTACGCATTTGCGGATATATTTATTTGAATTTTCTTTGCTGTTTTGAAATGTATTACCCCCTTATATATTTTTGATCTCTATTTTTTGAACTGCCTTTTTATGTCAATATTTATTTGTTTAAACTCAAGACTGTTTTACATTTATATAATGTGCAGATTACATTAAAACTTTTTGTCCACGAGAATATTTTGAAATACATTACTCTATCAACATAATTTTACTTTTAGAATGTAGTTTTATTTGAGTTAAGTTTGTTCACCTTAATGCTTCTTTTTTGTATATGAAATCAATTTGCGAGTAAACACCAACGTTGACCCACGTCAGAAGTTTCTAAACACACAAAAACTGGTCAACTTGGTACACAATACGCCACATAGTAGCAAACAAGCGATCTTGGCTGCCGTAGCCGGAAAACTTTACCGCACAATATAATGTTATCTCATACTATCTCGCGACAACTTTAAATCACTTTGTTGTTTTACACATTGTTGCTGTGGATTAAAATGTTTGCTCCTATTAATAACGCTCAAAATTAATTGATTAAGTTTGTTATACACTGCACATAAACACAAGCATTGTTTCCATTATACGGAAAACAATAAATTGCATTTTGTACTTTATAATGGATAAATTAGTAGTAATTATATTTTACTTTTTACGGTGTGAATAAGTATGACATCAATCAAGATTTTAATTACAAATGAAAATTTGCATGAAATATGCAATTCTGTTCTTAGAAATTAAAACGGTGCTGATAAATTTTCCCACTTTACATTTCAAATTTTAATTTTTGCGATGATTCCTTTTCTTTTTTGGAAGTGTAATAATATATACATGTCCTATTAATATTTTTATATAAAGTACGTATGTACATAAGTTACACAGGTACAGAGAATTTATTTTAAATGCAACATGTAGTTTATCAGTTCCATGGTTACACACTACTGTATAAATAGTATTGCAGCACAGGATTTACCTCCAGAACACATCACAAATGGTGTCAATTCTTTCTACGAGCGACTAGGATATTGCCTCAGTGTGAATGAAGCTATTCTTGAACATTTATTACATTAAAATTATGAATTTTTGTAAGCCAAGTTTGTTAAGATCTGCTACATTAAAGTTTTGATTTAAAGTTGTACCCATTTCCACTGAAACCGAAAGTGATGCAAAATTCTTACTATGGTAATTTTATGAGCCTTTAGTTTAAGTTTGCTTATTAACATTTCCTTGTATCTCTCAAGATAAACGAAATATTCTTGGTGCCGAACTTACGCCAAACATCCCTGTATATATATATATATATATATATATATATATATATATATATATATATATATATATATATATATATATATATATATATATATATATATATATATGTAAGAGTGTGTTATTTTTCGCATATTCACCATAGAAAAATTATTTTCGCCCTCAACTGGACAAACAGCAAATGTATCAAACTTTTTCATTTGAAATGTTCTTCTATATTACCAATAGATTAAAAGTTATTCGAAATATCAATCAAAATCAGTTTTTCTTCATTATCTATTAGCCTATGAGATATTTTTTAATGTACATATAAGATGGCTTCCCGTATCTCTTTATAGTTTTCGAGATCCCATTGGATATTTCGGAAATCGAATATTATATAGGTACTTGTATGTTGGTGAAACTGAGGGTGTATAATCCAGTTAGTAGATAACGTGGATGTGATCAGTAATGTGCAAAGAGAGATAAAGTTTCCGAGTGCAAAGAAAAAATATATTTCGGGTTCCAATTTGTGAGAAATAGGTCCTCATAATTTTTTTGTCATTTTTTACTTCCTTGTACGAAGTAAAGGAAGTATTGTAATCGCGAAAAATTTCGGTTTTGAGATTTCAACGGAAATATCCATTTTGACCATCCCTGAATCCATTCTGACTAATTTCGTCGTGACGTCTGTACGTACGTACGTACGTACGTACGTACGTACGTACGTACGTGCGTATGTATCTCGCATAACTCAAAAACGGTAAGCCGTAGAAAGTTGAAATTTTGTATTTAGGACTTCTATAACATCTAGTTGTGCACCTCCCTTTTTGGTCATTACATAATTTCCAGAAATGGTACTTTATTTGAAGCCTATAATAGATTTTAATGAAGAACTATATTAAAATATAATCCAAAACTTTTCAAATTTGGTAAATAAGACTTTTATATCAATTAGAATAACATAGCAGATTTTGGTTAAAACAGGCTAACCGGAAGTGATATATTACCTGAAGTTGTTAACAGTTTTTCTTGAATAAAATGGTTTCATTTTGATTTTAGAAATAAATGCTTCTAATAAGAGTTGTAGAGAATTAAATTCTGCGTCTAGCACATCAAGTATTATTAAATTAGCCCTTTGTATAAGCGAGATATGTAAATTTAAAACTTATATAATTTTTGGTTTTTGTAATGAAGCTTGCTATGGATTAGGACAAAAAATAAAAAATAGATGTTAATGTCAAATTACGTCAAACACGTGCAATTTTATAATTGGGTCTACACTTCATCTTCATATTGGTCTTGCGTACAAGGAAGTCGTGTGGTGTCCACATCAGATTTTTTAAATATATTATTAAGAATTTATAAACCTAAAAAAATTATTTCATGAACACTTCGAAACGATTTTTACTTCCTTGTACGAAGTAAAGGAAGTATTGTAATCGCGAAAAAATTCGGTTTTGAGATTTCAACGGAAATATCCATTTTGAACACCCCTGAATCCATTTTGACTAATTTCGTCGTGACGTCTGTACGTACGTGCGTATTTATCTCGCATAACTCAAAAACGGTAAGCCGTAGAAAGTTGAAATTTTGTATTTAGGACTGCTATAACATCTAGTTGTGCACCTCCCTTTTTGGTCATTACATAATTTCTAGAAATGGTACTTTATTTGAAGCCTATAATAGATTTTAATGAAAAACTATCTTAAAATATAATCTAACACTTTTCAAATTTGGTATATAAGACTTTTATGTCAATTGGAATAACATAGTGGATTTTGGTTTAAACAGGCTAACCGGAAGTGGCATATTACCTGAAGGTGTTAACAGTTTTTTTTTTCAATAAAATAGTTTCATTTTGATTTTAGAAATAAATGCTTCAAATTAAAATTTTAGAGAATTAAATTCTGTGTCTAGCACATCAAGTATTATTAAATTAGCCCTTTGTATATGCGAGATATGTATATTTAAAACTTATATAATTTTTGGTTTTTGTAATGAAGCTTGCTATGGAGTAGGACAAAAAATAACAAAAAAATAAAAAATAGACGGTAATGTCAAATTACATCAAATATGTGCAATTATATACTTGGGTCTATACTTCATATTGGTCTTGTGTACAAGGAAGTCGTGTGGTGTCCACATCAGATTTTTTTTAATTCAACGCATAAATAAAATGAACTGAAATACAGGATGTTCAAAAAAATTCCTAACTCGGAGTAGGCTATGAACAAAGAAACGTATGCCAATTTAAAAATATTTAATTAAATGTCAATTTAGCATCAAAGTTTTTCTTCTTGAATCTTATTTTAGAAATGGAAACAAATTAGAAAACGGTGAATGTCAATATACTGTATCCTTCTTTATTGTTTTTTTCATATATAATATCATAAGTGGTAAATTTTTGCCGGAAAAATTTTCAGATTGTTACGAGAGCCGGTTGCCTAGCAATTTATTGAGTGACATTGACAAAAAAATTACGAGTTGTCAAACGAGTAATTTTTGATCAATGTCACGAAATAAATTGGCAACAGGCACGAGTAAAGCAATCGGAAAATTTTTCCAGGTTAAAATTTAACCACGAATGGTATTCGGATGACTATTTCCAAAATAAAAATCAGCTAATTATTTATATAATTTTTTTCTTGACAAAAATCTTGTAAATATTTATTGTGTTTAGAGGTATTAGGTTTCACTTTGCTATTTCAACGTTTTAAATAGATTCATGTCCAAATCGACTCGTTTTTAATAAAAACTGATAACACTGAAAATATACAGACTTTGACAGGTATGTAAACAATATGTTTCTAAAACGTCAAAAAATTTTCGCTTATCAAAACTCACTTACTTGTAAAAATACGACATCTTATTGGCTTAAAGGGTGCGAAAAAACTTTTTTGACGCTGTTTTGTCGAAATGAAATTTGGTAACTAGGTAGAATCCTGAATTTGGATTGGTTTATATATTTATGAGTGAAATAGTCACCTTAAAATTACATTTAAAGATCAATTTTGACATCTTGTCTTTTGAATTAAATAATGATCAGACTTACGTTTCTCTGTTCATAGCCTACTCCGAGTTAAGGATTTTATTGAACACACTACATATGTAACATGTGCTGCACCTTCGACTAAAACGGTTTATAAGAGGTTTCAAAATTTTCGGAGTGGTCATATTAGCACAAGTGACGCTGAACGTTCTAGATTCCAGGTACATACTACATACGTACTATGCTGGTTTGTTCATATACCATATATTTTCTTCATTTTTAAAACCTCTCAACAGGATTAAATTCCAATTACAGAGAGATTTACACATATAAACATCCATACCTTAGTGGGATTTGAACCCAGAACCCCTAGCGTAGTTTATATTTGACTGATTTATATATAGGGAGTAGATACTCAAAGGAGTATCTACTTCTATATTTTAATTCTTACGAAACGAAGTATCAACTTGCATTTTTGGAGTATAAAGTACATACTCAATTTTATTCATATCACCCATTATATTATAAGATACTGCTATAGAACAAGTATAAAAATACATATACAAAAATATAGCAATTAATGAAAAATGTAGGACTAGTCTTACCATCTAATAGTATTGTTAAGTAATATTGCAAATAAATTTTATTCCTGTTCAAGATAGAATGAAATAAAATGTAAGTTTTTCCGTAAAAAAGAAAAAAAAAATTACGAATGTGTTTCGCCCTCCGAGAAAATCTCCTTTCTGATGTTTAAGGAAGCCAAGATAAACCTAACGAGCAAAGATTCTGTTTTGATAAATGCGCTTAGACCACGTAGATTTAATCTCGCAAATTGCAATGGAGAATCATCTGGTTTTTCATTTATTCTCCTCTCACCGGTGATTTCTTCGAAAAGAGTATAGAAATAAAAGTATAAAATTTTATCAAAGTGAAATTGACTACGGTGTGAAAGAAAAGGGCAAATACCAGCAAAAAGATTCATTACCGTCAGAGCCTCTTTCGAAGAATAATGAAATTCTTCAGAATTTTTCAAGGAAGTTTTTAAATGTATACAATTTCAACGATCATTAAAAATATTCTGATATTTCATTTCAAAGAACTTTAATTATCATCTCGCTACTACTTCAGTTTAGATATTAGGTACCTATATAGTGTGCTCCAGGTCTAGAGTCTAGATTGTATTCCGGACTATAAACTAGCTTTGTTTATGTGTGACATAAAAAATTTATGTAACCCACAAGATTATAAGAATTTCCGAAGACACTCTAGTTGTTTAACACAAATATACGATTTGGAATGTATATATTCACATGGATCTATTTGAAATACTATACATTTTCTCTTTAATTAATAATCGTTTGCATAATATGGGAAGAGCTGATTAGTTTTTGGTAGTAAGTAATAAAACAGAAGTACTACTTTTCTGCATGTTCGAAGAAGGTTTTCTTCAAAAATATATGTGTAAATACAGTTTTTTTTATCTTATCTATGAAAACTATAAAAACCATTGAAATCTATAATTATGTATTTCATTTAGATTCTTTATCATATCATAACATAGGAAATTTAAAAATATTTTTTTTGCGAAAGTGCCATTTAACAAAAAAAGATAACTGCAAGTGGACTTTTGAAACACTGCTTGTGGAAAGAAATTTCCACACTCACTTTCCACACGCAAATGAAAACATTGGAAGAAACAAGTACATTTTTCATAATTTGAAGACTTTTTTTTTTGCAATAATATTGGTAATTGTTATTGAAATATGTAAGTTTTTTTTGTGAATATTTGAATTTCGCGCTATTGCAATGCGTGCAAAAATATAGAGATTATAGCTGTATTCTTTTTGGAGAAAATCTCAGCCCATCTCAGATCACTTCAAATAAACTCAGGAAATCGTTTTTCTTTTTGACATAACTGATCTGAGTTGTTCTGAGTAAACTCACTTCCCCCCATTCCGATGCTACACTACCAGTTTGTCAAGCTCAAAATGATTTGAAAGACTCAGTTTGCATTCTAAGGTTATATAGTACAACAAATTTTTTATTCATATATACAGAAATACTTACAAGTAATATATTTTCAACAATGTCCATTTTTCGTGTATAAATAGTATCATAGATCAGAAAATAATAAGTCAATAAATTTGACAGCTGTTACAGCAAATACTATCGGTAAAGAAGGAAATGATAAAATTTAACTAATTTGTTCTTTTTGCACACATCACAACTCACTTCAGCTCAACTCAGTTATGTACTGAGCTGAGTTTCATTGAGTCAAAAAGAATACAGCTAATATCAGCAGAATGTAAAAAGTAAACTGTTTTATTGTTTTGTGTCTATGACACAAGCTTACGTAATTGATTTTCCATATTTGTCATTTTTATATTTCAATCAAATTTTCACTTTCGTAGAAAAAATAGTACCTTGTACTACACTTGCGGAAAGTTTCAATGAAAAACTCGTTTGATTTTCATACTCGTTTTTCAACACTTGTATTACAACATACTAATTTTTAAATCTTACAGCCTGTACTACTGAAAGGAAAACAGAAGGTAAATTCAAATGTTTGTAATAGGAAGATATACGTCAGTATTACATGTTAATATTGGTATGTGTATGTATAGTTTCCCGCTTAAAATAAAAAGTAAAATATAATCAAGAAATATTTTTTCATTTACAATCATTACAGTAACATGTCGATTCCTAACCTTTTAGAGGTTGGGAAATACGCCATTCTTAACTGTAGTAACAATATCTTGGATGGAAAATAATAGATTTCACTTACACCCCACGGTTGATTTAGGCTATATTCAGTGCGATGTTAAAAGTTACATTCCCAGTAAACACTTTCGCCGAAACCATAAAATCATTAGGAATTAAGTGCTCGAAAGAGGTGATTTTACTGCGTAATGTGTTACGTTTTTACGAAACGTACCGAGTTAAAAACATTAATGAAAGCACTAAAACATTTCGCGTACATAATACAAATATATGTAATATTTTTTTAAACAATTGAAGGAGTATAGTTGCTTACAATATAGAAACAAAATACGTTATTATTCAATTTCACATTTATTAATACTAAAAATATTTTCACAATTTAAAACGCTTTTTTGCTCGTTCTAGGTTTGATTATCGGTGCGTGCACATTTACTTCGCGCTCTAGTGCGCGAAATATACGTTTTTATGGTAACAAGAAAGATGGAAAACTTCGAATAGGTATATTATAGTCAATCAATGTATGAACATAATTTTTTTAACAGTTATAGAAAAGTATTATGTACCTATATACAACTAATAATAATTAATAATTTATGAAATTATTAAAAAAAATTGTGTTCTTGTTTTTATTCGAAATTTTGCTTTAATATTATATGAATATATTTACAAAATATTTCAAAATTATAGTGTATTTAGTAATAATGATTTGTGTTTGGATAGATTTTGACATAGTGAGATCCTTTTCAAACACGACAAAATTGTTACAATAACACATTGTAATTTGTGTGAGTGTACAAGAGTAACATTATAAAGAAATATTCAATGTTTTGTGAAGTGACGCGCTAAATAAACTAAAAGCAACAAAACAATCGAACCCAACTGAAGAACGGAAGTATCACTATATGAAAAAAGAGATTTGATTATTTTCCATTTTCTTTAATATAGTAAATAATTTCTCAGATTTATTTTATTATTTAAATATCCTGCAGCAGTAAATTTTATATAATATGAAACGATTTCAAAATAAAATAAAAGACAATGTAAATAAAATAACAAAATAAGAATTAATGAGAATATAAAATAACACCACAGTATAACTATATAGAAACCATCTTGTATGTAAAATTTCTGTACCATCGTATTATAGCGTCTATTATCATTTGTGGGGTTTTGTTCACCGCAGGAAATTGGAATATACCTATTTCAAAAAGAAAAATGAAGAGGAAAAACTGGAACACATCAGTCGTTGCACACAGTGTTTTATTTAAAATCAACATTTACTATGGCTGACAAAAGAGGAATATTCAAAAAGTAGTAAATCATGTTTGATGTTCGGATTACCTACGCGCAGCATGACAAGGAGCTTTCTTTCAGTCTCTATAATAATACTGCAGGATGTTTACTGTTTTTCTATTGAACAAATTTTTATGCTTTTTTTCAATGTAATAGTAAAAAAAATACAACAATAGAAAGTTAATCAAAATATGTATTTCAGTTCTATGTTTTGGTTAAAATTTAGTGCACTTCACGAAAGTATAATATCAATTAAAATTATAAAATTCATGTATACATGGATACTTAGTAAAAAATATATTATTTCATTTAAACGAATTCTCACTTTATACTCCTCAATAGAAATAAAAAAAATATGTAAAATAAACCGGCCATATGGATGAAGATGAAATAACAAAATGTTTTATTTTATTTTCAATATCTTGAAAAGGGTTAAAGTTTCAATGGAAACAATTTATAGCGTTTATATTGATTGAAACTTTAACCTTCGATTTTACCTTATACTACACCGTCAACCATCGGTCTAATTATAAACAAATTACTTTTTTAAAAGAAAGAGTATATATTTTTTACTTTAATGAAAGAATAATACGAAAAAAATTAATTAAATAAGTAAGGTTACACACAATATAAAAACTTTAAAAATACTGTATTCTAATTGTAACTAAAATTTAAAAATTTTGCCTTAATTTTTCATTATTAGGTGTTAAAAAAATGCGCAAAAATCACACACACATTTTTTAAAGTTTCAGTATAATCTATTACAATTTGTCTATTTAATTAAATTCGTGTCTCTTAAAATAAAAAAAAGTTAGCAATAGTAAGCAAGATGGTTCAGATACGTCCTGTACAATAAATCGTACTTATTTAAACTCAGTAGTGACTTAAAAGATTCCTATTTAATACCTACACACCAAAACTTTGCAATTTCTACTTTTCACTTAAAATTTGTGCCACCATTGATGTACGTACAATTTGCCAAGTGAAATGTCACAAAACAAAATAAAAATTGTTCTTATAATATTTGAAATTTTAGTTCCATCATCGTTACAAATTCGTTTTTTCTAAGAATTTATGTAAAGAATATTTTGAGTTAGTAATATTTGACATACGTTGACGTTTGACATACGTTAAATATAATGCACAAAATTTGTAAATGAAAGGTGAAGTGCAAAGGTTTGATGGAACTGGCCCCCTATTTATAAATACTATAATGATATATATAGTAATTAATTTTAAAGAAATAAAAACTTCATATACCATTTGAAAAATTGTTTATTGTCCAGAAATCTAATATTTAATAACAAATCTGTGGAACAAATAATGAACACAACGTTACGTTAAGCGATTGGCAAAGAATAGAGAACCATTGCGCTTTTCAAGTTATGAAATTTAGAATTCGACTCATCGGAATACGAAATACTCAATTTAATAACTTCTTCCACAAAGGACTCACTGAAATAATCTTCGCTTTGAACTGTAGTGCGCTTGGCTTTTATCACAACTCTCACTTTCTCAGGAAATGAAAAGGCACTGGCAATTAAATTTTCCCATTGAACTTCACCACTTTAATTATTGTACTGGTAGTAATAAGAAGCATGCGCTTGTCGTAAAAAACTAATGTAATACAGCTTTTTATAATGTTCATAAAATTAATTTTAGTTACTTTTTAACGTTAATTACTTATGTGTTGATAGTTATTTCCATAACGAAATAAGATAATTATGATTTTCTAGTAGGTGATTATATGTATGAGTCATTCAACTGTTTATAGATTGAAGGCATTCAAATTGGATAATGGATCCTGGGCTCACAGATGATCCTTTTTCTGTGGCCAATCCATGTTTGGGGTGTGACTGTCACTTTGCGTTGGCGGCAATTTGAATGTTAGTGTTCTGTGGGAGAAACTGACGTTTAAAAAGTTAGGTTGTTTCTTTCAATGTGTTTGCAGTTTTTTTTTGTTTTACTGCATTGACTCTTAGAGTGTTTTTCATCGTTGTTTTTACTGCTGCTTTGAACTTAATTCATATTTATTGTGTCTATGTTGTATTAGAGTATTTGTTTTTTGCTAGATTATACACTTGCGCCATATAAACTACCATTAAATATAAAATAATACGATATATCACAAAATGTAATGTCCGGAAAAAAAACAAATTTCGGCCAAAAAAAGATTCGCCGCAGTTATATGGTGTAATAAGAAGAGGGTAAGAGCAATAACAGATAAATAACTTTTTATAAATTATAGTTTCAGTAATCATATTTTAACTATGTTTATCTATTTAAGCTATTTAAGTCAAAATTCAGTCTAGAAATTCCTATCGTATTATGATAGTCACAACATTTATTTGTTGATCATTAGGTTTAGAAATTATTGTGTATACGTGCGTGACTTTGAATACCCTAGCCTATGCACCCTGTACCCCTAAGATAATCCTGTCCTGAAGATAGCGCTATGTTTTAAGACAGTCGACTTTAGTTATTCATGGAGTAAACATATAGAAGAGTCTAGATTAGCTTGTCGAGTCGTGCAGACGTTTTGTTTTGGAAAAATAGTGTCTTTTAGTTATGGGGCGCGTGCAGAACGCCCGCCCCGCTGGGTTACGGAATGTAACATGTTAGGCTTAGTTGTATTAGTTTAATTGTAAATAAAACATTAGTTAGTTTAATCAGTAAATATATGTTAGTAATCTCCACAAGTAATGTTCATCAAAAAAAGTGAAGTGTATGTGTTCTTCCTTGTCACGAAATCCATTTCATGAATTTCCTTATCACCAGTTAGTTAGAATAAAGTGTATCATTGTTGGAGTAAGAAGTATTAGTATTATCATCCAGATCCAATCCCCTTGTGTTACAATGGGTCCACGTTATCAATCATTTAATTTTTTTTTTCATATCGTACTTTCACATCACCTGCTAAAGTACTGATATAAACGACGTGGTGTGTACAAAATAAAATTACACTGACACTGATGCAATGGCAAGCAGAAAACAATGACAAGTTATTAAAGCTTAAGAGGTCAACGAACAACTGACAGCTACTTTAAAATTGCTGCCAACTCATTAATCTAAACTGACAGTCACACCCCAAACATGGATTGGCCACAGATTAAGGATCAAGGGTGAACCAGCGATAGATAGCAAATAAGTATTTTTTTTAAAGAAGTAAAATTAAAAACTATCATTTACACAATAAATAGACATTATTTAAAATACAATTACTCGTAACCCATTCACAATATAATACGACCAAATTTTGAAAGGGTATTTTAAAACTTCATATTCGAAAGTGTTAAAATTTTGTATCACGTTAATATACTAGTAAATTTAACTGATTTTATATTTTACTCAGCACGTTCACATATTATTATGGCACTGGTGTGTTTGTTGCTGAAGACTGTTTTGAGTTTATTTGGTATTAAGTTTCTTGAAATTGTTTAGATGTTAGAGGTAAGGGAGAATTTTTCTTTACGATCATAATGTACTGGTAAATGTACGAGGGGCGATTCTAAAGTTCTGGGAATCACATTACGTACATACGAGTATAAAAGACAAGTTTTTTTTTATTCGTCGAGCTAATGGATGGACCCAATGAAATTATGGTGGAAGGACTATTATGTTTTCTTGTCAATGTTGTGTTGATATTTAATATTATTATTTTCATTATTAATGGAGTTTCAAAATAGAAATTTACAATATAAAAACATGGAATTCACTATATAGCGAATTAATATTTTTATGAGTTTTATGTCTTTTAATGCAAATAATTCTATATCATATCAGGATGAATTTTCTCGCTCTCCTAAAAAGGGATAATCTGAACAATTTTTCAATTTACGAGCACAAACTCGTTTCCATCTATAAACTAAGTGGCTTTCCATAGAACGGTTTCTATAATCATAGTTAATCGATTCTATCGAACGAACATCAGTGAAGTCATTTTAAAATACGTTGAAACGAATAATAAATGTAGCCTAAATCTTAAAAAAAAAACCATATGCCTGTTTGAACAAAGTTTCACATATGATTGATTATTTTACACCATCAACACAAATTGGTATATTTTGCTATAAGATGCATATGCGTTATTACAATAGGTTGCCCATTCATTTTCTTATAAGTACATGATAAATTAATTGCACTGCTCAGCACGTGTTTATTGATTAGCCACAAAAATTAATTGCCAGTTCCCGTGGTCTGGCTCCTAGTTTCTGCTATGGAGTGGGTATACGATAAAAACAAGCCAATTGCATTATTAATAGTGCGCGGCAGTGGGAAAAAAAAGTAACCATGACGTTTATGATTGGTTACGGTCCGAATTCATAAGCTTATTAGTTTTATTTAAAATTGGGAGTTAATTACGCATGATGAAATATATGTTTTAGGTCGTAAATTTAAAAATGTTATTTTGTAGGAATTGTTCATTGTATTTAATAATAGAGCTTCAATCAAAAATCTATATTTTAATTAAAAATAATAATTTTTATTAACAAAAAAAAGATAACAGAGAAAAAATTAATATAGTGCACGCCGCTAAACACTTCCTTGGAGGCATGGTTAGCAGAACCGAGTGATGAGATAGCCAGCTTGATCTTAACGTATACGTACTCTATACCTTCTCAGTTTAATATAATTTTAACTCAATTTTAGTTTTCAAATTTAAACCATAACTACAAGATGCGATTTTTTTGCTGCTGTCTTTCCCGAAGTATAGAATGTAAAGAAGAACCTTGTTTCGTGTTAAGATGCTTGCATTAAAAAAAATAGAATTTAATTTTGAAAAAATGTTGATAAAATAAAGAAATTACAAGACAATTCCTCAAACTTTGGAAACATTCTTCGTATAATGAAAAAGACGTTAGTATTTTAAACCTTTTGAATATCTCTCCGCTTGTAAATTTTGTATTAAAACAGTTTCAATTGTTTATATTATTATTTCCTTAAGTTTAAAAAATTCAATTGCAGTACTAACTATGTCTCAGCTCATATCCGATAATCTTATTACTAAGCTTATATCTTCTTTTTCTGAAATTATATTTAAAAAATAATTTTTTGTAAAATATGCATAATAAAACTACCAAGAAGAAATAAAGTATACCTACCAAATACTAGGTATCAAATTTATTATTTTTATTTACAATAAATATACTATCTCATAAAATTATTTATTGTAATGATAATAAAATGTTAAAGCTAATAATGTAGATCTTTTATTATTTTTCTTATACCCCGTTACAAATTTTTAACGTCTATATTGTTTATCTAATTACAATTGACATGCAACTCAGTGTAGAAGAAATAATAAGATTATATGTAATCTTCGTTCATACATATGTATTCAAGAACAAGAAACATTTCCAGATTACACCATTGTCAGTTTTGCAAAACTGCTGGGTTGTGAATATCATTGCGGCGGCACACTTACAAGTATGAAATGCTTAGTAAGCACTGCCTCATGGTCTTAATAAGTGAAGAGCACATGAAAAGTGAATACACATACAAAGGTTGCCTAGCAACACACATTCAGCTTTGTACATAACCCGCAATGTGGTTGCCTTGTGGAGCCGTTATGTATGAGTTTAGCAGAGGAAAACATTATACCAAGGGTTTCTCTATTAAATTAACTACAAGATGGTGTTGAAAAGTTGGCATCAACATGTTTCGTAAAATTTCATAGGTCTATTAAAAGTAATTTATTGTTATTTGCTTATACATACATTAACAAACGGAACATAGAGATTGAATTGATAATACATTTTTTTTTTAAATTTTGCTACAAATTCTACTTGTCCAATCCACTGATATTCGGTACCTATATTATGTACCAAGTTTTATAAGTCTCATTAGTTATAAGTTTTTTGACACAAGACAGCAGAATGACAAAAACACACTTTTTAGTTTACTTATTTTTACAACGACAGCATTTTCAGCGTTTTATGTCTTACGTCATCTATAGCTGATGAAACGAATACTACAAAAAGCTAACTTCAGCCCGTGTTTAGTGAATTAGCTGTTAATGGTTGCTAGCTTCAAGTTGTGATTAACATGTTTAGCACCATGGCATCAAGTTCCTAAGTTAAGTCACATTTTAATAATGAGAGTAAAAAAATATAATATTGCGCTTCTATTATTTTAACATACTCTTGCCATATTTTGACTTTAAAGACAAATTTTATAATAAATGATTTAATATTCAGGGTATGCAATAAAGTATTGATCGGACAGTAAAAGCTATGAATGTTATTTACTTAGTGGTATGGATATAGGTATTCTGGTAACGAGTCTAGTACTCATATGGATGAAATGTGTGAGTTCGCAAATTATGCCCTCCCTTTATTAAAAAATCTTTTATATAAAAATTAATTCAAAACAAACGTGATATTTACGTATGAAGTTTATAATAGGATTCAGTGGAAAATACAAATTTTAAGATAATAATTTTAAGGGAAAAATATTTTTAATTTAAATTTCACATTAAAATATATCGTTTAATTTCAGTAATTATTGTATAATAATATTAATAATACGAATAAAGAAAGCTTTTAACTGATGTTTTTATTAAAGATTTCCAATTAAAAAGTATTGATTTCATAATAATAAGCCTACATGGCTTTTAATTTTATATCGTTTTTTATCAAGTATAACGAAAAAACAGGGCGATTTCCTATATTCAATAGTTTTTATATTTATACCTACATATTTTTACCTATAATTTTTTCATAAAATTTTATAATTTGTAAATTATTATTTACAAAGTTGAAAATTTTCCAATTCAATAATCGAGTTAGTTGAAATTGTATATTTAAATATTCAGAAATGTTTAGTGTTTTCAATATTTTCAGTATAAAATAAATAATAGCATACATTACAAGCTCATTGAGTAATATACTTAATAAATGGTTCATGGACAATAAATTCAATACGTTTCTTTTTTTAGGAAAAAAATTTAAATCAAAAATACTGAATTTTAAAACCATCATATATTTTTAATTAAATGGACTGTAATATAGACCAAATAACTGATTAGTCAATTTAAATTTCTATGCGATATCTGCACGCTATGCAGTAGGTACAATAATATATTTTTACGGTCAACTCGCATCAAAAATCTGTTGTATACCTCTTCATTTCTGCAATAATTTTAATGATAACTATGCAATCTTCTAAGTCTTTGACATAGTCCGTAAAATCTTAACAATCCCTATAAAAATCCATATAATCTCGTAAAAATGCATAAAATCTCAGAAATCTTTGGTTAGTATTTAAAAAAATAGTTAAATTCTCATAAAATGTGTTTCCATTTATCACATCAGTTAAACAGAAATAGAAATATTATTCAGTGTATATTTGGTAAGTACCTAATGTACATAAGTGCCCAAGTTTATGATAAAGCTAAAGGCGGATTCATGCAGCCATTTACATTCACGTTTAATTTACATTTAATTTAAAAGTTAAATGTATGTAAACCAATGTAGACATGCATGCATCATTTTAATTTGTTTTCATTTATCTTTCATTTTCATTTAATTTATAAGATAACCAACTTTCAACTTTTAAATGTAAATGAAAATGAAAACTCACTGCACATGCGCTGTTTTCATACGTCAAAATATCTGATTGGAAGTTTTATCAAAGACAAATCAAGAAAACTAATTTTGACCACGGTAAATTAGTTGATTTAGTGAGAGAAATATAATTAATAGTCAATGAGCAAGAGGCATTGGATTTTTTTTTTGTATATGTTTTTCAGTCCACCCCAATTCATTTTGTACATACAGCGAATCTCCGGTGTCGCTTCTTTCTGTGTTTTTTATAATAAATAAGTTCAAAGCTAACGCCAATATTTCATCCTCACTATCGATTTCATTAAACTTTTTTTAAATTAACCTTACAATACAAACAGAACTTGTTGATGTGTCAAAATATTGTAATATGTCAATATGTACACGAATTCATTTTCCTTTTAATTTATGCTTGTATGTTTGCCTGAATAACACATTTAAAAAAGATAAAAGAGAATAAAATAGAAATTAAATTAAATGTAAATGTATATCGCTGCATGAATCCGCTTTAACTCATTCATTATTGCCACGAAATATATGATTCAGTCGGATTCAACTGCTTGTTAAATTTAAAGGTATAATTATTAAGAAAATATCAATTACGTGTTTCAAAATTGACAATAAATTTCAAAAAATAATACACAAAATAGAGTCAGTCACAGGCCAAATTAGTGGGCTGGGACGGGCGAGAATGAATACCATCATTCTGAAATTACGAATTTAATTTTTTTTTAGTTATTTTATTTAGGGTTGGTATTATAAACACTCAGTTATAGTTATTTAGATCCATATAATCCATTCATGATAGCGAAATAATTTTAAACTAATTCGCAAACAGACAAGTCATTCTAATGGTCGGAAGATGATAATTTTTGAGCCGATCCAATTGAATCACATGTCTGTTCTCGAATTAGTTTAAAATTCTCTCGCTATTGTAAATAAACTATAGTAATTTTAATTAAATGAACAAGTGCAACGCGAATTTTTAACATGAAAAATTTAAATGTTAGAAGAACTTAGAAATTTATTACAATTTGTTCATTTATTTAATTTACTATGGGACTTAATTTAATTGGACGTTTATAATACCAATACCGATTCTTAGAATTTAAAAGTTTAACTGATTTTTAACAATAATATTGCCTCATTACAACTTACAACAATGAAGATGTTTCGGGATGATTCATTATTACCTTCCCCCTATACCTTTTTATTTCAATTACAAATAAAGTAACTTCAATTTCATAAAATCTAAAATCTACTTCTACCAATTTACCTTTTCTGAAATATAATTATCTTTATCTGAAATTGAATTTACCTTTTCTAAAATTAAAATTATTTTTTCTAAAATTTAATTTACTTATCTCTAAAATTGCATTTACTTTTTCTGAAATTGAAGTTATTTTTTCTGAAATTATAGTTGAAATTCAAGGTAGATCGGTGCGGGGCCCCACTAGCTTCCGGCTGACGGAACATTAATAAATAGATGAGAATAAAATTAAAATACTCATATTATTTTTTGTAGGTATTTTTATACATGGTTTGTGGCGAAATTTTTTTCAAGGTTTGTGGTGAAAAAAGACCTTATTGATCCAGTCAATAAAGTTCCTTGTTTTTTAGGATGTTTCGGAGCATAGTGGTCCATCTTCAGCTTTATACATGAAAGGAACAATGTATGTCAATAATTATACAAAAAAGTAATAAAATAACACAATATGCATATTTGTGTAACCACTCACCTATTTAAAAACGAAGAAAAATATTGAAATTATACATTTTTAATGATAACATAATGTTATCTCTTTTAAACTGAGTAAATCACATTAAAAATGTTTTTGACCTTGAGTACACTTAAAATTGTAAAAGAATTTTACAAGAAAATTTCGTCAACCAACATTTGGGTGTACTGAGAAAATTTTTTTACATTGAAACAATAAATAATGAATTCAAAAATTTCTTGCGCATGTGTCTGAAAAAAAATCAAAAAATATTGGGGGGAAGAAGAGAATTATCAGAAATTTCCTAAAAATTGTTTGGCATGTTCAAGGTTATTTTTAAGTATGATTGTTGACAGCCTCTTTATTATTTAAATTAATATATAACGTTTCTTTTAATCATTTTTGGTTTTTATTAGTGACTTTATGAACAATCTTAGCATTGTTAAAATCAAAAATGTCTCCAATGTCACACTGGTGTTGAACAAGTAATATTGGGCTGTCTCACATATATAAATCTTATCACATTTGCTGCATTTTATTTGGTAAATTACATTTTTGTGCTCTCTTTAGGGATTTTCTCTTTAGCGTTTGTAAACAATTTGTTTGCGGTACTTATGTTAGAATAAGCTATTTTAATATTATTGATTTTTATACACATAATAATGCAACTAAAACTTATGTAAACGCTAACGTCACGACATATTAAATAAAAACACGACTAACGTTTGCTATTAATGACAAATGACATCTACATTGAAACATGTATCAGATTTGAATGGTAACGTACTTCAGTTTTCGCTTCATATGTCGCAGTGAGGCTGACGTAACAACTTTCGCACTAAAATTTAATTTAAAATGAGGAATTTTCTCGACTGTGATGTGCATAAGGTGTTGTTAACAATTGCTCGGAATCTCAGTCAAACAGCATATATTTATTTATTTTAATTATTACTGCCTCTTGATGAGTACCACAAATTAAATATAGATATTAAATATTATAAATAAAACACATAAAATAAAATCTTCTTATCGATTTCGGTTTATTAAACCATCTTCAGAGAAAAAATACATAAACAGAAAAATTATAAATATAAATATAAATATTGAAATATTTGACATTATAACAAATGAAATACAACATATATATATATATATATATATATATATATATATATATATATAGTAGGTATAAAATTATTTAAAATTATTTAAATCCATAATTTTAATAATTTAAAAAATTCTAAATTGAAAACAATAAAATTGAAAACAATAAAATATAATGATATTGATTTGAAATATAATTAAAATTAAAATGTAATAAAATCTAATGAAATATGTTATAATTAAATACTATAATTTTGAAAAAATTTGTAGTACATCACTCATAATTTTGGATTTAAATAAATCTAATTGTTTATTCATGATTGGTGAGCCTTTAGATATTAAAAAATGAATTTCGTATGCCTCTAGCCATGTCATCTGAAAACCTTTTCATAGTATATGTAAAATTTTTAAATTATTTATATCGAAATTATGATTTAAACTGTTCATATGACATGCTACATTCGAATCAGTTTTGTTTAGTCTCCAAGAACGAAGATGTTCTTGAAACCTCAATCCAAAAGAACGACCAGTTTGACCGATGTAACAAAAATTACAATCTTTACATGTTATTTTATAAACACCAGTATTTTTAATTTTCTCATTATTTTTTAATTTATTATTTAATAGAAAATTTTTTAAATTGGAATTGTTATAAAATGCTGCTCTAATATTATACTTTTTAATTTCGTTGTTTATTTTTATACTTGGTTTGCCGATAAAATTTATTTTCTTGTATATTATTTTTGTTGTATCATTTGGTTTTTTGTAAATGAATTTTGAAAGTATAAAATTTGAATTATTAAGTTTTTTGTTAATTAGTTGTTCTATCAGACCCATGGGATAACCATTATTTGATGCTATATATTTTATTGTTTTTATTTCTGTTGTAACGTTACCTACACATACAAGACAACGTTTTATTACGTGCAAAACTGGCTGAAAGTAAACTGAAAATGATTTAAATGTGTAATTTAAACTCGTTTAACTAACCTACTCTCAAATGCTAACACCAGTTTTAATTTGCGAGGCCGCTACACAGTGCAAACAAAACCAATGGAAAGAATCTCGGAAAATTGCAAAACACGCATACACATACACACACACACACACACACACACACACACACACACACACACACACATACATACGGTCTCATATACAAACTCTCTTACATGTACACATTCCCGCGCAATCGAACTTATTACTGGCAGTTATGGTGACAACGAAGGGTCAATTTATAGATCTATCAGGCTCATGCTGTGTTTGCTGAAGTATACGAAACGTTGCGGGTTATATGCCATTCAAAACCGTTTATGTGTGAGGAAGGGCCCTTGAGCAAGCAATATTAGCCTTGTTTTATTTTTTTGAAACCCCAAGTTTTTCAAATTGCTTGTTCTTACTGTTACATAACTTTTTATAACATTGCAGTTTTTAGTGGTTTATTTTGCGGACTTCCATTCACTTAAAACCTAATTTCTTTTATTTTCTGTTTATTGTCCAACAAGGTAGCAATGATGGCTATTATTTAACAAGACGAAAGCCTAAGAGAGTAATAGTAGTCAGTGGAATTTTACAATTCAAGGTCCATGAAATTTCCGATTTGTGGCGCTATATCGTTTAATTTTGGTTGCATCACATTGTAAGCAACAAGGTTATGTCAAAATCTATGCACAGCATGAAAAATACATTGTCTGGAAATTTATATTTATATTTTTGTAAGGTGTTTGAAATTTTTTTTAGTAAAATAATCAAAAGTTGAAAAGTATACATAATTTTATTTATCTACAATTATTATTGAATTACAAATACATAGCCAACTCCAAATACAATATTCTACTCATATTACACTAGTGTATTAATACTTTTATAAACTTCTGTAGGTAAATATTGACTGATAAATTTAGAATATAAGTACTACTTAATTCAACGTAATAAAAGAATCAGTTACTCATATCAACATGTAACATTAATATCTGATATATCGTTACAGTTTTCGCTGTAACGACAACGTCTGTAACATAAACCCACAAAATATATTTATTATTTTATAATCTGTAAAATTGATATTTGCAGATAAAGTATAGTATTTGACTCGCTAATATAGCCTACATTATATGCTTGTTAAATAATATACTATTTTTACACACAATTTTTTTGTTTATTTCATCATGTAATTGTAAAGTTTCGACATAAATAAAATAAGTTCAGATATATTCTCTAACAAATGATGGATCCTTCAAATAAAATATCAAACTAAAAACCTTGTTTTTATGCATAATGTACATAGAAAAATAACTACAATTATTCAATGAATAGTTTGTATTTTTTGACATGTTCGATCAATAATTTATCTTCGACTTTTCAGAAGCAAGTTATATTTTTCTGTCTGAACAGATAGGTACCCAGAAAAATTTTAACAGTTCATGATTAAAATTTGATAATTATATTCCATTTTACCTCTCACCAACATAGTATGACACGTATTAGAAATCATGCTGGATGTCGTAATACGAGATTTTAGTATATATGTCTAGGTATAAGCACGTTTTTAGATCTCTAGAATCTGTGTTTAACATTTTCAGGATGCGTGCGTATGTACGTAATACTCGCATCTAAGTGGAGTGTGGATTTAGTCAATGACACTTTCTGAAATACTATAAGATAAAAACTTATGAAACTGCTTATTCCTCATTATTACATTATGGGAAAAACTAAGTACTTTTCATGGGGTCTCGTGGCCGTGTGCGTGACTGTCAGATCACGAATCTGGGGAACCGGGTTCGATCCCGACCGACGCCAAATATTTGGAATTTTAAATGGCACAGAATTGACTCCTGTGGTGTTCGAGCAATGAGTGCCCGTGAGGTAACGCCTGGCAAGCGCCCGCACGGTGCAAATATTTTGTCATTACCGATATCTGTGTACAAAAGAGATTGGCACACCCAGCAATGGGTAATGAGCCGTGATGATCTAAGTACTTTTCGATAACAATTAATCAGACGTAAGTAGTAACTTAATTAGTAAAACCAGTAACTGTTTTTCTTTTAAAAAAATACATCTAAACCTAATTATGAAGTATTTTTTACATTTTATGGTATTACAAATTTTAAAGATCTTTCACTTTTCATCTGTTGAATTTAAAGTCTTTTTTCTATTTCGGTGTTCGTATAAGTCTATAAAAGCACTGCAAACACGTAAATTAGAAGATCTATAAGCGCGCTGTTTAATACAATGTATTAATGTATACAATAAAACAAAATTCACGACGCACAATACACAAACTGTCAAAATGTGAAATTACAATTGTTTAGCGGCAAGCAAATCCAAGTTAACTAACAAAAAAAAAAACAATGAGTCATATTTTTGGTGACACATTTTAAAAAAAATTCTTAAAATTACCTAAATAAAAAATATAAAAAACATGTTTCATAAGATCTGTTAACGCACTCGTCGTTTGTAAAACTTGCTTAGCGGCTCGTTTTCTAAACGTGGACTCGTACCTTAACAGATTGCCTTATGATACTTGTTTTTAATGTAGTTACTAAATTATATCTTCAATAGATTTCGAAATAAAAATTAAAATTATTTAAAATAATTTATTACCATAGCCCAAACTACTTAAATATAAATTTGTGGAAAATCAAATGTTTAAACTATTACAACATAATTTTTATTGGAAATATAAACAATGCAATAAATGTTATATACAATACATGTAAAATAGAATGGAATTGGCGAGAGGTACTGTGGTGGCCAAAACAGAATTTAGAAATTATATTCGCAAATTTTTTAGTTCCTACGGATATGCGTTTATTTTAAGTCCCTAGAGATGAAAGAAATCTTTATACATTCTCATTTTACAGTGTTGCTTTCAATAGGTAATGTGTCAATTTAAACCTGTGTTGAAAAAAATTATTAAATAAATTTGTAATATAAGATTTTAATATTGAATATTATATTGTAATTTTTACGTTTTATCTTCTCTGTATTTTCAAAATAAAACTTTTATAATTATGGGTTATTTCATAACCACAATCTCGGAGTAAAAGGAAATAAACTCTTCGATTTCTTTAGCTATAAGAATGACTAGCTACATCAAAGAAGATTTTTATTATTTCACCGCCTGCTTTGACATAAAAAGTATTGAATTGCTTTTCTATCGATTTTCAGATATTGATGAGGTACCTATCTGAAGTTATGTAAACGTAAAAAACTTTAGAACAACTTTTAAGATAAAATTTTATGAAAAAGTTTTTACAAGATAATGGTGTCTAAAAAAACGTACACAAAAATATATTAAAATAAATGTTGTAACTAGTAACACAAGACATATTCAAAATTTTATGCACGGGTGTCTATAGTAACATGACAAGTCCGTTTTAAGCTAATGACTGCATGAAAATTGCATAAACTTCTACAAAAATATAAAATTCTATTGTAGGTAAAAGAAGATTACGCAAGTATGTAAGGATATATTATTAATATATTAAACATATTTTTTTCTTATTTCAATGATATAGTATTATAGGAACCTATAACATTTTTTTAAAAAAAAACCTTGTTAAAAATAGGAATAAATCACTAGGTCTTATACTGTAAAATAGACTGCAATCTCCGAAGATTGTAAGTATCTAATTTTAAAAGACTTTTGAGACTTACAGTAAAACCTAAAAGATTTTAAGAGATTGAATGGATTTTTTAAGAATTTTTCTGATTTTTTCATAATTGGAAAGAGTTGTTGAATATAAAAATATGAATTTGAAAATTATATATATATATATATATATATATATATATATATATATATATATATATATGTAATGTCGCATTTTTAAAAAATTATAAAATTACCTCAATAGAATAAATTGCATAGAAATATGTTTCATACGGCTTATTATCGCACTAAATATTAAATAATACATAAGCGAAATATACTATGGTAGTGCTGTAAAATATACTCGGTTAAACGTTCATCCCATTAACCGGTTAATGAGGTTACAAGAAATCGAAAATCAGCTGAATATTTAATCGAATATATAGATTTTGCGCAATCTATTATTTAACTTAAAAAAATTTGGAGCAATAATACTTTTATTACAAAATAAGGATCTACGGGCGGTAAAAATCTGGTGAGTATATTATTATTTTTATAAATGAAATACAAAACAGATGAAGTAAATCTACCTTAACATATTTTCATTTAAAATTCTATATTATATAGGTAACAGCCTTCAGCCTGTTTATAATCCTTCAACGTTTAGTAAAATGATGTATAAACATTGTAACAGTCTAATTAGAATATATCATGGTAACTATAGCTATAGGTTGCTAAATTTACATTTCGACGTTAGTTAGAAAAACAAGTTCTTCCTATCTTAGTACCATATTAGTATCAGACTTGTTTGTTTTATGATTTATTTCATTATTTATGCATTTTTACTACTCGTATAATATACAGTCTGAGATTAAAGTATAGAATATTTTTAAAAACAGCGAATTCAACGGGTTTTTTAAAAACGCTAAAACACGTGAATTTTAATTTTCATTTGTTTTTAATTTATGACGTCATCACGTAAAAATTTAAATGGCAAAATAGCTTTTTAGTAGTGGCACCCGATAGTGATTATTCTTCCCTTTAAGATCATGTACATAAATCATAAGTGTGGAGTACGATGATCGAATGGTAACAGAATGGAAAATTGGGAAATGATCGGACACGCAGTCTAAAAAAAGACCTAGATTTCATATTAGTTTAAAATTTTTCATTAATATTTTTTTTAAATCTTTGAAAATTGCATGTTGGATTATGGTACTTATAACTTATAAAACATGTTAAACGATAAATTATAAACTAAAAAATGAAGTCTGGATGTCTTGATTATTCATTACTAGCTGAACCCCGCCTTGCTGGGCCGAAGTTGACGTTAGTCATGTATATATTCTGTGCCCTAGGTAAGCCTTTTTGAGTTATATTGCCTCTTGGATTTAAATCAGTTGGAATAATTGGTATACGTGGTATTAATACGTTTTCACCTTTGTATTTGCCATATAATATAGTCGCTTCAATGATATTGTTCATTAATGTTTTTACAGCCAATCTTGTTCCATTACAAAGTCGTAGTTGATTTAAATTGCGTAAAAGAATTATTGGCACACCAATTTTAAATTGTAGAATTTGAGGTGGAATTCCAGGTAAGTGAAGTGAACTGAATTTAGTTGGGTAATTTACAACTTCATCTGGATCCATAACGCAATCAGTGGATTTGAATGTATTTGTTTGGCCACTAATCTTACTTTGAATTTCAATATTAATGTTACTGACGTCTTTGTTTTTGGGTGCCAATATAGCGCGATCGCTTAACCATTGATGATTTCTATAATTCCTTTCGATATTGGGATATACACTTGAAATTAATTCCGCTTTTGATTCATAGATAACAATTAATCCTGTTGCATAGTCCATTGCAATTTTTCCATTTCCAATGTCTAATAATTGGTTTGCAAATATATGGGTTGATGCATCATTTTGTAATTGTACGCGCATGTTTATAGTAGTTGATATTTTTTGAATAAAACGCCATAATTTTTTTGAAGAAAAGAAATTGCGCCATCTATTGTACGAAAGTTAAACTATACAGAAACACTCCTCACGACCTATAGAACATGTATATAAATTTTTATTAAAATCGGTACAATAGTTTTTGAGTTTATCGCAAACGTACATAAACGTGTCTTATATATATATATATATATATATATATATATATATATATATATATATATATATATATATATAGAGAGAGAGAGAGAGAGAGAGAGAGAGAGATAGAGATAGAGATTATTAAATTTTCAGGTTGATTTCTCTCAGAATTTTTGTTATGCAACCTTATGATTTATTTGCATGATCATAAAGGGAAGAAAAACCATTATCGGATTCCGCTACTAAAAATCTATATTACCATTTAAATTAAAATCGACGTGTTTTAGCGTTTTTTTTAAAAACCCGTTGAGTTCGCTGTTCTTTTAATATTCTCTACTTTAATCCCACACTGTATAATATAGCATGAAGATAACAAATGCTCTTACTAGTAAAAATTAATAATAATTGTATAAAAATAGGTAAAACATAATATATGATGACAATGTTAACCGCTCAATGGGGTATTCTACCCTATTTTGTGATATTTTTTTCTTATAATAGGTATATAAAAATGTAGGAAAACAGTGAATAACAGGTATAGTTCGCCCGAATTTTTACTAAAACTTGTAATTTGAAGTATGCTACCTCATAAATATCGAAGTTTACTATTTCTTTGCTACAGATTTGTATAGTGTAAATCCGTCCCGGTAATTAGCCAATCTCGAACGCGGAAATTAAGCTAAATTTCATTCAATTTTTGTTATTAAAGTGAAACAAGGTGCAAATTACAATAAATTCGATATAATCAGATTCAAGTAAATGTTCTTTGTCATTATTTTTTAGTGATACGTCAATAAAGTTTAGAGTAAAGCCTAGCCTATTACACTATTCTAGATTCTGTTTGATAAAATTAGTTTAAATTACAATTATTTTTATTTTATAAAATGGAAATAACGATGAAGCGTGTTAAGCGATAAAGAAAGTATATACTCAAATAAAGAAATGATTAAACTACTCTAGATGCTATTCGCCAGACAATGGTATTATTGTCTGATTCTATTTGCCCAGGGAGTTTAAAGATATATGAATGTTTTAAAGATCACCATAGCAGATATTTGTTCATGAAAAAGCTATTTTCCTAAAGTAAACATAGTGAAGAACTTTAGGTTACGTATTTTAATAGAATAGTTTATAAATTAAAAATCTGAATTTTCTTACTTACTTCATGCTCTTATAAATATTATAAGAAACTAAAGGCAGTAATGTTTACAGAGTGAGTGTGCCCAGTAAAGTATTACCGCAACCACATAGGAGTACTACGCGCGTTTATATTGGTAATAGGTAAGTCCTCAAAATTAAGGAGACTTCTAAAAGTCAAGAATGAAATATTTAAGAAACTATGCATTGTGTTGCAAATTTCTGACATTTTCATTTAATTTATATAAAATAATCGTCTGCGTGCTTAAAACGTGCATGCAGGAAACAGGAAACTTACTACGACAGCTGTATTTCACGATATCTACTGCGAAGTCTGTGTTTATAGAAAACTTACAGTTTCTTATGATAAATATCGACTATTTAGGTAAGTTTTCTGTTTATTTATTTTTGAACCAACGGATTTAATGCATCTCTCAAGCTCATTTTGAACAAAATATTTCTCATTTCATTTTAAAGTTAATAAATATTTGTTGTAACCAAAATAAAATTTATCATACAATGAACCGGAACATTTTTCAAAAAGTAGTTTAAATGAAAATTTCTGAAATATTTTCATAGTAATACAAAAAATCTATTTATTTCTGTAAATAAATAAATAAATAAATAAAAAGATTGGAACGAGAAACAAACACTCACTCATGTAAACTCAAATTACATACACGACGTCATTCATAGCTAATATTATTTATTATTATTATTATCGAGAGGTGGTTCATCTTTGTCCCTGTACTGCGACCTTTCTGATCTATTGTACCCTCCGTGTTTTACTTCTATTCTAGAAGTCCTGTTTGTTTTGTGAACTCCAGGATTTTCTTTAGACTGATGTCCTTTAGTGTGTCAGTATGCAATTTCTCTGCTCCTAAAAGACTATGTCTGCTTGCCAGTGACATATTAAATGTTGAGGAGTTTCATCCTCTTCTCCACATCCTCTGCGTGTTGGTTCTTGTTTAAGACCCAATCTGTGCAAATGTTTATTTAATTGACAGTGTCCTGTTACCAGTCCTGTTATTAATCTAACATCTTGCTTCTCATTAAGAGTAAGTTGTCAGTTCTTTTCTTGGATGGCTCATTCAGGAAGAGCTTGTATTGTCTCTGGTCTGATATCGCTGTCCAGTGCCGTTTGTGCCATTGCCAGAGCAATGTATTAATTTCCTGCTTAACTGTTTCCGCAGTTATTCCGCAGGCAGGTTCGGGTCCTATGAAAGGTATATTTGTCCCGTCTTTTGCAAGACGGTCGGCTACCCGGTTTCCTTCGATATCTGAGTGCCCGGGTACCCATATTAGTCTTAGTTTGTTACTCGCTCCTAAGGCATTCAATCTGTGGATGCAGTCCAGAATTAATCCTGAGCCTACCTCACACGAGTTTAAAGCTTTGAGTGCGGCTTGGCTGTCTATTAGTATGGAGATTCTTCTATTGTGGTAGTTCTTCTCCAATAGTAATTGCACGCAGGTTAATATTGCGTGTACTTCTGCTTGGAATACTGTTGCATTTGTCCCTAGTCCAACTGATTGGTTGTGCCTTAGTCCCTTTGCCCCATGTATTCCAGCTCCGGTTCCATTGGTTGTTTTGGAGCCGTCTATATAGATGACTATGTCATCTTTTTCAACCGGACTTTGAGAATGTTCCCATGCATCCCTATCAGGAATTATTATCCTGTAGGTTTTGTCAATGGTATACATCTTATTGATTCTATTAGACACCATCTGTAAAGTGGAGTGCTTGTTCATCTCTGTATAGATTTCAGAGTGTCCATTTCTGCATTTATCCTCTTTTGAGAAAACTTTCATCCTATATGCTCCGCTAATTGCCCTTCATTTTACCTCTAAGTGTAGCTTAACAGAGTTTCCATTGCCGATGTTGGTGTGGTTGACATAGCTCCTGTTATCCCATAGCAGGCTAGCCTTTGTACCTTGCTGAGTGCCTCTTGACAGTGCTTTGGTTTTGTTCTCTGCCACCAGGCCAGGCTGGCGTATTCTATGACGGGTTTGATCATTACTGATAAATCCAATAAGTCATACCCGGTGATAGGCCCCAAGTTTTTCCAAACATACGCCGGCAGGCCCACAAGGATCTTATGGCTTTGTTTGCTGTTCTTTCTACATGAGGTTTAAATGTCAGTCTTTTATCTAGTGTTACTTCTAGATATTTGACTTCTTCTTCTATCATGACTTCCTTTCCGTACAGATATAACTGTTTCAGTCCATCAAGTTTTCGCCTTCTTGTGAATGGTACAACTTTGGTTTTTGTCGGGTTTACAGACAATCCCTCTTTGTTGCACCACTTTTCCACAAAATTTAGGGCCCCTTGCATCAATTCTGATACTGTTCCCTCAAATTTGCCTGTGACCAGTATAGTTACATCATCCGCGTAACCAATGGTTGTATATCCTGCCTCGTTCAGTTCCCGTAGGAGTTCGTCCACAACGAGGCACCACAATAGAGGGGAGAGGACTCCGCCTTGCGGACATCCCCGCATGGCTTGTACCCCTACAGTCTGGTTGTTCGAGGAGGCATAAATTTCTCTTTTCTCTAGCATGTTAGAGGTCCATCTACATAGCTAATAGGAAAAGAGTTATTCCATCACCTATGTTATTTATATAAATAAACGTATGTATTGTTAGTTTTTACAACTATATATTAACATAGCCCTGATGATGGTTTGTTAGGAACCGAAACGTAGGATTGTTAAATAAATGACAATCTAATAAAATAATTTGACCAAGACTGCCTCTCCAATAATTTTTGTCCCTAACATCATACCAACAGTCAAGAAATACCAGTAACTATGGTATATAAAGTTGGCTTGTTCAGTAGTCACAATGTAAACGAACTTAAATGTAAATTTTTTACATTCAATACTTCACTGATTGTTTTAAACCAGTCAAAATACTGTATTTTGTATAAAAATCTAGTAGTTATAACTACGAAACTGCAAATATTTTTTAATATACGTATAGTAAGTAAGTAAGCGTAAATTCACCCCAATAAAGATAAAAAAGAAACAATATATTTTACCTAATTTATTTACTTTGCAATTAAGTGTCAAAATATCTAAAATGAATCGTTATGATGTATGATCTAGTTAGTTCGATTCGTGAAAAATTCAATGCATGTCGAGAATCCAAAATTTTCGAAAATACCATTAGTTCTTAAAAATATTTCGTTGTGCCATTGTTCTTTATTCATTTCTTTTATTTCGTACTACTAAGCATAAAAACTACACAACTGTCAGTTTATTTTTAGGTTAATAACATAAAGCGGAAGAAATGGTATGCTACGGTACGTACCTACTCTTGCGCAGTATCGAAACTGAATTTTAGCCCACATATACTAGTTTACATGCAGTTTTTAGTTTTAAAAACGCCATGTATATACAGTATCAAAACGGTTTTGAGTTATCTCCAATCAAAATTAAAATTCATGGGTTTCACTTGGAAACTAGTTTCAAAACTACTCATGTAGACAGTTTCCATATTGCGCAAGTGTACATAGTATAACGCTTCTGCCGCTTTTTGTTTGTAACCTACAAATAAACTGACAGTTTTGTAGTTTCAGTGTGTAGTAGTACGAAGTAACAAAAATAATTGGAATATTGGCAAAACGAAGTATTTGGAGTGAAGAGGATCTGTCACTTCAAATGAATCTGTTACCATGTTTTGAAAACTGTATGTAAACAGTGTCGAGTAATTTTGACTAAAAAACTGAAACCATTTTCAAAACTGCATGTATACATAGTAATAATTTTGAAACTAGTTTTCAAGCCAAAGAACTTTAAATAGAATATAAACAGAACTATACCCAAATATTGTTTTATTTAAATACCAAGAATTTTAGTTTTGATTTGAGATAACTCAAAACTATTTTAACACAATAATCATAGCGTTTTCAAAACTAAACACGTTTTGAAGAGAGCAGAATGTAAAACTTTATAATTGTGTGCTGAAAGACCCCTCATTTTTAACAACTATTAGCCTATGAAATATGTGAAATATATATATATATATATATATATATATATATATATATATATATATATATATATATATATATATATATATATATATATATATATATATATGTATATATATATATATATATATATATACCGTGTGTCTATGTTAAAGGTGTACATAGGAGATTAACATGGGAAACCAGTTTTTTGCAATTTCCTGCTCGCCTAATTATTTTAAACAAAAACGCGTCAAATAAAAGTTTTAAGGCATAAAACTCTGCATCTAAATCAATAAACTGAATTACCTTTACATGCTTTGTAACGACAGAAATTAATTATGAAAATGTCGAAATTTACGTTGAAAATATCGACAGCCATGGAATTGAACAAAAAATAAATAAATGCTTGACGTTTTATCTGTCACAACGTAAATTAACTTATTTGACGTTTCTGACAATTTGATAAAACGTTAAGCATTTATTTATTTTTTGTTCAATTCCATGGCTGTCGTTATTTTCAACGTAAATTTCGACATTTTCATAATTAATTTCTGTCGTTACAAAGCATGTAAAGATAATTCAGTTTATTCATTTAGATGCAGAATTTTATGCCCTATGCCCCTATGCCCTTATTTGACGCGTTTTTGCTTAAAATAATTAGGCGAGCAGGAAATTGCAAAAAACTGGTTTCCCATGTTAATCTCCTATGTACACCTTTAACATAGACACACGGTATATATATATATATATATATATATATATATATATATATATATATTTATATACACATAAAATACCAATTACAGTGATGTGTTATTTAGTATGTATTTTGTGTTACAGGGGCTTATTACTTTATGCTAGAAGCTAGAAGTTTAGATAAATATGTAGGAATTATTTATACGGCACAATATGCGTTGCCAGCAGCAAGTTGCAATTTCATAACAGTTTTGTGGAAGTTAAAGTAGACTTATATCTCGAGACGCTGTAGCAACTTCACACGGTGGAAAATTGAGGAAAATATCCCATTTTCGCGCGAGCCTGGGGTCGTGTGTAGTAGTCTACTCAGTTTTTTTTTTATTATTTTCCTCCCGCGGGACGGTGGCGGCACACCCACACATCACGGCCTTCTTTTTATAAGAGTGAAATATGTGTCGTTTGTGGTTGGTTTGGTTCCACTGTTACCAACCTACTCTGCAGATTGTCGCTAAGGGCTATTCAACAATTCTTACCAAAATGTTTTTTATATATTTTATTGATATAAAATGTGAGTATTGATTGCAAAAGCCACATGTGTTACACTTCCGAGGTTTAATTTTGAAACCACGTGCTTCAAACTTGTCCGCAGATATTTTTTCATTGGTGAAAGAAATTGAATTTGAAAAGTTTCTGTAGTACATAGAGCAGCAAGTGTCATTGTCACCATTTTGGTTTTTAATAAATTTTGTTGTATGTAAATAAAAAAAGAATATTTATTTTTATTCAATATTAAAGTTATAATTTTATCACGTTCTAAAAATAATATCGGATATACGCGAACTGAGAGCAGCAATGCAATGGTCAGCTCATTTTACATTTTGCAGAACTTCTTTCTTCTGGCGATATTGTGTGGGTTTAATTGGGAATGTTGTCCCTAAGTTGCTGACGTGTTTTTGGTTTATTCCCATACACCTTCTCCTTTAAATATTCCCATAAAAAGTATGATGACGGTGCACTCTATTCAGGAGATCTTGGCCAGTTGAATTCACCAAAATTAATCGGCCAGAAAACATGTCCTTTAAAATTTAAATTGTTTCTCGAGATATGCATGGCGTGATATCATAATGGAACCACATATTCACCAGTCCTTGTTCTTCTAATGTTTCAGTCATAAAGTTTTGTAACATTTATCGATAGTTCACACCAGTGACAATGAAAGATATCTTCAGTTTTCAAAAAAAGACCCAGTGATGTTCTGGGCATGAATGCCACACCAAAGATTAACTTTAATTTTTCGTGGTCTTTCTGTCCCAGGTTTATCTGCCTTCGTATTATTGCTTAAATAAGTGATAAAACAATAAATTGTCTTCTTACATGACACAGAACGTTTATAATCTTCAACAACAAACCAGTCTAAACGTCAACATAATAAAATGGCACCAATTCAAAATGGGGACATGAAATTTTCCGTAACCTGTATTATTAGAAATTTTGTGATACGACTATTACTAATAGTTTATTGATGTCAACCCGTAATTCCCATACAATATTTGATCAGGGAACTATTAATTAATATTTTAATGAAAATATGTGTAGTGGCCTAGTTACAAACATTTCCATTGTCGGCAAGAGGAGAACATCAATCGTTTATTACATATACATCTTTATGAACTATCCACGTTCGGATATGAACATCAAACGTATTACATACCTTATCAAACCAGTATAATATATCGCAATCCAATAGGTGGGCATCAAGCATACTTTACTGTTATTAGCGAGGTAAAATGAGGTATTATCAATCTACATTTATACATCCAATGATATTTGAACTGATTAGTAGGCAAGGGGAAAATGGGAAATGTGTGTACACTAATTATTAATATCAGGATCACCTATCCCATATATGAGTTAGTGGTTAGTGGGACAGTTGCCAGTTGGCTACAAAAGTACGGTGTACTGGAGTAGAAATTTGTAGTTAGTAATTTAATCATAAATATCAAGATCAATATGTACTACTTCAACGTCGTAAAGTTTATTTTGATGCAACGACACAAAACTTTAGTAGAATGGTTTTTATTTTTGAAAATGACAAGAAAGAAAAAATGTTATTTTTAATTTCACCAACCTTTACAAAAATTTTATATTACTTAAAAATGGAACTTAACAGCAATTATCAAAATCTTATTTGACTCTTTTTTACCTCCCGCTATCCTTGTATAAGGAAGGTATATGAATCGTACTACAAATCGCATATCAAGATTTTGGTAAATGGCCACGTTTTAAGGTTTTAAGGTCCCTAGAATCCAATTTTCCATTTTCCCTATGATTTGCATAAATACTTTTTCTATATATTTTATGGATAAATTTATAAAATTATCTATAATTTAAATCCCGGATCCTACGGTTTAAACAAGCACAACTCCTTGGTTACACAGTTCAAATCACAAATGTATGTAACTGTCAGATAAATTTCACTGTCAAAGAACTAATCATTTCAAATAAATAATAGTAACGTTTTAAAAAGAAAATAGTAAATAGAACCATAGTTATATGGAATGGATCCAACGACCTTATACACTGAATGGATCTTAATACAGTTTTCAGCATAACTAAACATGTAAGTATGTATATTTAAATTAAGAAAAACTAAATAGTCGGAGGTATTGTGTTGGCCACATCAGATTTTTCCTGAATATTGTCAATAAGCGATATTATTTGTGCCTTTAATTTGATAGCAAAAAGTTTAAGGACAAAAATTGTTCAAAATTAAATACTGCATCAAATATCTTTGAACTTCCTGAAAATGTTAAATAATTTTATTGTTCTTTTAAGGAATTTTCCATATGTAATGGAAAGTAAATTAAATCAAAACTTTCGAGATTTTCAGTTTAACTGTTTTAAAATAGGCAATTGTTAGAGTGATGTTTGGATTTCGCAAATCATGAAAAGGTATATTTCCTTCATTAGACTAAGTTTTTAATTCTGAACAACTTCTGTCGTTGCAATTTTTGCTTTAAAATGGATAGGTAAAATATAGTGCTAATTAAAAATTTTAACATTATATTCAGAACATAAAGAGATATCATTAATTGAAAATTTTAACATTGTATTTACTATATTATGAAAGAAAGTAGACAAGCAGTATGTACCACAATTATTTTTATTGATGCTTAATTTTAAATATAGAGTCCGTGCGTTCAGAGAAAAAACCGGCGCACAGACCAAAATTCATCCGGGCGGGTCCAACTTGTGAAAGTAGGGATGGTACGATATTGTATGTATAGGTTACAGATATAAATATTTAATCAAATGTCGTTTGTGCGAGTAATAACTATATGTATACTTGTTTATGAATATTACGTATCTTAAATAACATTTAAATATTATTCTGTTAAATGTTTATTAATAGTCAACATCTGTATGTTGGATAGTACAACTTCTACTGCGCCGATTTGTTTTTTCTCTAAACGCACGGACTCTACCTTAAATAAATAAATGTATCATCACGGCTTATTAACCATTGCTGGGTATGCCCATCTGCTTTGTACACAGACATCGGTAAAGATGAAATATTTGCACCGTGTGGGCGCTTACCAGGCGTCACACGGGTCAATTTTGTGCCATTTAAAATTCAAAATATTTGGCGCCGGTCGGGATCGAACCTGGTTCCCCAGATTCACGACCTGACACTCAGGCACACGGCCACGAGACCAAATTATGGTTAAGGTATTTAGAAAATGTCTAGGCATTTATAAGAAAAATATTTTGGAATAAAATTAATTGTGGTGCTTCTAAGCGCATAAATAGCACAGTTATTAGCATTATTTTAAAAAAATCGCTTGGCAAAAATTCGGTGTCTAATCCCGGTCGAGTTTAAATTTTAGACAATCAAAACTCAATGCATTAGCTGTTACATGACCGACAACCATTAATTGATTTCTTTCATCGAAAGAGCATATAAAAATTTGTGTAATTTGATATAAATATATTTCATTTATTGTGAATATGGAACGGCATAAATAAGTATACATATATGTATATTTGTATGTGCCAATATCTTACATTATTTAAAACAGTAATAGAAATGTAATCAATAAGTATATAGGTACCTATATATACAATAATTTAAACATAAAGATTGATAAGTTTTTGGGCAAGTGGAAGCGATACCTTCTGTCTAGACCTGGAATATAAAATTTCATTTTGCTTAGATTTTTTTAGTTCAATGTATTTTGTATAAATTCCACACAGAAAGTTTCTTGCAGTACATTACCTTAAGGCAGTTCTATGTATTTAATACAAATTCCATACAGAAAGTTTTTATATTTTCAGTAAAATTATAACACAAACATACTATGTCAATTGCTCTTGACACTGACACACACACACACACACACACACACACATACATACATATATCCATCCATACATCCATCCATACATCCATCCATACATCCATCCATGCATCCATCCATACATTCATCCATTCATCCATACATCCATCCACACATCCAACCATACATCCATCCATATATCCATCCATACATCCATCCATACATCCATCCATACATCCATCCATACATCCATCCATACATCCATCCATACGTCCATCCATACGTCCATCCATACATCCATCCATACATCCATCCATACAACCATCCATCCATACATCCATCCATACATCCATCCATACATCCATCCATAAATCCATCCATACATCCATCCATACATCCATCCATACATCCATCCATACATCCATCCATACATCCATCCATACATCCATCCATACATCCATCCATACATCCATCCATACATCCATCCATACATCCATCCATACATCCATCCATACATCCATCCATACATCCATCCATACATCCATCCATACATCCATCCATACATCCATCCATACATCCATCCATACATCCATCCATACATCCATCCATACATCCATCCATACATCCATCCATACATCCATCCATACATCCATCCATACATCCATCCATACATCCATCCATACATCCATCCATACATCCATCCATACATCCATCCATACATCCATCCATACATCCATCCATACATCCATCCATACATCCATCCATACATCCATCCATACATCCATCCATACATCCATCCATACATCCATCCATACATCCATCTATACATCCATCCATACATCCATCTATACATCCATCCATACATCCATACATTCACCCATACATCCATCCATACATCCATCCATACATCCATTCATACATCCATATTTACATCCAATGTAAAAAAGACTAATGATCAGTTGTACCACTAACACTTAACAGAGGATGGCAAGTGCCCCTCCTTGCGCCCCCTAAACTACACCAATCAGTACATGTAAATAGTATTTGTAAGTATTCAGAGAAAAACGTTATTGCCTTCTGAATTGGATTGGCTGGAGAACATACATTATTATATCTCTTTTTAAAATTAAAAGTACGGATATGTATAATCCATTTCATATACCTAATTGTAAAATGTTTCTGTGGGTTTTATTGACTTATAAATATATGCTCGTAATATATTTTCGTATCGTATAGCATGAGTATTTCGCTATTATAAAATTAAATTAAAATTGATCTGCTATGAAATTCCTCCTGCTTAGCGGTTAATTTTTAAATAACTTCTAATCAGTTAATAACAGCAACAGAGGACACCTTTTTAAAATAGTAAATACCCAATTTTAATTTTTATCTCAAATGTTTATATTTTTCATTTTCTGTTATTTTAGGGGTGAAACCCCCATATTCGTATATTGTTAGTAATTTTTTTAATAGGAGTTATCATAATTCCCCTGATTCTAATTCTTTAAACACCCTTTTCCCTGCCTGTTAAATTTATTTCATTCTCACGATTATAGTTATTCATTGTACTCGTATTATCGAATATAACTATGAAATTTTAATTTAGTAATGGTCAATATTCACTTTATCTAATTTTTATTGGCTCATATAATAAAAAAATAATCCGTGTGTAGTAGGGATATTTAAAGCAAAAATCAATAGTTTCAAGTAATCATTCTGTAGTAGATTCTTTATCCAATATATAAATAAAATTCGAGATGATAAATGTACTAATAAAATCCCCAATATGTCATTTTTAATACGGTTACAATAGTTTCTGGTTTTCCAAGTGAGGGGAAGATATAAGGTAAACTATATTGGAAACAATTGACTCTATTCTCAGCAAACAATACACAAGTTCTGTATAATCACAATGGTATCAACGCAATAGAATAATACCAGCAGTGGGTGTAATTGTAGTGCGGCAGTGGAGTTGGGAAAGGACCCGCACACCGCACTTGACTGAGATTGATTGACGGTTGGATGATGGAGGGTGCGACGACTCACAGAGAGAAAATAGCGTGATTTTTATATGTATAAAAGCTGGTAATTTTTTATACAAATGTATTCACATTTTTTTCCGACAGGTTGAAGATAACACTATTACCGGAGAAATATTTCACAGTTATATTTGTTCATTTTAAATTGTATAAAACTTCAAAGTAACACGATTAGAATGTATATAAAATATTTTGATCACGATGTCAAGTAGTACATTAATATCTAGACAATCTGTCAAAAACGGATATCCGTAAATATTCAATATTATTGTGTTGTGTAGTAATATTATATAATAAACTGAATAGGGTTTTTCACAGCAAAGTAATTTTATAATTTTGGTTACATTAAATAAATTTTGGAAGCACAAGTAACAAAAAAATGAATTCTGTAATGAAAATTATGTTTATAATAAATTTTAAATTACAATTAAAATTTGTGTAAGTGCAATGATGCCGCAGAATAACTTTATCATATGGCATTACTATGACGAAACAGTAGTACATGAATCCGAAAAATTGATGCTAAACAATATTTTGTATGAGTAGGAGGTACTCGTTTTAAGAATAATTTCAATATATTTCTAGTATAACCATCGTAAACAAAAAGATAGAAATACTTGGATATAGTGATGTGAAATTCCTGGAAATTTATTTTTAGGGAATATTACGTGGGAATATTTCCATTTTTGGAATTTTTAAGAAAAATTTAATATTTAATTGCATATCTTATTACTTTACCTTTGAATACTAACATGAATTTATTTTGCATTATACGAGTACATATATGTCTTCTCATTAGATATCATATCAGTGATCAAAATTTTAGTAATTAAAACAAATTTTATTATAATAATTAACGTATCAAGAGTGTTATAAAGACAATAACGCTTGAGGTCAACAGTGTACTTTCCGAGGGCCTCTGGCCCGAGGTGTGTACGTTGACCGAAGACAATATTGTTCGTTTAACTCCCGCAGTGCGTTCAACGTTTAACGTTCGACTATAATTTTTTAATATTCTACGGATTACGGATCAGAAAGTTTTCATAAGTTTTACGGGGTAGGTCGGCTATGAATGCTTCTGCTTATTTTTTAGGTTTTATCTCAGTATCAACATCAATTTCTTGACAACATTACCGTAGAAACAAATCATAACACGCCCTTGAGTGTAATTTGGTATAAAACAACCCTGAAAGCGTGGTTGTTATGATAATAATATACTAGTCGGACGTTAAATATATTTATTGACAGGAAAACAACATTTTTTCGTTGTACTTATAAAATTGCAACCAAAAATAAATTCCCAAGAAATGGGAATTTATATTATTACAGGGAATATTTCCGTATAAATTTCCTTTTAAGGAAATATTCCCGTTGGAAATTTTCCCACCTCCCATAACTACTTGGATATGTCAACTAGACAAGCAAATTCTTCGTTTACTACTTTAGTTACCATCTACCATCTAGTTGCATATACCTATATGACTTTATGGCATAACACGCCCTTGAGTGTAATCATGAGTTATTATTATTTTTTAAATCAACGAAGTGAGTCCGTATGAGCAAACAAAAAAATAAGTGTTTTACTGTTTTTTAAATGAAGAATATCAAAAAATACCGGTATACCCTATTGAAATGTGCAATAATTTGATTAATTGTTTTACTATTAAGGTCCAATCCTACCACCGCTAGTTAAAGTGACTGTTTATTCACCAATAGCTAAGAATTGAACTGAAGGTTACATGCGATTCAAACAGTTTTAACTGCCAGTTAGCTCTAACCAAAGAAGGTGAACATAACCGTTGGTTAGTATCTGTCACTTTAACTAGAGGTGGTAGGAGCGGCTCTGTCATTTTTGAAAATTCGCACTTTTCTATTAGTACGAAAACAAAAGCGTTAAACTTAGTGCTTACATAAATGTTGTTGAATAACACTTGCTAATACACCAATATTGTGTAAAATATATTTGACAGACTAAATATCTTGCATAAATGTTTAATATACCCTCGAGATATTATATAATATTATACAACAACAAATATTACGCAAAATTATTGAACGTCTAGGGCGCGCTTTATTTACATTTGCTAAGTTACTAAACTTGTGATGTTTGTTGGGTATACTAAATTATTGAGTGTAATATATTTTTATTATTTATTATTACCCTTTTGTGTATATTTTCGTATATAAGCGGTTATAGGATGGGGATGAGACATTTTTCTTTGAAACCTTTTATAACGTTGCATTTTATTTTCGATGTTAATAATGATGAAATAATGAAAGATACACACAATAGCCATCCCTTATCCGGTATTCGAACCCAGGATTCTTAGAGCATGAAGCAATTTGTCGGCGTTAATGATCATGTTTATTTTTGATAGCTCCTCTTTCCATATGTTTATATTTTTTTGCAGTTCTTCAGGGCTGCTTCCAAATATAGCCATATCACTCGCGAAGAGGCATTCGGTGATAGTTACTGCTTTTATGTTCAAATATCCGATATTTGTTCTTTTAACTCTTTCTTTTGCCTTTTTAACGGCTTTGTCCAATGCTATTATAAATAATAGTGGACTCAAATTTCCGCCCTGTCTCAATCCTTTTTGGGTTGTAAACATTCCTAATGTCATATTTCCGGTTCTTATACAATTCTTATTTTGTTTAAAGATGTTCTTAACTATTCTTATTAATTTTGTGCCCGCCCCTATTTGTGTTAATATTTCGTACAGTTCTTCTCGGTCAACTCTATCGAACGCTTTCCCCAGATCTATGAAACAGATATACAGTTCTTTTTTTAAGTTGATTGCTCTATTTAATGATTTGTCTTATACTAAAAACATGGTCCTGAGTGCTGTGCCCTCTCCTGAAACCGCTTTGAGTTTTTTCGATATCTTTGTCTATTATCATTCTCAGTTTATTTTCTATTATTGATTCATAAATCTTTGCTGCAGTACATATCAAAGAGATTCCTCTATAATTCGTGCATACTCTTGTGTCCCCTTTTTTGTGTATTGGCAATATAACTGTATGTATAGTTTGTGTCAAGATAAATGCACATTGACTTCGACTTCGTAAGCTCGGTTAACCCATCACTCTGGGGTATTTTCTTATCTGAGCGGCCAGGAGCGGATTACCAAATTTACAGTACAAACCGGGAAATATACAGTTAAAATGTTTTAATGTATTTTGACTATATAAATTTCGCTAAACGTTGTATCACATTATTCTTGTTTCATTTGTAAACAACTGAAGTAAAATGCGGCACCCATGAAGTGATTTTCCGGACGAAGAAAATAATAGATATAATATTGCAGGAGAACATATTTTTAAGATTTGTATAATGTAAAAAAATATATAAATAAATTATTGAATAATAAACTGTAGTAATTTTATTATTAATTTTAATACCTGATTTGTGGTTACTGTTTTAAATTTGGTAATTGGGAAAAATTGTGGATACCTCTCTATGTGCTTACCTTTGCAAATCTTTTAAGCAAATACATGCTCTGATGGGCGTAAAAGTCAATGCGTATTTATCTTGACACAAAATATACCCAATCTTTAGGAATACGTTCCTCAGTCCATGCTTTATTTAGTATTACCAGTAATAACTTTAATCCTGTCTCCCCCAGGTATTTTATTTGTTCTGGTCTTATATGGCCATAATCTGCTGCCTTACCGATCTTCATTTTTATCTACAGCCACCATGAGTTCTTGGTATGTTATTTCCTGTTATTTATTTACTGTTGTTCTTGTTGCGTTTGGTTTATCGTTATTCTGTCATTTACGTCTCTGTATTCCTTTGCTGCCAATAATTTAGAGAAATATTCCTTCCATCTTGCAATGATATCTATTTTATTTGTAAGTATTATTCATTTTTTGTCCTTTATTTGATTCAGTGATATTTCTTTTTCGTTTTTAGCTTGTTTAGTCACTTTATGAAAAGGTTTTTTGTTTTCTTTATAATTATTTTCAATTTCTTGACCAAAGTTTTCCCACTCGTTTCTCTTAGCATTTACAACCAGTTCCTTTACTTTTTTCCTTTGGTCCTTATATTTCTTGTGTCTCCCACAAGAAATATATATTTGTATGGAGATAATTTTTCCAAAATTTCTTTTTGAATTTAACTTCTACTCTAATTTTGTCACTCCACCAACTTCTTTGCTTTATTATTTTTGAACTCTTTGTGGTTTCGCATACTTTTTTCGCAGCTTCATTCATTACATTTTTGAGCATGTTCCACAACGTTTCTACAGTTTCATTACTCTGGTCTTTATAATTCAATATTTTATCTCTTATTCTATCCTGGTATTTCTCCTTACTTCCTCGTTCTTAAGTTTGTATATTTTGACGGTTTCATATTTTTCGTTCTCTTTCGTTACTGTTTTGTGTTGTGCTGTTTCGAATTTCATCTTACTTCCTACGAAATAATGATCGCTGTCAATCTCTGTGCCTCTCTTTACTCAAGTATCATTTACTAGTTTTCGCGCTGCTTTGCTTACCAGTATATAATCAATAATTGACCTCTCACCTCTCCCTTTAACCTCCCTCGTGTATTTATGTATGTCATTGAGTTGGTATATGGTATTGGTGATAACTCGTTCATTTATAAGACAGAAATCTTTTAATCTATTCCCGTTATTATTGCAGGTTTCCTCTCCATATTTCCTTCAAATCCTTTGTTGTCTTTACCTACTCTTGCATTTAGGTCACCTATTATAATATTTGTTTCGGTGCTTGTGTCAATAATACACTGGAGCTCTTCCCAGAATTTGTCCTTTTTCTTGGCTATTTCATCCTCATTTGGCCCGTAAACAATAAGTATTTGTAATTTAGTGTTTTTTGTATTTATCCCTATCGTTAACATTCTCTCTGAGTAAAAGTTCCATTCACTAATATTTTGTGCTAACTTTTCGTGCAGTATACATCCTACTCCGCTTTTCGCATTTTCTTTCTCTATCACACCACTGTATATGAAGACGTGATTTCCTGTAATTTTTTGTATTCTCTACCCTTTATTCTTGGTCTTTGTTAATCTAAGTAAATCTAGGTTAAATTTATTAAATTCTTTGCTTATTTCATGCATTTTATTTTTTATGCTTCTTGTATTCCATGTCACTATCCTAAAGTATCTATTACCCTTGTCCGTAGCCACTGTCGTTATATTTTTATCCTTATTTTTTATGCTGCTTAGTTTTTTGAACTCGTAGCATTTTTTGCCTCCTTTTTTCTGGCTTTTCCATTTTATCGTTCCATGTATATATTTTCTCATTTATTGTAAGTTTCATGTAGCCTATTTTCAATTACAATATTATGTAAATAAATATTTATACTACAATTGAGTAAAGATTTGTTTTATCCAAAATTTTGATAAATTTTTCTTTACTTTAGTTATGCTCTGTTCCATTTAAGCCATTCAGTAGATGGCACTGGCAACAGCGCAAATCTGAAGTAGCCGAAATTACATTGGGTAAACTTGTATCTTGTCTCTAATTTCAGGCAATCAGAGAGGTCAAAACTATTCCCTATGCTCCGCAATGCTGAATGGCTTAAATGGAACAAGGTATAGTTGTGTAATTCCTAAGCACTACGAATAAATTAATGAGTAAAAGTTATTTGCGAAACATTGATGACGGTACGAATTACAAATTTATAAATATTATTTAAATCTATTTTCTTGAGAATTAAGTAGATCACTAATTTTTCGTCGTTTTATTTACGCGATTAGCGTAATATAGAAAAATAATCTAACAACATAGTTACATTTATGCATTACTTAATTATACGTTGCTAGGGTAGCAAAGCCCATTTCCGAAGTCTGTAGTACAAAAAATTATTTAACTCTTTGTGGCAGTCTCATTTTCAAGGCGGTGTTGCGTAGTGGTTGTCTATGTGTGGTAGAGATTTTGGCGTAGACCGTTTGGTTCAAATAAAGAAAAACTTGAAATATCATAAAATATTACAAAAAATTGGGATATAAAGAAAAACGTTGGTGACTACGCCCAATTTATAACAAAAAAGGAACAGGAAGATTATTACAATTTGATTAATGACATTCATAAACACACACTTGTTAACTTTTGAAAATCGGCCAGTTTCGCTTGCGAGCCGGCGTGCATGGTGTCAACACAGTGTGCAACGAGGTTAACGAAACTAGTAATTGATAATTTGTCAAAGCAGCAAACCAATGAACCACTAAACCCTTAATGATATAACAGATATACACATTCTTGCAACAATTATTGACTCTACAGTTTTTGGCTGGTAAGTGGAATGAAAATTTAATAAATGTAGTTTCGTACACAAGTTATGTTTGAGGAGCTTTTGGCGAAAACCACCATAGTTTAAATATTGTAAATATGAGAATCACACGGCAACATCTATTTTTAAGGGTGCTGTTTATTGAAAAAGTATCTTAGTCACAAATTATTGCATTTTAAAGTTTCTACAAAAAAGTCCTATAAAAATGAGTAGCAGTAAGGAAATTAGAAATTCAAAGAATGGACTATGGTTTTTGCCAAAAGCTCTTAATTTGTGTTTAGGTATTCTGTTTATTTTAAATTACTGTACTTTTACATAATGTGTGTATGTTTAATAGTTTCACATATTTGATATTTCATTTTTAGCAGGCTTAGCACGAAAATCCTAACTTGATTTGCTAGCTAGCAAATCCAGCAGACAGTGTAACAAAAACTTCCAGTTTGCAATATTTGTTAACCTCGCTAAACGCATCTATGTATTATATTACCATTTGAACTTTTAAAAATGCGATCTCCGCCACGCCGCGCCGTGGCATCGGGTACAACGAATCAACTATGTTAGTAGAACAGTAGAAAAACATAAATTTCAATTTGGCATTTCAGACTAACTGACACTAAATAAGAACTATAACCTTATCCATTATAAATACAATTATTAATCACAGAATTTCGAAGTCATGGAATATATTGGTAATTAAAAGCCATGGTTTATTAAAGGAAAACTATAATTAGACAACCAAGAAAATTGAAACGAACAATACGAACCAGAAATCGAAGAAGGATTAATATTTGAGTGCAATTATCTGAAACGAAACGAAGTTGTACAGTTCCGTGAAGTAAAGTCTGTAATAAATGCAAAATCGACAACGTCCTCAAGAGTATAAAGTTTGCTCTAGAAATAGTTTGCATATTTACATTTTACAACCGAGAAATTGTAGATGACAATCAGCTATTCACTAGGAACGTCATTTTACATTATTCGTTTGCTACAACCTAAATTTTACGTAATTTTGTATGAAATTATTTACATCAATATTTTAATTAAACTAAAAATCTTTATACTTTATTTATACATATATTCACTGAATAGCCAATTAGTTTTATTGGCATTAATTGACTTTTATAAAAAATAAAACGAGCAATGTTGTAAAATATATCAAACAAATACAAAATAAATTTATATTTACAATTTTATTTTAATTATTAAACTGTACTTTGTTAAACGTTCGATGAATATTAAATTGTAAAATAAAAATGCATTTTTAATATATAAAAAAAAAATTAAAAGACAACGAGAAAGAGATTTTCTAAAATTTCATTATAAAGTAATAAAGCTTTTTTCTATATGCTAAAGCTTTTACCTTCTAAATTGCACATCTTGTAAAATCTCTTTCATAAAAGTCAAAATAATCCTATTAAGAGGCATGAAATGAAATTAAATTGTAACGCTTGCGCTATATCACAATTTTCAGCTTATTGGCTCAATGAGAACTAAATTTATTAAGGATGTAATCTATTGACAGTACGCGAGTAACATATAATTGTATTTTAAGTATTTTATTAAATTATGTCAAGTTCTATATATTTCAATTATCTAAAAGAATATGAAAATTAATTTAGAGTAGAATATGTTTCAAACTCAATAATCTCGTGCTAACAGAAGTATGTTGCCTCCAATAACTATTATAAGCTATTTACATCGTAAGCTACTTTTTCTCCAATACAATTATTCTAACTATGGGGACATTTTCTATTTCTGTATTGTAAAAAATAAATCAAATGAACCTGTTAAAATATTGTTTTAATAGTTATAGGGTTATTTTGAATTTGTTTAACCTCAAAATTTGATTTTGTTTAATTTTTATACAAGGCGTCAATGAATACGTGTTACAAATTTTTATTTTACTAATAAACTAATATCCGGAAACGCACCGTTTTCGAGCTATAGGCTCTCAAAGAGTAATGATCTACCTTAATTTAGTTGGTGGTGACATCATTCCTGTTATTAATTTTGTTTATTTTAAATTTTTATTAATTTTATAATTTAATAATTGCTCAAAATGACGACCACAAACTTAAATGCACCTTCAGAGCATATTTTGATATATTCGTTCAAAAAAGCCCGAATTAGTTTGAATGTTATCGTAATCGCAAACAGTATGCTTATTTATAATACACTGTAATTCAATGTTAAATGTTAAAATTAAATAATAACTGAAGTAATACAGCCAACTAAAATTAAGGTATAAAATGATTTTTTTAAGAGCATGTATGTAGCTCGAAAGCGGTGTGTTTCCGGATATGAGTTTATCAATAAATGTTTTGCATTCCTTACATACTCTATAAATTTGTAACACGTATTTCTGAATACAACAATAGTAATTAAACATCAAATAAACTCACAACAACAACCTTACTCAATTCGCATTTATGCTGATCATATTCTGTAACAAAATTTGATAGAATACCGAACAAATTCTACATTATTTTGTACGTTTTTCTAAACGTTATTCTCCTGTATGCAACATTTTTTGTTTATAATTTTGCAACAAAAAATCAACAAAATTTTTAACTAAATAATATATCGTGAAAAACGGCCTTCAGTGTTTTTTTAAATTGGGTGATTTCTTGGAGAGCAAGTTTAATTGAACAGTGCATCACATTAAAGCATAATAAACTGGTAAATTATAATATAACAAATACATGTTTAGCTCTTATAAATAACCTGTTTCTTAAATAGATAGAAGTAAAATGGAAATAAATATTTACATAAAGAGACTATACTGCATGTGTTTGTTTTTCAAGTAAATACAAAATTCTAAACAAGATATTCTTTCTGTTTGACGGTTCTATTGTTTTTGACGTATGCAATAATATTTTATTTCTCATAATTATTTAACTAAAAAGTATAAATTATACAAAATTACGTAGAATAAGTACAATACAAACAAGGTATGTAAATACTTGTAAAATAATTATATTCTAGACTAAAATGAAGTTCTTTTAACAATGTTTTATGTATAAAATGGCATAAAACAGTTTATTATACAATATACCTACAATTATTAATAGGCATTATTTATAAATAAGAATTAACTTTAAAATGAAACTAACAACAAAATTTACGTAAGTACATAATTCGAGGTCTCATATCTTACGAAGGTAAAATGATTACGAATTTGAAATATACTCGTAATTCACAAAGAAAGAAGTTCGGATAAATCAAAATATAACCCATGTCACAGTTTCAATTGCTCTATTAAGTTAAATACACTAATTAGTGGATTTCAACAAACTAGAATCATTTAGTGTAATTAGGTAAAATGTAGGTACACGGCATCGAGCAAACAGATAAATGGACCAAAATGTTATTGTTGTTCACGTTTAGTTAATAAAATCATTTATACAGTACATTTTTATATATTTTTAATAATTAATGATATTCAAGATAACTATCATGAAAACTACGTTTCATAATGCGCATAAAGTTACTTTAACTTTAAAGTTTGATCTGAAAGTGAAAATTTTATTTCATAAACAAATTTTAAATTAAACTTATCAAACGTACTTTAAAATAAAGTGAGTATTTTTTTTGCAATTTTATTTAAATTTACGAAGAATTTGTATTTAGCAGAATTTTTATAATTATAAAATCACCCAATAGATGTCAGTAGTAGCTATGAATATGTTCAGCATAAGGTGTGTAACGATAATAAGATTGACATTGACACAAGAAGACAAGACACGTTCAGTTTTATTATACAAACGTTTAATAGTAATAATTTTATTAATTGAATCGTTATTTTCACTGCCATACCGTGAAAATAACATTTTCAAATTAAAACAATTAATCTTTAATTATCTCTCAAAAAGTGTTTGTTACTTAGCAACTTAGTGACATAAGTGATAATTGTCCTAGGGTAATTATCAGTGTAAGTTTGCTTTGATTGGCTACTTTCGCACACGTGATCAGAAATACAGGGATTCAATTGGATAATTTTTTAACCAAAAAATTTTCATTGTAAGTTTGTTTTGATTGGATAGTTTCGCACACGTGATCAGAAATCAATTGGATAATTTTTTTAACCAAAAAATTTTCTCTAATACACTAAAATTGCATATCGAAATTATTACTCAAAATTCAATAATTTCACGTTATGTCATTTTTCGATGAGATATTTTTTATTTGTTAGGAAGTTATATTTATCAGGCACTTTATTAGAAGATCGAAAATCTGGGCTTAAACGAAACAGAAAATGTAATTAAATAAAGAAAGAAGTAATATAAAATATAGGTACCAATGTTATATAAAATTTCAGGGGCGGCTTTTGTTAAGTCTCAGATTTAATGCAACTGGCTGCAGATATTGTAAATGTTTCAAAGTATAGGTATTTCGACCGAATAATTTAACGCGTGTCAGCTACAATAACATCTCTAAACCGCAATTTATAAAAATGCAGAATCGCCTGAACAAATAAATGAAGTTTACAGGCACCAGGTATGTGAAGCATGTGATAATATCATAATTATAGTTTAAATTTTATTTTTCTATAGGGGGAATTGATGATATCTATTGAAATCGAGGATTGTAGTCGCATTTAAGTAATGTTCAATTTTTTTTCCACTTTGTCCATAAATTGAAATATGTTCATTTACCTTATCTTGTGTAGAAACTTTATTTGTTTTCTTTTATTCCAAAATGTGTTTATGTTCGAATATCAGTTATATATGTATAATATACTCGTGATCTTCTAATATAAAATTTGTATCTTTTTTCTTTTATCAGGAATATTTTTAAATATAATGTCCCAAACATGAAAAATGACAGACAGTGCCACACTCGTTCTTACTTTAAAACTACTTTACGTAAAGTTTGACAAAAATTTTATGTTACAAGCATAGTCACTAAAGTATTTTTAAAGCTACTTTAAAATAAAACTTTTACGGTCGGTTTCATAATAATTTATAAAAGTAAACTTTACATAAAGTTAAACTTTATATTAAACTGACTTCATAAACACTTTAAAATTATGCGTTTCCTTTACTTTAAGTAAAGTAGTTCTAAAATTATTTTAGAACTGTTGAGTTAAAAATTGTATACTGTGGTAAGATGGACTGCGAGAATAATACATTTTAATTGTGTCTAGAAGAAAAAGAGGTGGAAATTTCACATTTGATGAATAATACACCTTGATTTACTTAATATATAAACACAAACATGTGTTGGAATGTAAGAAAAGAAAAACAACAAAATTAATTGAAAAGAAAAGGTAAGCGATTTTATAGGTTAGGTTACTGAATATTTTAATATTTATTTGTAAAATTTTGTACGATTCAACTTGGCAAAAAATTTAACACGCTGTAATGGGTAAAATAACTTGAAAATAGCTAAAAAATATGGTTTGGAAAACAGAATAGTGTCAAGAAAACTAGTGGTGGCCCGCCAATAAAAGATATTGTTTTATAGGATTTAGTATTAAATACATAATGTGATGTGAAACCACTCCTAAAAATCTTAATAAATATATCTTTTGATTTATTTATTTGTTGCTAATTTTATTATTTCTTCTATTTTTTCTAATACAAATAAAATTGTATTTTCCTTAACCTAAATCGGTCAAATTTCATTTTCGTTGCACATATTCAAATTATTAATTCGTGGCTACTATACTTTTCGTTGTTTAATATTAACATCTTCGTCGGTACTTGATGAACAAATTGAAGAAATCATTTTTATCAAAAATGTGGAATCGAAACTAAAGTTAAATTTCCACTTTAAGCTCGTAAAAGAACTCTCGCATGACTTTATTTTACAAGGACTTTAAACTAACAACTTTAACTTAAATTTGAATTATGAAACGCTTTTTTCACTTTTAGATCAAACTTTAATATTAAAGTAACTTTATATTTATTATGAAACCGTAGTAAAGTATAGTTTAACGGAATATTATGAAACTGGCTGCAAGTTCTACTATTAAAGTAGTTGTGTAATTAAACTTTAGATTGTACAGGAAGTTAGGAGGTATTACCATTATCTGTTACTGTGACATCTATTTCTATTTCGTAGATTAATTCTAACTAGCGCTTGTGATAAGTTGTCGCAGATAACCATTAATTTTCAAATCCAACGAAGCTGGCGACGGGAAATCTTCTTTGTAACCAAAACTAAACATATAATTTAAAACAGATAATTGGTCATATTGTCACCTCTGATTGTAAGTACTACCTTTTTCTGATTAATTGGCATTTTTGCGATTATACATACACTTATTACGGATGGTAGAATCGAAACGAAGAACATAATATTAGATCTGAAATCGGTCGAAATATGGTCGTAATTAGTTCAGTGTATTAACATCATCTTTCAAGGCTTCTCCACAACTTGAAGAAATGGATAATTCTAAAACGCGATCTTTCTGACAGATTCACTGCCGCGGCTCGAATTGTTTTAGAATAGACTAGAATAAGTTTAATTACTAGGGCAATGAAATAATACTTTTAATGTCAGTAGGCAAAAAATGATTATTAAAATTATGTATTTTACAGAGATTTACGAGTATAAGGCAAAATTACAAAAAAGGGCACACATATACATAAATAGATAGGGTTGGTGAATGATTAGGTGTGATAAGATAAGGGAAAGAGAAATAACAAATAAATAACTTTTTATGAAGCTTTTTTAAATTATAGTTCAGGAATAATATTTCAACTTTTTATCTTTATTAGTCAAAGTCTGTTTAGAAATAAGTAATTATCATTTTTCTTATCGCGGGTTTTTGTTTAGTTTGAATGTCACTGATCTTTGACAGTTCTGTTTTGATAATTAAGTATTTAAGTTATTAAAAGTTTACGTGCAGAGTTGATTGATGCCTTACCCTGTACTATGCACCCCCTCGAGATATCTGCTCATGAAGTAAACGCTGTGTTTTTAGATAATCTGCATTAGTTCGTCGCGTCGTAAAGAAGTTTGTTGTTGGACATGTAGAGTTTTAGTTTTGAGTGTTGGCTAATCGCCAGGCCACTGAGTTACAATGTAACATGCAACTATTTAGTATTTGATTAATTAAGTTCTAATTTTAGCGTAAATAATAATATGTAAATAAAACTTTAGTTTAAACCTCAAGTATTGTCCGTGTCCGCTAATATAAGTGTCAGCATCCCTCATCAGTCAACAAGTGAGTGTAAAAGGTAGTGAAAGTGTGTGTGTTCTTCCGTTTCACCAAGTCGTGGACGCCAATCATCCAAGCGTCCACCAGTCAGTCAGAATAGAGTGTCATCGTTGGGAAAACAAGTAAGCAGTAATTGTCAGTCCCTACCCCCCCCCCTCGTGTTACATAAGTTAGCGTAATGAATAGTTAGCTAAGAATGTTAAGTAACTACTGAAAAATCCTAGCCGGGTTATTCCTAATTTAATATTACTCAATGCAGATAATTTGGAAGGTATTTGATTTAAGTTTATTCAACGAAATTTATTTATTCAAAAAGCAAGATTTACAGATATATTGCTCTAAAAAGATGTATTTTCGGAATTTAATTTAATCAATGCAGTGAATTTGGAAGGTATTTGATTTAAGTTTATATATCAACGAAATTTATTTATTCAAAAAACAGGATTTACAGAAATACTGCTCTAAAAAGTTGTATTTCCGGACTTAACGAATATAGAACCCCAGCAGTTATAAATTAATTCATGCGACAAAGATCGTAATTAATACAGTATAATTTTCTTTCCAATCTATATTTTAAAAATATTATATGTATATATATTTTGATTGAAATATAGATTGTAATTTATTTCTCGCAGACATATCTAATATCAGTAAAGCTATAAATCTCAATTTGATATTAATACAAATACATTTTCAAACAAATTTCTTCTGTCACCAGATGACATTTCAAGTAGAATAAAAAGAAAGAAAAAACATTCCGATTTTCTGTCTCTGTCAAACCTATGCCCCAGCGTCGTCCATTCACCTGTCAGCGACGTTGGACGTTGTTTACGACGTCATCACACCATTGTTCCCACGGCAACTGGGACGTTTCAAACTGACATTGTATTGCTGCATGCAGTGTGCTAATTAAACTCTACTGCCCAGCGTTTTTGCACATTCTCGAAAGCTTTTCATACTTAAACTACTTTAGAGTTTTCAATCTGTTTCCAATTACGGATCGAGATGAGTCATTTGCTTACCGATAAGATTGATAATTTTAATTTAATGCAAAACAAAACTTTATTGCGCCATATATTAAACAAAACTAAAACCATTTCATATTTATTAATTGTTACAGTGACATTTAATTTCCCGTAAATTGTATATTGTTCAATTTTTAAAATTATTGTATTATAAATTAATAAATTGCATGTTATGCAAAATTAATCAAATATGAAATAATTACGGTTCTAGCAATTTATATATTTAAAATTAGTCACGGACTTCTACATTTGCAAACTCATGAAGGATCAAATGTGTAAATGTTTTGCTTTTACTCATATACAATTTTCATTTAATTAAATTGAAAGGTTTTGTAAAATTTACCAGAATATAAAAGTTATTCGTAAGCTTTAAAATTACATCCAAGAAAATTGAATTTAAAGTTAATAAATGTAATAGAATGTATTAATTACTTATAATCTTTATTGTATGGAATTTAAATGTAAATAAGTACTAATAATAAACAAACCCAATAACGGTAAATCTGAGTAAAAGAGATCAAACTCCTGCTGTCAATATGGCGAGCACAAAGACGCGAATATACTCAGGCTTTGTTATTGTGATAAGCTTGCCCTCACAAAGAAACTTTTATTTCCGACATTTAATCCGTTCTGATGACAAGAGCTTTTTATTAGATTATACAAAAAATTTTGTCTTCTAATACTATTAAATTTTTTCGTTTGAAGCTTGTGCTTTTGGGAAGACATAAAGTGACCAAACAATTCATAACATTGTCTAAACTTTATAGTAATCAATTCTATAGCTAAAATATTTAGAACTACAAAGTAGTAATATGAACTAAAAAAAAAAACATGATTAAAATCTAAAAAATAAGATTGTACATATTACTCTTCATAAAAATGGAATAGATAACGTTTGGCATTTAACACGTTTATGACCAGCGCTAAATTTTAAAATTTTACTACTGGACCAGGGTAGTTTTTCGATGAATTTTGATATAAGGAAATTTAATAATATTTTTTATTTCATATTGTCCACTGTGTACTACTTTACGTTGTTACTTTGAGTCCGCAAAATGGAACATTACAATACTTAATCCGGAAGTATTGCCAGAAATCATTTTAGGGACTGTTTATTTTTAACAAAAAGAAACAAGAAACGTCAAACTCAATTTCTGACAAATTTATTTTAAATAACACAATTTAAATATAATAAATAATACATTGACAAGTGCGTTAACAGGCCTTAAGATACATATTTTATATATTATTTTTTCTATTGAGGTAATTTTATCCACTAAGGCCCTTTGAAAAACAAATCATTTTTGGAAAAAAGTAAAAGGATTATGAAGAAATAAATCAAACTCAACCCCCCGCAAACTTCCCTGTCGTGTTTTGTCTTAAATATAACATAAATTTTGGCAAATAGTAAACAATTGAAAATTCATATTTTGATAGAGTTGTGAATTTTGTGTGATTGGTTACTTAATACATTTTATCTAACCATAAAAACCTATGTGTGGCTATGACCAAACAAGTCGTTAATAGATCTTCTAAACGAAGTGATTTCAGTGATAAACAGTGCTTTTATAGATTCATAAGAACATCTAAATAGAAAAATTATTTGAAACGTTTGAAGAGAAAATAGCATATGTCATTCGGAGTAGAACGCCCTTTTTGTGTTTTACCCAGTTTTCTTGGCTTGGGCTAACGCCTCGGCTGCAATAGCTGGTTTCAACGCAAAAAATACTGCTTTCTACTCCTAATAGCATTATACTTTAAAATATAAATTTATTTATTTTAAATACACTGTAGCTGCGTCCCTGTCCCTGTCAGACCGGATGACTTCAAAAACAAAATGCGCACCAATATGGTGGTGCACATGGTCGTTAATTTCGATTTTACCTACATACGAGCCCAGGCTCATTATAGTTCGGTCAACAATTTATAAAATCTGCACAAATGGTGAGAAATTTCTACATAATTCTTTCGGCTACTTTAAAAATGACGGGTGATAATAGTTCGACCGGCAATTAAAGGCTCATCTTCTAGTCTAGATTTATCTTCTACCTTTACTTTGACACAATAAATAATAAGTATAACAGTAAAACCTATCTTGCAGGACATATGGGACAATATTGTAACAGAAGAATAAGGTGATGTGTAGTATTTGTAATTGTTTTAAAATCTATATTTTAAACTAGTTGAAAGAAATTTGTACAGATTTCTCATCATTTGCATAGGTTTTATAATTTGTTTGTCAGATTTTAACTTTGGCACCCCTAGGAAGGAAGTATTGTAATCGCGAAAATTTCGGTTTTCAGATTTCAACGGAAATATCCATTTTGACTAATTTCGCCGTGACGTATCTACGTACGTATCTCGCATAACTCAAAAACGTTAAGCCGTAGAAAGTTAAAATTTTGTATTTAGGACTATTATGACATCTAGTTGTGCACCTCCATTTTTGGTCATTACATAATTTCCAGAAGTGGTTCTTAACTTAAAGCCTATAGAGATTTTAATGAAAAACTATTTAAAAATATAATCCAAAACTTTTCAAATTTGTATATGACTTTTCTGTCAGTGGAAATAACAGTAGATTTTGGTTAAAATAGGCTAACCCGAAGTGACATATTACCTGAAGTTATTAACAGTTTTTCTTGAATAAAATGGTTTTATTTTGATTTTAGAAATACCTAGTGCTTCAAATAATAGTTTTAGATAAATAATTCTGCACAACCAATATTACTAAATTAGCCCTTTGTATATGCGAGATATGTAAATTTAAAAATTATATACTTTTTGATTTTTTGTAATAAAGCTAGCTAGGGATTAGAAAAAATAGTACAAAAAAAAATTAATGTTTATGTCAAATACGTGCAATTTTATAGTTAGGTCTATATTTCATAATGGTGTCGCGTACAAGGAAATCGTGTGGTGTCCACATAAGACTTTTTTACTTATGAAATTCAAATACAATTTACCTACACACAAATGCCTCGTGCCTGAGTGTCTGGTCGCGAATCTGGGGAACCGGGTTCGATCCTGACTGACGCCGAATATTTCAAATTTTAAATGGCACAAAATTGACCCCTGTGGTGCACTCTCCACACCAGCAATGAGTGCCCATGAGATGACGCCTGGTAAACGCCCGCACGGTACAAATATGCCATCATCATTACCGAATTCTGTGTACAAAGCAGTTTGGCACACCCAGCAATGGGTAATATGCCGTGATGATATAGTTTTTATTTTTTTTACACACAAATGAGATCAAAAGGTATTAATAAATAAAATTAAACAAAATTTCCTGTTTAAATTTGTATTTTACGGCCTATTTTCTGGCGAATTCAAATCGTTCGAAACAGACACAATTTCATAAACAAATCTTTTATTTCCCAGAATTCCATCTATTTTTGTCTCTAAATGCCTAAGGAATCCTCCGACCAAAGGGGTAAAGCTCTCTGAAATTTTTATGAGACTTTCAGCACAGTTAGAAGAAACATGTTTATCCAACACTTAAATTTACAACTGATTCAAAATTTTCAAAGAAACAAATTTTAAACGTGTGGACCGCTTAATTCGTGAAAATAGACGAATAACCGTAAGAACTATTGTTGATACTATTTCAATAAGTGTTGGAAGTGTTGCAACCATAGTCCGGGATAAACTGCAGTAAAGTTAGTGCTCGCTGGGTTCCCAAACAACTGTCCCTTAACAGAAGGTCCACCGTGTTAAAATTTGCATCGCTTTACTTCAACATTTTGATGTTTTACCAAATCTTCCTTATTGCACAAATTTGTCGTCATGTGATTTTTACCTGTTTGGTCCCTTGCAAGTAAACATACGGCAATAAATTTAAGTCCAATCCAATAATGCTGTTGTCAATGCTGTACATTTGTGGCTAAAACAACAACTAAAAACATTCTCTGAAAAGGGAATCAGGAAGCTTGCGAAAAGATGGCAAAGGTGTATCGCGAAAGAAGAGGTCTATATCGAGATATAAGAGTTAAATTTGTAATGTTATTGTTTTGTTTTTTTTGTTTCAACATCTCTCGTAATTAAAATAATTTATAAATATTTCACTTTAACTGATGCCCCCCCCCTCAAATTTTGGCTTAATAATCATGTCAAGTTAAATTGTTAATACATGTCAGAAAGCACTGAGTTAAAATATTTACCGGTTTCAAGATATTAAGACCTTGTTTACACATACAAAAGTAGGCTAGTAACTGAGTAATGAATGTATGTGTACGGTAATATTATCACCATACTGACATGTCAACAACAGTCTATAATATGAAAATAAATTGAATTATGCATTGTGTAATGCTCTTCATTAATACATGCAGATAACGTTAGTGTCTCGTTCTTTTACTTTATTCTTAATTAATAAATATGAGGAATAAAGCACATAATTTGAATATTTGTCATCTTGACATAAATGTCAAAATAATTGTTCTGTTTGTCATATCATTCTGAAATTAGCATTAATGAGAGAATTTCAAAAATAATATTTATTAATGTCTTAATTTTCTAAAACCGATAAACTATTGAACAAACCACGGATGTTATGATACTCATAAGAATAATGGGTATGTTAATAAATATATAAAATAAAACTTATCTGACAGATCCTACTAGGCGCCAACGGATTTTTTTCCATATTGTAAATTAGGTTTGAATTTTCGCAGACAATTACTACGTTTACAAGCAGTTTTTAAACTGGTTTCAGTTTTCAATCAAAATTATGCCAAACTGTTTACATGTAATTTTCAAAACAGCTTTACAGATTGATTTGAAAGCAGTTTCGGTGCATGCGCATTTGGCTGATGTAACTGGCAGATCCTCTTCACTCCAAATAATTTGTTTTGGCATTATTCCAATATTTTTTTTTTTTGTACTACTAAGCACTAAAACTACACAACTGTCAGTTTATTTTTCGGTTAGTAACACAAAACGGCAGAAACGTAAAGCTATGTGCGCATACGCATTATCGACACTAAATTTTAAGTGTTTATATAAATAGTTTTACACTAAGTTTTTAATTTGGTAAATAAACTTTTTTGGCCTTTTTGGGAAGATTTTAATGTTTGATGTTTATTTTACATTTCTGGACGTTTCGAAGGTCCAATGGCTTTCATCTTTAGCATCTAAATTTTACAGGTTTTGGATTTTACATTTTCATTTTGCTTCTTTTTCTCCTTTTTGTCGGGTATGTTTGCCCACAAACTCCCATCATCGTATCAAATAAGTGAAAACCTCCATTTTTATTAACTAATTATAAGCCTGATTGCTATTCGAAAGAAAAATTCTTATTAGTTTTTTCCTAATTTAAGCAGAAATACTTCACACATAGTTTTTATTATTAAATAAAAAAAAATTATAAAAATTCTATCTGCGAAGTATTTCTGCTTAAATTAGGAAAAAACTAATAAGAATTTTTCTTTCGAATAGCAATCAGGCTTCTAATTAGTTAATAAAAATGGAGGTCTTCACTTATTTGATACGATGATGGGAATTTGTGGGCAAACATACCCGACAAAAAGGAGAAAAAGAAGCAAAATGAAAATGTAAAATCCAAAACCTGTAGAATTTAGATGCTGAAGATGAAGGCCATTGGGCCTTCGAAAGGTCCAGAAATGTAAAATAAAAATCAAAGATTAAAATCTTCCCTAAAAGGCCAAACAAGTTTATTTACCAAATTAATCTCGAAAGGGAAACAAAAGTCCACACAGCAAATTAAGTTTTTAACTCAGTAAATATTTCTATACCCATTATCCTTTTTTACTTCTCTCTACCATATTAAGCGACGTAGATATAGGGATCGCACGTACTAAAACTCACATAAGTATCTAGATTTTAGTAAATAAGGTTTTTAGGGCCAATCCGATTTTACGTATAGATTTTGTGTTATTTATTGCCAGGTTATTACATACTACTAGACGTAAATAATTGTTTGAATATGCGTTTTTTTTTCATAATCACAATTGGGCATATATTTTACATAAATAAACTATGTATTCCGAAAGATAAAAGCGGAAACACGGTAAACATAAAATTATTGACACACATACCTACATATCGAACTATAGTTTATTCAAATTTCATTGCATTAGTTCATGACTGTTTAATAAATATAGCTATGTTATATTATTAGCCACACATGGAAATATAAATTATTAATATCTTCATTACGAGTTGATCTGATAGCCTTTCACGTATGTAAATAATTCAAGTTGAGAATAAATTATTATAAATCAATGTTATCAGGTACACTACCTATAATTTGTCTGTTGTTTGGACAACAAAATAATTATTTGCATAACATATTATTTTATTTGTAAATATAAAATTATATATATATATATATATATATATATATATATATATATATATATATATATATGTTTAAATAAAAATAGATACTGAAATTACTAGAATTTTAATTCTATTTTTATTATTTAATAAATAACATTTGTTTCAAATCAAGGGCATAAGACGAACAAATGGAACGCTTAAGTATGTATACGTAGTATTTAAGAACAATTTTTTTTCTATTTTAAATGGGTTCCAGTATTTATTTATTTCCTGAAAAATTGAATAAAATGTTGAATTTTATCGTTTGTTACACTTTGCAAATGTATATGATTATTAACAGAGACTGCGTTACATATCCCTGGGGTCCGATATCAACTATTAATTTTTTTTTCATGAAATTATCCCATTTTACGAATCATGCAGAGCGTGTAATTTTTAGATGTAACATATAGCTTTATGAATGTTTTTAACCTTTCTATGCCTAATTTTTTGTACATATCCCCGAGGTTCTGTAAAGTAAATTATCGAAAAATGATTAGATGAGTCATATATATAAGTTATATCGTGTTCGACTGATTACAATACGGCAAAAAAAGGAGCGGATGTAAGTTATCAGATGTCTTTATCAGTCAGCATTACACAGGAGTGTAAAATGGTACAGGAAGCGCAAAAGTACTCAATTTTTACCTTTTCAAAAGTTATTTTTGCTTGGCAGTTTACAATATGATTTCTAATACAGAAAATAGATATCACTGAATTTAGATGAAAGTTAGCAGCATCGATGGTAATTTTAAATACGCAAGAAACAAAACAACTGAAGAAACGGGCGCATAATTTAGTAAAACCAGAAGGACCAGACAAAGAATACCATGTAAAGGTTGCTATGAAAATTAACGAAAAACTTTATCAAACCGGGAGGCTGATAATAATGTAATATGAATGGCAGGATGCGCGGATTATAATGGTCAACCCGGCTATTTCTTGCCGTGCTTTAATAAAAACCATAGCTAAAATTATATTATTATGAAATATTGTACAAGATAAAATTTTATTTTGTAGTATATAGCATGATTACAATGTGAAATAATACATTTTTTGCAATATAATTTTTTACGTCTTGGTAAACGCTAATTATTAAATGGCTATTTAATAAACACTTTTTACCAAGACTGCATCTCCAATTATTTCTAATCGTCCCTAACATCATACTAACAGTCAAGTAATACTAATTAATTTTATTTCGTACTATTTCCTGTAATATCTTCTGCAATAATCACGTGAGGAGAATACGGTCAGGATGTAAATAAGTTTGTAGTATTATTTAAAGTTTAAAGGAGTCTGCTGTTAAAAGTTGGCGTAAGACGTAATTAAAGTTGATTATGCATATATCCCCGGGAATCTGTACCGTTGGAAGAGACAGACATCTTACATAAACAAATTTTGTTTGATATTTTAATCTAGTCGTTTACAAGGTTAATTATAGTGCCGGTTGTTAAATGTAATTGAATGTTGTTTAAATACATAATTTTTAAGTAATCCTATCTCCATCTCATGGAATTGAGCAAAGAGCATTATTGAGCTGAGAGTTTTTACAATTTCAAGCATGGCTTAAAGCGTCAAGAATATTTAAAGGAAATCCATCGAGTGTTTGGTGACAAGTTGTGTTCCTTAGGTACCGTAAAGCGGTGGTACAATGAATTTCAGCGTGGTCGACTTTCCTTAAATGACAATTTTCGAGCAAACGGCAATTACCGAAAAGAATATTGGTCTTGTTCAGAATATGATTAAAGAGGACCGGCATGTTACTTGTCAGGAATATTCCACTAACTTTATAGATTCGTTTGAAAGTAATTGTCACCATTTTACACGAACTTTGCTGGTACGTAAGTTTTGTTCTCGTTGGATTCCCCACAATTTGACTCCAGTCACAAAGAAAACCTTTTGAGATGATGCAGATCTACACTAGATCGTTTTGACAATGAATTGACTCATTTGGTGTAAAATATCATTAGAGGTGACAAAACATAGGTATACTGCTATGATCTCGAAAAAAAAGCAACAGTCGGTAGTTTGAGTCTTTGAGAATGAGTCGGCTCCAACAAAAGTTATTTGTTAAAAAAGCCGAAACAAAAAGATAGTCTCCACATTTTTTCGAATTATTGGACATGTTTCACTGTATCACTGGAGGATCGTCGTACTGTTAATGCAGAATGGTATAGTATCGTTTGTTTGCCTCAAGTTCTCCAAAATGTTGGCAAAAAACGTCCACGGAGAAGGATTATCTTGCATCAAGACAACGGTCGGTCGTTCACTGCTACTAGAACGACTGATTATTGAAATAATGGATCAATCGCCGTATAGTCCAGACCTGGCACCTAATGATTTCTTTTTATATCCACATATAAGGACGAGTTACGGGCTTTACGTTTTATGTCGACCAAAGAAGCTGTTGACGCATTTAAAAATGTAATAAAGAAACTAAAGATTGGAAAAAATATTTTGGAGATTGGTTTTTACGGATGCAAAAATGTATTTTAATTTTACTGAATTTCAAATTATGTGACATGAGACTTCTAATATGAGCGGTTCTTAGCGAGTGAAGCAAGAACTAAATTTGTGTGTGAAATTTTGAGAAGTTGTGACCTCATAGCTTTAGGTCGCGTATAGTTTTTATTACAATGAATGAAAAGTTTCATATTTATTCACTATTACTATTGACTAAATTGTAGGTATGTGTAGAAGGGCAATGTTATGGCCATTTACGTAGCACACTGCGTTTGCAATATACTAGGCTGCAAACTTTTATTATTTTACTATGTAGCTGAACAAACAGTAGTGAAGGACTGTTAGTGGGTATTATCAGTTGCCTGTACAGTTCATAGAACTATGGCTGAAATAGTACTTATTTATGAATTTTCACATAATCCATTATAACTTTGAAAATAAAAGCAGTTTGCTTCATAAAGGAAAATTATTTTTAAAGAAATATGTAGCGAACATGGGAAAAAAATTACAGGTTCTGTTATACGACAAACATCTGTTTCATTAAAGTTGATATATTTGTAAGTATTTGTATTACATCTTTCTCAAATAAGTATTCGTATTTGTATTAATTGTTTACAATGTTTAATAAAGAATATGTACAAGAAATATTTCATTCAAAAGTGTTTCATTTAAATTTTTATCATTCAAAATTGGGGTCTGAAAATTGACCATTGTACTATATACATGGACAATATCATTCAAGTGTGTAACACACTTGTACATATTCTATTTCTTAAATTTTAATTCTTTGAGTAATACGTTCCACATGTATTCGAACAGTATAACAATGTTATAGGTCTCCATTATTTTATGCTCCGTGAATCTGCCATCATGTAATTTTGGAGGTATTATTAAAACAACGTTTTTAACACAATTAAAATTTCATTATTACCTTACTAGTCAGACGGACGTAGACGAGTTCGACCATTTCAATTAAAAACAGCAAAAAAAACCTTCCTCTAACGCACAAAAGCATTAGGGCTCATATTTGTTTACGGCTACCTGGGTTTCGTGGACGAACTAACTAATTACCATGGCTACCATGCCCGGTAACTAAATTTCTTATTTCATTCATAGCTTAATCACCCCTGATTAAGAGTAAATACTATCAGTCTAACAGTCTATTTCATTAGAATTGACCGGAAATGAGTAAAATTATATATTTTTGTAGTATTTCCATATCTATTAGTATATCCTACTATGCAACAATTTGTATTACCACTTCGTTTTTCATTTAAAAACTAGGTAATATTATGCCAAAGAAATACAACTAGTAACCTATTCCCTATATTAGTTCGTACCTCTCACAACAGCTGCGCTAGTAAACTTAACGCAGCTTCCCTACATCGTTGCCATTCGGACATAAATGAATGCTTTTACTACATAACATATTTAAAAAAAGTGGTACATAATATATATTTTCCCCCATAAATACATGACTGATGCGAATATGACGTGTTATTGAAAAACATCAACCAATCAGCTTAACAATGAGACCTTTTCTTAATTAGAATTGACATACATTAATCTGTTTTAAAACATTTTGTAATATTACAATTACCATACCGTTTAAATATATATATATATATATATATATATATATATATATATATATATATATATATATATATATATATATATATATATATATATATATATATATATATATGTATATATATATATATAAAGGAAGACAACGGAGACTACATGTGAATAGTAGTTATTAAACCCTCAGAGGTCACAGTAAATCTCTCAGATACATGAGTCTGAATTTCTTCTGCATTTTATATGCTACTACAATATGTATGTACCCAATTAAATTAAATTTTAAAGCTTAAAGACATAACCAAAACAGTAAAAGATTTATAAAACTTTGATTTTAAATAATAAAAAATAAGAAAATATTAGCAAAAACTCCAAAAAATGGATGTTTCTAACAGATACAGCGCGACCTATCACCCACCAGGTTGTGGAGTGTTAATTTTTTGGTTTACCTCTAAATTAAACTCTATACACTCTATCACTCAGAAATTCATACATAATGTATGAAAACAAAAATAGTATTATGCACGTAAGAATGGTATTCCGCTGTAAAAAGTGTATGATTCTTGACAGGTTATAAAATATATTCATAAGGCGACGTATGTCGTAATTCTGATCAGGAAATAAGTTAGAGCTGTCTATGTAGTTCGTGCACTTCGTATTTTAGCATTTTTGTGTCTCGTGTTGATTTAGGTGATTTATCAATAATGTCAAAGAAAAACTACCGGAAAGGACTAGGGTCTTGCCTGTGTTTTTTATGCAAAAAATTGTTTCCTAGTCAGTGTAGTGTCCGAATTTTATACACACGAGTACAACTGTTTTAAAGTTACCCTCTTCATGGAAATTTACATGAAATGCAGTGAAAGATCAGCCCTCATCCGGAAAAGTATTAGAAATGATGTGAGAAATTCTGTGTTCAACCGGCATTTGATCTAGGGACCAATATTTTAGTGGTTCAAAGTATTCCATAAGAGATCATGGAAACCCTTGACAAATCACAGATGCCGGCTTTTCTCTTTTGTCTGTTGTCAATGCACAGTTGTATTTTGACCATCGACCAGTCTATTAAACAAACGCCCACAAACAAATTAAGTTCATATTTTTGATGATTGATAATACAAATTTTTACCACAGGGCGGTTTTCGAGGTAATTTTGGATATATTTTTTCTTAACTTTTGAAGTAAAAATGATTTTTTCTACAAATCTACTGACACCTGCGTTAAAAAGTGATCGACCATGGTTACTTTACTAGTGTTAGAAGCGAATTAGTTACCCTGGTAATGACGAATGGAATAATAAATTGACATTTTTGATGTTCTGTTAAAAGTGATTTTATTTTGTTCGAAGGTTTGGAGTACTCCGCTTCGTATCGTGTTCCAAACTTCCTCTTCGCGAAATAAAATGTCACTGGTAACACTTATATCCTAAATAACTATTTATTCGTATTTTCGAAAATGTGATTGAAGGACCAGATCGTGAAATTTATGTTGTTTTCTCAGTAAAAAGGCTTGATGGTCCACGTAACGCATACTTTATTAGAAAATACGGACCACAATAGTTGTACAAATTGTTATAGAAACATTAAAAATAAACTATTAGACAACGTGGACTACATATTACGTTGAAAATTAAGTTTTCAGCACACAACCAATCGAATCAGAGAGTATCTCTCCAACTCCGATACGTCCGTATTTTCTAATAAGGTATACGTTATGTGGACCATCAAGCCTTTTTACTGAGAAAACATATATTAGTATTTTTTTATATCAGAACAGTCATGTCAATAATTCTTTATAAAATGAACACATATACCTACATATTGTACAAGAATAAGTGTAAAGCCTGTTTTATATGTGTCAATTTTTTGGTCAAGTTCAATAAATTGAAATTAAAATTGTACAATAAATTTACCAATTTCTAATCAACAATTTACATGGTGTTTCTCGAATACGGGATACCCCGATTATTTTCTTTATTATTAGAAATAGATTTAAATAAAAGTTGTTGTAGATGAAGGGGGACATTCACTTATTGAAGAAGAGAATTTTTTTTCAGTGGTTCGCAAACTATAACCTAAAGTTATATTTTTTAAAGTGGGATATATTTTTTAGGCCCATTCGATAGAATATTTTTTTCTGAAATCAACATTTTATATCCTTACAAAAATATTGAGAAAAATGTAGTTGAAATTGAAATAAATTTAATTTTTAGTTATTTTCAGTAGGCTATGTATGAAAAACAGAACTGCTGTCTTTCAATTTGAATTATTTTGGGCACAATTACTATTCTTGCTATTTATAAATATATAAACAAATATTTTTGTTTCGTTTTGATTTAGGTGCAAATTTTTTCATGCATAGCCTACTGAAAAGTAACTATAAAAATAAAATTTATTTAAATTTCAATTGCATTTTTCTCAATATTTATGTAATGTAAGGATATAAAATAATTACGTGGTTAAATGCAGAAAAAAATTCTCCATTGAATGAGGCTAAAAAATATATTATACCTTTTAAAAAAATATAACTTTATTTTATAGTTTGAGAACCACTGGTTAATTATTTTTTTCTTCAATTCATTTACTACAACTTTTATTTGAATGATTTTCTTGTATTTCCAATAATAAAGAAAATAATAGTATATTTATTAATTTTTTCACATTGAAATATGACAATGACATGTAACTGTCATGTAGTAATTAAATTGACATGCTAGAAAACACTAAAAAATTGATGGAAAAATAAAATATAATCTATTTCCAACTTATTCAGCGGCTTAAAATTGACGCACAAATTGACAACTGTAATGCAAGTGTTTTAAGCTTAATTTTTAGAACTTGTCCAAGTTCTTAAAATTTACAAAAAAAAAATGGCAAACGTAAAACAAGTTTCAAATATTTTAAGGGCAATTATACGACTAAAAATAAATCGAAAAGTTTTAATAAAGTTTGGTCCGATTTTCAACTGTTTCAAGGAAGCCATTTTATACAGGTGTTTCCAACTCGGTGCTCACCATTGGGCTCTCGAGAACTAAGCTAAGACTTCGGGTGACATCTGATGCTCCTTTGGGAATTCATTTTATTTGTTTTCTCAAAAATTCTCCTATATTACGAAACAAGTAATATTCTCAATTTTTATTTGTTGTTGCCAAGTGAATAAACATAAATAGTAAAAATGCATTCTATTTCAGAGAAAAAAAATAATAATGAAATATAATTATTAAAATTGAAAAATATGTTGTGCAAATTAATAGATGCCTTTAATGATACAGGTAATTTATTCATATCAAGTAATACATTTCGAATAATAAAAATTAATTAGTTAAGATATAGTTACTAGCCGTATTTTTGTAAATTTCCTAACTACATAGACATTAAATTTTAAATTTCCAATTAAATTGTTAATTACAAATATCTTTTGTTTGTAGTTTCAATATTATTTATGTATTCTTGTATACGCTCAAGATAGTGATATTTCTTTAATACTAAGGCGATATTCTTTGCGACTTTATTGTAATAAAAGATTTAAAAACGATGAAAATTCGTCAAAATAAGTTTTTGTCTTATGTACTCGTATCTACGAGTAGTAATCCAACAGTATTAAATCTAAGATAGTACCCAAAGAGGGTATCAGATATCTGAGACAATTAAAGTAATCATTTTTTTGTTTACATCCAAAGGAATTTGAGTGGTTGAAATACGAAGCCAAAGATTGAACTAATAACTACTGTAAAAAATATTAAAATATTTTGTAACTTTGGGTACTTACGTCGAAGAGTCGTAAGTAACATATATTCAAACAAAATGGATAAATATATTAATTAAAAAATAAGTTGTAGCTATCGTTATTATTTCATGTGAAACACTTGATTGAATAAGGTTAACATCGAATAAAACACACAAATGAAATATTTTTGAATTTAAAAGTTTTTCATATTGTTTGAGTTAAAATAACGTTTCTTTCAAATATCTGTAATCATTTTTATAAGAAAAAGAAATAAACGTTCTTATAACGAACCGTATTGTTAATATAGCCAATTTCGCAGATACTTCATACTCTTGCTTTTTATTAAAGAAGTAATTTGAAGCACGAAATAGTCCAATAACATATCACCTAAGTTGTCTCGGTACAATTATGGAGTAATGCCACGTAATTATCAGAACGTGCCAGCCTGTCTTGGAGCAGTCACAATACCTACCGCAAGACATTCACTTTGCAGTTAAGACCAAGTCAAATTCCTTCATTCTCGACAGCACGGCAGCGATCAATAGAGTACAATGCTTGGAATCTTGGGTTCAGCAGGACAATGACAAGTATTTTCCAATTAATTTCTCAATTTTATTAATAAGTGCCATACCTTTCGATGATTTAAAATACATTTGGCATGAATTAGACTAAAAAATAATATTATTCGTTATTGTGGACATGGAAGATAGGTATATTTTAATAATTACAATATCTGATTCTAAAATAAGAAATGAATTACAGTGAATTTACGGTCATATTCTCTTTAAAAATGTAAGTCTTACAGATCTGTATATCTGTAAACAATAAACAAAGAAGGTGTAAAAACTGCCTGTCTTATGTACAATTTTTAGTAATGTACGAACTACGGTTTTGGTCGACTAACCGACTACCGACAATTCAGCCATTTTAGAAGTCGACCAACTGATTTCAAGCATCACTAAAAGCCGTTCTTCACTGAAATTCGTTTGTTTCCAATGTAGTGTGTCAGTCTCAAAATGTGTCTCACACTTCTTCATCACAATCTACCTTTGACTAACAAATAATGATATATATATATATATATATATATATATATATATATATATATATATATATATATATATATATATATATATATATATATATATATATCATGTAATCGTTCCTATATATAAATCTAAAAAGGATTTTTTTAATCATCCTTTTTACCGACTATTCGATGACTAGCCGAATATTCGGCTTAGGGTCAATTTTACTATTCTTGGATAAACCATGGATATCTTATTCTTCAGATAAACAAAAATATACATCAACGAAATTATAACTCAAATTGTCAAATTTGTATTAAATGTCAAATTCTGACACGATATTTTTCTAAGGAATAAGTTATTCATGGTTTAACCGCAGTTGTCCAATTGGCCCTTAAACGACTAACAGTCGGTAGTCTGTGCATATTTAATAATTTTATATTATTCAACAAAAATACATGTTTTTGTCAGTTCTTAACTTGCCTCCAAATCTTAATTTCACACTCGTGGTAAAAAGTTGAACTTTAAAGACATGGTACATAAAAAGCTATATTAGTATAGGTTTTATTCGTACGTATATACTGTAACGCAAAGCAAGTTTTGAATAAAACATGAAAGAATAAAGATTTTTTCATTAGATTTATTGGACATATTTTTAATAAATTTTCACTATTAAAAAATGAGTTATTCATTTCTTTTTTCTTCAGTAACATAATTACTAGAAATTTAACATTAACACCTAAATATTTCTTCATTAGATTTATTGGACTAATTTTTAATAAATTTTCACCATTAAAAATTGAGTTATTCATTTCTTTTTTTTCTTCAATATTATAATTACGTACGCGATATTTAACATTAACACGAACTTTTCAAAACGCTGCAGAATTTTTTTAATTAATTTACTCTCAAACCTGTTGAAAAATATTTCATAGATTCTTAAAAGTAAATAAGACGAGCATTTTTTTTGTTTTTATTATAAATAAAAATGGGAAGAAAATATGTACTCGCATGTTTCAAATGAAAAGCAATATATTGTTCTCCAATCTTTTACTTCTCACCACCGTAGGTACAAATAGCTCTTACAAAAACTAAAATAAAATGAAACTGACGTGAGATATTGTGCGGCAGTGCGACCACAACAGATTTTATATTTTTTATGTAATAAATAAAGAAGTAGGTACGTATAAGATGATATATAAAAATACCAGGCTTTTTTATCGCCAAAATAATAATAATGGTATTATAATAATTATTTATCATCATTCCTTACTTCCCATTTTTGGGTTTGCCAATTTCCTGTTTTTGCAGATTCCCGTGATAATATTTCTAAATTGCTCAAGGTGTCACCTCACGTACTCTCTATATGCAAGCTATCGTATCGTATCATTAACAACTATCGGGATCGAGATGTCGGAAATAATAAAAACTATACTTGTTGACGCATTTAGAGACTATCCACGGTGATTTATGATTCTAAATAATCACGGATTATCTTAAATTAACTAAAAAATTTAATATATACAGGGTGTAAATAAAATAAGTGCATTAAATTTAACCAGTAATGTAACTCGACGAGAGCAACAATATTTCTTAATAATTTTTTCTCGAAATCGCATATTTTTTTAGCATTTTTACCACCCCGTAAGTTGACGAGTCGTTCCACGTATTTTTCTAATAATTGAATGCAGTAGCAATAGCTATGAAAAATTTTGTTTTAGCAATTGACAGTTTTGTCTGTTGTTGCAATTATATTTTGACATTAGTAATAAACTTGTTTATCAGGTAAAATTCTGTCAAAATGCTTACGTTTACAAATAGCGAGTACACAGATATTGTAATTACTTACCTATGGTTTATTTATTTATTCGTATCTTTACTACATTTTAATTTGTGGTTGATATAAAGACAGTATTATAAAGTTGCCAACGCATTTAGACGGAGCGTTTCCAAATCATACTGTTCCTAATATTCGCACATTTGTTAATCTTGTACATCTTTATCACAATACGAAGTATCACATATGACAATTTTAAATAAAGCAACAGTTGTATCCATATCATGTGCAAAAAGATCAATGTGTTCAGCAGACTTCGATTTTGGGAATGGCTCATAATGTTCATTAATGAGACTGAATTTACTTGGGAAAGTGTATTTATTATGCACAATACACATTTCAACAGACGAAAATGCTGTAAAAATTTTCAATAAAACATGTTTGAGCGGGAAGAATAAATGGACGTCTTTGGTACTCATGTACCTCGTTTAAATGGACAATAGTTTGTACTTACATTTTTTCAATAACGTATTTAAATTATTATGATTTGTCGACGATAAATAATCATCTCATAACCTAATAACTATGCTTTTACTCTTCCTCCCCTCGTTACTCCTTGTCCTCCTCTATTCACAGGTGATTAAAGCCTGGTTTAATACACAACTTTATAATTTTGTTATCCAAAATTTAAATTTCTTTATTTTAAAAATTGTACTATTACAAATTAATTAATAATAAATGTTATTTCCGTTGATTCGTTTATTAATTACTGTGACTGCATTACAAAAAGTATGTGGCAAGTTATAAAGGGCAATACGAACAACAACTCACTTGAAACAAATATTTCAATAAAAAAAGAAAATGAAATAATATATGATCCTTTTGAAATTGCAAATAAGTTTAACACTTTTTTTAGAGATGCTCCAGTAAATATTATAAACCAACTACCCAAACATGGGCAATCAAGTACATCAACAGCAACAGCATTGATGCAACCTAACAGTTTTTTTCTGCATCCCTATACTGAAGACGAACTTATTAAATTAATAGATCTTAAATTGAAAAATAAACAATCTAGTGGCCCTGATGACATTCCCAATTTTCTTTTAAAATTAATATTTCATATTATTGTGAAACCAGTTCTATTTTTAGTCAACCTATCACTTAAATCTGGAATCTTTCCCGAAGAACTTAAAGTAAATAAAATCATTCCAATATATAAGAAAAATGATAAGTATGACTTAAATAATTACAGACCAATATCTCTGACATCTGTTTTTTCCAAGGTGTTTGAATATGCATTTTTAAATCGTCTAGATTCTTTTTTGGATAAACATAACATTATAAATAAAGCCCAGTTTGGTTTTAGGTTCAACAAAACTACACTAGATGCAATTCACAAATCAGTGCAATATATTGCAGATAAAATGGATGTAGGTGAACATCCAATCAGTATCTTTTGCGATTTGTCCAAAGCTTTCGATTGCGTTCGTCACTCAAAGCTACTGACCAAACTTTATTCTTATGGAATAAGAGGTGTACCCCTAGAATGGATCAGGTCTTTTGTTGAAAATCGCCGACAATTTGTTTCTATTAATAGCTATGAAAATAACACTATTAAAAACATTAATTCTACTATTATAGTAAATGACATAGGTGTACCACAGGGATGTGTCCTGTCACCTGTGTTATTTATTATATATATCAACGACATTACGTCAGTTTTTGGAGATGAATGTCATATAACTCTATATGCGGACGATACCTCCATAATTGTTTCTGATGCAGATAATATATTTGTTGCAACAAAAGTGTGAGAACTGCCTGAACGCTTTATCAAGTTGGTTTTGTGATAATGATCTTTATTTGAATTTATCAAAAACTCATTATCTACGATTTCATTTTCCTCAATGTAGAGAAAACTTAAATATGATTTTATGATTTCGAAATTAATGAGAATCAAATTAAAAGATCTAATAATGGTAACTTTCTCGGTTATATTTTCGATGAAAATTTAAATGGTAAAAATCATACTGATAAACTTGTTTCAAAACTCGGACCTATATGTTACCAGTTTTGGCACTTAGGTAGTATTCTTACGAAACAACAACTCATTACACTGTACTATGCCCAAGTGGAATCAAGATTACGTTACGCTATCTGCTTTTGGGGAGCGTCATCGTCAGCATATAGCGTGTTCATCATCCAAAAACGAATTATTAGAACCATAGCTGGTGTCTCCCGCACTGACTCTTGTAGACTTCTTTTTAAAAAATTTAAAATTCTTACATTAGTATCTCTTTATATATTTGAAGTTTGTTTATACATTTTTATCAACAAAAATAATTTCAAACTTAGTTCCAGTATTCACACTTTTAATACTAGACAAAAACAGCTATTTTATATACCGAATATAAAACATAATTCTCTAAATTCTTTACCGGATGTTAAAGGGTTAAAGGTTTTCAATAAACTACCCACCATAATAAAGGTAGAATGCAATAAAATTAAATTTAAAAAACTTCTTAAAAACTATCTTATAGAGAAAAGTTACTACACACTAAATGAATTTTTTACAGACAATACTGATCGGGCTCAATGCTGAAAACATCTCCTATTACTTACTAATATTCTATAATACCAATGTATGTAATATATAATTGTTATAATATTGTTTGACGTATTCAATACATGTACACAACATGTCGATGAATAAATTGCTATTATTATTATTATCATGTAACCGATAACCAACAATTTTTGAGCTGTTTGTATCCCACTTGAATACGGAGCAGCCATTTGTTCTCCATGGGCGGGTAACGAAATATGCAGCCAATCTTTAAAGAATTTTAACTCAAAATCTAAAAGTTATTGAGAAATATTGTTGCTTTCGTCGAGTTACATTACTGGTTAAATTTAATGCACTTATTTCATTTACACCCTGTACAAATATAAAAATATCTACTGTTCACTATAAAATTTTGAATCAGATTAAACATTATTATATTTTTATTTGTTTGTTTCCATAATTTTCAGATTATTTTCTATATTTGTATTTGTTAGACATAAGACTTTAGTTTTAGATGTTTTGATCACGAAATAGTAAATATGTATTTGGCTTAATGCCAATATATCGCCATCAATTGTACCTTCTACCTTCCACAGGGCATTGTATTTATGTATTAAAACCATGGTAAGAAACCGGTTCACTTTTTATTAAATCGGTTTAAAAATAAACTGTTGTTGTGGTTTCCACGGGTGTTAAAAAAAGTTTTTCTATTCTCATTTTATCGTAGAAAGTAGTTTCTTTCACTACCTGCAGATACAGTTAAAAAGAATGAAAAAAGTAAATTCCCTTACTTTAGAAACGGTTAGGACTCGGTTTAATTTGTTTCGGTTAACAGTTTTCGGTTACGCAGAAAATAAAAATATCGATTTATTGAAACCTATAAAATTACATTACGACTGGTTTAATTCTAAAAACTAGTTATTTCAAACGTATTTACATTTCCCTAATACCATATAGGTTTCTGATTTCTGATTGAATAAAGATTCTCATGTTTAGCCATTTTGACATAATCACTTTTAACAAATATTTCACAATAGAAGATTTTGTGTAACATTTTTGATATTAAAAACAAAAACCATATTTTTGTTGTACTTCAAACTTTTACTTTACTCCTTTTAGTTTAAAAACAGGGTATAAATATATAAAAGTTATCTGTCTTCCTTCCAATATAGAAATATACACCTTTATGAATATAAAGTTAACATATTATTATTATTATTATTATTATTATTATTATTATTATTATTATTATTATTATTATTATTATTATTATTATTATTATTATTATTATTATTATTATTATTATTATTATTATTATTATTATTATTATTATTATTATTATTATTATTATTATTATTATTATTATTATTATTATTATTATTATTATTATTATTATTATTATTATTATTATTATTATTATTATTATTATTATTATTATTATTATTATTATTATTATTATTATTATTATTATTATTATTATTATTATTATTATTATTATTATTATTATTATTATTATTATTATTATTATTATTATTATTATTATTATTATTATTATTATTATTATTATTATTATTATTATTATTATTATTATTATTATTATTATTATTATTATTATTATTATTATTATTATTATTATTATTATTATTATTATTATTATTATTATTATTATTATTATTATTATTATTATTATTATTATTATTATTATTATTATTATTATTATTATTATTATTATTATTATTATTATTATTATTATTATTATTATTATTATTATTATTATTATTATTATTATTATTATTATTATTATTATTATTATTATTATTATTATTATTATTGTTATAAACATTCATAACAGATGTATTATTATATTGTACTATGCACATTAATCGTCGTTCTTGAAGGGTGTATTTATAAAATCCTTAAAAGTCTAACCCACTTCTTAATATATTGGAAATAGAATAAAAACTTATAATTCAGCCATTATTAAAGGTTCATGGGGCGGAATCAATTTTGACTATAAATTTTTAACAAAGTTAGACTGGCTGAAGAGCTTTCAATCTGATCTGCCATGTTTACGAAGATTAATTGATATGTGACCCCGCGATATGACAAATTAATGAGCTTTTTTTGTGGATGGTTCAGAATGTTATAAAAAACGCGGGGGAATATTAATTGTCCGTGGTTATTTAGGCTATATTTTTCAGATTTAATCTGTAAGTTTTATGGCGATGTCGTGTAATGTACAGTGCAGGAGAGCGCTAAGTAATTAACGATGAAATTATTGTTTATTTTCAGTATGAAATTTTGTTTTGTTTTTCATCATTTAACACAAACTATTTTTCATGATATTGTCGCGAAATTTTAATTAGACTGGTACTTAATGTTTACCAACACTTCAAGCTTTCATAAAAGGTTTCTAATTGTTTAATAGTTGTAAATTAAAAGGAATATCCCAATGTAATGTCACATACAACATTTAAGCGGCCCTTAAACATTAAATAATTTTACACAATATTATAAATAAATAAATATATCATCACGGCTTATTACCCATTGCTGGGTGTGCCAATCTGCTTTATACACAGATATCGGTAATGATGAAATATTTGTACCGTGCGGGCGCTTACAATATTATGTATATATATATATATATATATATATATATATATATATATATATATATATATATATATATATATATATATATATATCACCCTTAGAAGTATTCGGAATACTGTTCTGGTTTTCAGGCTTTCGAAATAAAATAGTACATTTCCTTCGCTTTGTTGTACAAAAAAGAGCTAATATTACTCAATAATTTTAACGGGTACTTGAGACAATGGCGGGGTAAGTACGTAAAGAAAAACTGTTAAGAATCATGATATACAGGGTACATTGAATGTTTGGACAATTGGTATATATTTAGTCCATAAAAATCTCTTTGTACTATATTTGAAATAGTAATCTGTCTGCAACTATTTGGAGCAATATTGTGATATTTGAGTTTTGACGTTGGAAGGATGGTAACAAGAAAAATAATAATTTTCTACTTCCCAGCTCAATAACTAGTGGCATCTATTGGTTACGTAAAATACTAATTTGTTTCACTTTTTCAATAAAATGACATCGTATGGTATGGTATACCTAATATACTTTCAACGGCTCATTCATATATCTTGTAAATTAGTAATATTTTTTGTTCTTCTTTACGCAAAAAATTAAAAAAACTATAGTCTACATGCGCGTAGACAATATACAAATTTTAATCACGTAAACAACATCATTGTCTACGAGTAGACAATGACGTGTTTTGCATAACATGGATTACAGGCACAACCCTGCCTATGTACAATATGAAAGTAATAAATACACTCATACTGGTTATAAGTGCGGAGTACCAACCACGGAGAGTAGTTGTTAATTACGAAAGTTCATCTTAGTTTAATTGCATGTCAATAGCAGATGAGATATTCTAGTCCTGGAAGCGCACTACATAACTAGAAGTAGAATAGGAAGAGAGAATTGCAGTCACGAATCAATCGCGGTAGGAAATTGTGCACATATTGCTTGTTAGTCAATAGGCTTGCAACGGGAACAATGTCATCTAACTTACAAGTACATTTAACATGATTATAACTAAAGTTATTATATGAGATACTCCTATTAAAATAGGAACAATAAGATAATTTACTGAATGGGTTTCTATCTTAAAACCCTATGCCCTATGCAACAACATAAACTACAAACTAAATTATTTTAAAAAGCCCATGTACCTACATTAGTTAATAAGACAAAAATATTCTGTTTAGTTTGTAACTTTTATTAAATTTAATGGCTGTCACTATTATTTTAGTTGAGCATTGTTTTCATTTAGGTACGTTAAATAAAATTTTATCTTTTACCATGTTTCCAAAACGTAAGTTGCAACAAAACCCTCATCGAAATGTAAAGCTCCTTTTATTATAAATACTTCGTTTATGTAAACTTGAAAGTGTGTCGGATGTCTAAAATAAGTGGGCAACCATTATTGTCTTTGCCATTTGAAGAGTACAAAAATTGTTAAAAGAAAAATATGTTATTTTCTTTTACAAATCGAACAGTGCAAATTTAGAAAGAACTGATTATAAAATAATCAAATTATAACAAAAATATTATTTCTTTAAATTAAACGGTATATTACAAATAATATCATTATCTCTGCATGCTTAACAACTAGTTCTCTATCAGTAAGCAAAAATAATTAATTAATAACATAGCATAATACTTCAAAACTTACATTGAGAATGTTATCCTTTTTTCGTAGTTACGTGTCAGAAAATAAAAAAACCATAGATTGTTAGTGAGCAAAAAAAATACTTTATTAATTTCCACTGCACAATGATAAAGAATTTGAATTTATTTCAAAAATAGCTTACGTTTGATATTATTTTTAAAGGTGATCTTTGTTCAAAAAATGTTTCTGATTTAATTCGCTTATTTCATTTCAATTTTTCTATATTTTACAAAATGATGAAGAAAATGGTACATTTTTCCATTTAATTGTTTATCATATATTTTCAAATAAGAAAGATGGCAATGATGGCCCAGTTATTTTGACATTTGACATACTTTGCAAATATTTATATAAGCGTTTATTTGTGTCTATAATGAAACAAGTTTTAGATTTTGAATGAACATAATACTTTTTAAACATTATTACCGTTCAATTTATAATTTAAAACATTTTGATCTTTGTTCAAGAGGACAGAAATTGTCTTTTCGTATTTACGCGATTAGTTTACTTGTATTGCCTTAAATAAATATAAAACGTAAATGGATTTTATGCTGAAATCAGACTACAGTTCAGTCAAATATCACAGTAAACGACGCTATAAACAGCTCTAAACAAATTTACATTCAAATAAAGAGTTTATTTGTTTCCGACTTCTAATAAACGTTTGCAATAAATTTGATTCGCAAAATCCGAACGTAATATAACTTGTGCGTTCGTAAGCGATCAATTCCAACGTTTCTGTGGATTCCTATTTTAGTAACCGCCAGTAGAATATCCATATTATTAGTATAAAATTTTCTGGAAGTAAATACAAATCAGCTTCGTATATCTTCCACTTGAAACACAATACGTAGTGGCGCAATAAATTTAATCTAAAAGTGATAAGGTTTTCGAAGCTTTATAGATTCATAATTTTCGTAGGGAAATGTTGCATAATATAATAGCACTGTAACTGTAATTATGTTCTTTAAAATAATAATACATAATAATAATAATAATAATAAATACTAGAGCAAAATTTTTGAAAAATATAATCAATGCTTATAGATAAGTAAGTTTTATAATAACAAAGTCTCTTCCGTACAAATTTTGCATTATTCAGAATCGTTATATCTAAATTAGAAAAATTTGATGTTACATGAAACAATATGTGAAATAAATTTTAACAAATTTGGAGTGAAATAGATATTATTATTATTTATCTCAAAAAATGTAAAAAAAATTAAATGGTGAAAAAATTTTAAGTGATAAACCTCTCTATAAAACAAAGACTTTATAAACAATAATTATTTGGTACTGAACATTACATAAATAAAAAGTTTATATAAATATGTTTTCCTGACGTGTTAATTCACTATGAAAAGTTTTGAAAGTTTTTGACGGATGTTGTTTACAGAAATTCCGCTATGTATTCATCATCATATTGTAGTTAAATGATTTTATCCCAAGAACAAACATGCAAACACCAAACAACATTGAATAGACACAGGAAAGTTACTTGATAGAGAACAGAGTTAAAAGTTCCAGTAGTCTTATTTTGGAAACATATGTTTATTATGTAAACATTGGTCCTTAAAACAAAAAGTTGAAAGGAAACCGCAAACATCATGCAGACAATACACCAAATAGGATAGGAGAAGATCCAGTAATAAAATTTGATTTGATTTCAATATGTTCGTACCAATTCGTATAAAGACAACGAGAGATCGGGCTTGTGCACAGAACGTTTACGTCCACGCTTACCTAGTATATTCATACCTTTCACACTGCACGGTAGATGTCAGACTGTGCGACAGGCCGCCCGTGTTTTGTTCCGCATCGCGTGGTGACGTCACGCCCCCACCGCGGCGTTGCGGCGCCGACGTCGGTGTATTTGCGTCGGCGCCGACGCTCTGCCAAGAGGAATTTCAAACTTTTTGCGCACCACGCACCGCCCTACTCCGGCTCTGCAGCCTTTATATTTCGAATAATAAAAACCGCCTCTTTATCCCAGCTTTAATTGATGCAACGCAAGGCTCCCGATGCGATGAGTTTTTCTAGTGGGAAAAACAACAGATTAACGGTTTGTAAACAGAAATTTTACCGCTTTTATACTAAATATTTTATTAATTTTTTTGACTTGCCTATGCTTTATTAAAATTTCAACACAAATCTCACAATTCTGAAAATATACAAACAACCAGTACCTTAAAATTAAATTATAAAATTGGATTGTATACTTATGTGATGCTCCAAGAAGACTGAAAACGCTTTGTAACAAAAATAGCATTGTGGATTTATTTAAGAATACACAGACCGAATTATATTATTTTTTTAAACAAACCTTAACATAACCCAATGTAACACACAAAACCTCACGCCCAGTTCCATTATGTTTTGTTTATTTTCCGAACATACCTCAATATAACCTTACCTAAAGCACAAATATTATGTGATTTCGGTCTTTGTTCCTTTTCTGTTCAGCTTCGCTTACTGTTTTCGTTCTTGGAGCCACGTACTGAATAAATTGTAATTAAATATCGTGTTTGAAATACATATTTACAATTATCTACATAGGTAGGTACTTATATTTTATAATTAAATATGTACGTCCAATTATAAAGGATGTAAATAAAATAAGTACATTAAATTTAATCAGTAATATAACTCGTCGAGAGCAACATTATTTCTTAATAACTTTTTCTCGAAATCGCATATTTTTTAGCATTTTTACAACCCCGTAAATTGACGAGTCATTCCAAATATTTTTGTAATAATTGAATGCAGTAGCAATAGCTATGAAAATTTTTGTTTTAGTAATTGACAGTCCTGTCAGTTGTTGCAATTAAATTTTAACATTAGTAATAAACTTGTTTATAAGGTAAAATTATGACAAAATACACAGACATTGTAATTACCTATGGTGAAGTTCTCAAGGTGAACGAAGTTACACGAAAATCATTCTCTTAGTAATATTCGTAAATTTATATTGTACCACATACAATAACTTCAAGATTATCACAATTTGATGTGTCACATATGACAATTTGGAATATTTTAAAAAAGCAACAACAGTTACTTCCCTACCATGTGCAAAAATTTCATTGTTTCCAGCACTTCAATTTTGCAAATGGGTTGTATTGTTCACTGATAGGGCTGGATATATTAGAGAAAGTATCTTTAATAATGCACAATACACTTATCTGGTCACAAAAATCCTCATACTGTAAGAAGGAATCACAATTTACAACAAAAAATATCATGAATTGTTTGGGCGGGAATAAATTGACGAGTCATTGGTCCTCATATAATCCCACCTCGTTTAAATGGACAAAAGTATGTACTTACATTTTTTGAATAACGTGTTTAAACTATTATGATTTGCCGTGTTGACACACGAAAATTCTTCTCATAGCTTCAAAACTATTATGGTCTTCCCACTCCCACGCTTTTAATCTATTCACACAAGTTCTGAAACCTGTTTTAATACACAATTTGATAATTTTGTTATCCAAATTTATTAATAATAAATATGTTTTCCATTGATCGTTTATTAATTACTGTGTCTGCAAATATGCAACCACCACCCGCCAATTTTTGTGCTGTGTACTTCGAACTTTGATTCAGTCAGCAGAGATCTTGCCATTGGCGAGTAACGAAATTTTAAACAAATCTTTAAAAAAATTTAACTCAAAAAATAGAAGATTTAGAAAAAAAATATTAAGAAAAATTGTTGCTCTCGACGAGTTACATTACTAGTTAAATTTAATGCACTTATTTCATTTACACCCTGTATTATATATATATATATATATATATATATATATATATATATATATATATTTAGTTAAATTCCATTAATAAATTTGTATTTTAATTTCTAATAAAATCTTAGTTAAAATATCCACAAAAATGGACTGCAAAAATATATTTCATTTAGCAACATAATGAGAAATGCACTTACAGTAAATGGTTTTAACCAGGATATTTATATTGCAGTTTATAATAGTATTACAGTTCAGCATTTTATATTGCAGACGTATTATTAATGAGAGGTATAAAAACACAGTTGAGTACCAAATTAGCACTCATTGAATGCAGTTTTTAATTCTAAACAATTTTTGTATTTACACTTTTGCTATTATTTAATTAGGGAAGCAACAATCACCATTTTAAAAAATAACGTTGTATTCCCTAAGTACATAACATATGTTTCCATATATATATAATGTATTTATGGAAGATTGCTAGTTTTATTTCTGATCGAACAATAAATAATATCTATTAACCACTCAATTCAATTTCCATATTTGGAATGTGGTCTTATCACAACGGAGTATAATAATTAATAATTCGTATCATCGTTGAATTAATATCAGCAAGTAGATAGTAACAACAGCCATAGTAATCACAGTAAATTAAACACACATCATATTATGCAAGTAAGTTTACTATTATTGTTAGCAAATAACAATTTCCATCGGCTAATTAGACAATATCAATGCCTTTTCATTAAATAATTTCCTAGTGAGATTCCTTTCTGTTCCATTAACTAAATCAGATTGGTAGGATGTTGCGTTTTGTCAGACAGTATTAGGTAGGCAGTAGGTTCAATAATCTGGGCTTCAGTGGCGCGTAACCATCCCCAAACGAACAATGAACACTCCTGCCCTCAGCTACGGACACGAAGCCCTGTCATTCGTGGATATATACGAGCCGAGTCGCCACCCCAGGAGTTAGTGCGGACGCACTGGCCGACTTCCAACTACACAATCTACTTCACTTTGTTCCACATTCTGTGACTAAAGAAAGTATTTTCACGGTGTGACTGGCTCATAAATGTATCGATTTCTCACGAACTACCAAAGGGTTGCATAAAGGAAAAAGGAATTCATTTTCGAATTTTGTATATTTAAATTTATTCTTGTAAGTTTCAATAATACGTGTTTTGTTAAGAAGGGTACATACGTAGAATACTAACAAATTTGTTTAAATTTGTATACAGAATGTCCAGAATAATATGTCTAATACTTAGATCTCACTTTCCAGAAGATAGACGATGTTAGTTTATTTGAAAAGTGTCCCCTCAGATAACATATTAATATTGTATTTTCTTTTACGGGAAAAATTCATAGAAATAAAATTATAACACTTGGTGTATTAATTTTTTTTAATTTACTTGTTATACCGTTATTTGAATTGTGAGCATCCTTTAAATTGAAAATATAAAATGTGCAATGAATTGTTTTGCAATTTTTTGTTTAAAAGTCGTTTAAAATTTAAGCTTTCTTGGTGCAACGATGCATTAGATACGATCGTTTTGCATTACCTAAATTACATACCGAGTTTAATCGACAAAATATCATATCCACTCAGGAAAGAAAACATCAGCATCATAGTTTCAAACAAATCCAATTTAGGAAAAATACTAAATGATAATAAGGAAAATTAAACAGATATAACAGAGAGCGATATATCAAATTGAATATAACGATTGCAAAGCAATTTATATTGGTCAAATCGGCAGAAAATTTGAAAGCCACATGAAATAACATAAAATCTGTAATAAAATTAAATAATATATCTGGTATATATTGTATAGAGAACAACCACATCTATCACCAAAATTACAAAATTTTATATGTGGCTCACAGGAAATTAACGATCGTAACTAAATTAAAAATTATGAATTATTCCTATACAAATTTTTAACTATTTCACCAAGTGTCGATTACAAATTCAATATCATATATTACAATACATAGGTAGGTACCTACACATATTTTAAGCCTGTTTGTCACAATTTATAATTTTGGACAGAATTACGTATAGAACAAATTTTTATGAACTGATTTGTGGACAGAATTTTGTGTATACAAATATTCTGTATGCCGCAGTGAACGTAATTTCCTACATAATTCTGGCTATAAACATGAATGTTCGTCAAAATATTCTATGAGTTTTGCAACCTACTTGTTCAGGAATCCTAATTTAATAATAAGTTAAAACGGTACGCAATAATCAATGAACATAATAATTATCAAAAATTGTACTGCTAATTGCCAAATGTCATAAAACATTGCGCGCGCACTTTCTGTCCATAAAAATAGAATTTTTGGACAGAAAAAAATCCTTAATAATTTTTTTTTGTATATTATATATACCTATATAATATATATATAGTTAAATTCTATTAATAATTTTTTTAATGTATTTTAATTCTGAAATGTAAATGATAATTAATTATAATATCTACAAAAATGGACTGCAAAAATATATTTCATTTAGCAACATAATGAGATATGCACTTGCAGTATATCAAAGAAAGTGTTTTATAAGACATGTTTTCTTATTGACTATTGCGAAAGAAAGTCTTATAAAATGAGTTCTTTATACTATTTTTTATAATTTGCGCCTTCTACAATAACATTTACTTACCCAATTTGTGATTATATTTGTAACCATTTGTACATTTTCATGTAAATAATCTTCCCTAAATAAAAAATAATAATAATAATTTCGACATTATATTATTAAAATGAATTGTCAATTAACAAACAATAAATTAGGTAAAAATGCGTTAAAGAAACGTCATCTAGTACCAACCGTCTAAAACAAAAAATTGCGTATCGACATGACTTCATTATGAACGGAAAATATAAAAATTAAATAATGTATCTGGAATATAGTGTATAAAGAACAACTACACCTTTGACCATAATTTCAAAATTTTATATGTGGCTCACAGGAAATTAACGATCGTAACTAAATTAAAAATTATGAATTATGCCTATACAAATTTTAACTATTTCACTAAATATCGATTACAAATTCAATCTAATATATTACAATGCATAGGTCACTACACTAAATATAGGGTAAAATGTAAATTTTCCAATTTTTTATATCTTTTTTGTAAAGAAAGGATATGAAAAAAAGGAAATTTTTAAAATACATGTACGTAGTTTATCTCGTGTGCCTGAGTGTCTGGTCGCGAATCTGGGGACCCGGGATCGATTCCGACTGACTTATTTCAAATTTACAGTGACACAAATGTGACCCCTGTGGTGCACTCCCCACGCTAGCAATGAGTGCCCGTGAGGTGACGCCTGGTAAACGCCCACACGGCACGATAATATGTCATTAACATTACTGATATCTGTGACAAAGCAGATTGGCACAATGGTACACCCAGCAATGGGTAATATGACGTGATGATATATTTTATTTATTTTTATTACTATTTAATAATTGTATTATTTATTACAAAAAGTGCAAGGCAAAATTTGATATGAATTTAGATAAAGAAGATGGGGAAATGTACATTTATCCTAATATCCATGCATTTTTTTCGGACAAACAATTATATAACTAAAATAGTCCTCCAATGCGATAACTTTTATCTAATTAACCAACATCGTATCTCTTATTGTTCTTATTCTCGAGATCGCATGCAATGTTGGACACGTTATTTTCTGTACACTTGTATACTAATGATTGAGCTATAATAGCTGCGGTTTCATACGTATTGTATTTTGTACAGTAGTTCATTTAAGAACATGCCGATATGATGATGCCTCTAACAACGATAACTGCTTGTCAAGAACCTAATATTTATGATATATCGCAAAGAGTTACATATTTGAAATTTATTATGACATATATCTCAAGTTTTTTACTAAAGATATATTTGGAATATTTTATATTGAATACCCGTATGTATTCTTATAATGATTTTTTTATGACCGTACGCAAAATATTTGTTCCGCACAATTATCTAGTTCTGAAAGTTAGATTTTACTTGTACTATATAAGAAGTATATAGCACATGGATGTGGAAATAGGTAATTTTATAAAGAAGCGCAATATATTTTTTTTGTGCAACCACACCTTTAGGAAATATACTATCAATAGTAATAATGATAACAAACAAAATATTGCATTTCACGCTAATGCATATAATAATAACTAATTATTAAACAGTTTTAGTCAAATTACAATAATATCTAGACTGAAAAGAAATAGGTATATACAAAAACAAGTATTCGCTATGCAGTGAAAACATTATTTAACAACAATCTGTTAATAGTAAATTGTTATAATTTCTTTTTTATTTAAGTATATCTTCAGCCAATTATTCTATGTAAAGTACTGAGACTGGGTGCTCTGTGGCATGATTCTAGAAACGTAAACGTATCTAGAGATGCTTGGTTAAGTGTGAATAGTAGAGTGCTTGTTTCTGCTTTGATGTATGGAAGTGAATGTTGGGCATAGATGGGAAAGATTAAAAGCAGAGTGAAAATATGGTACTCATATACAGGGTGGTGACAGTAACTCTAACACCGGAACATTGTGATTTAAATGTAAAAACAGATTTTCGTAATTCCTGCTTCCCTAATTATTTTAGGTAAAAAAAAACTTTAAGTAAAAGTTGAGAGTATAAAATTCTACATCTGAATCGATAACTAAAATTAAATTTTGCACAAAATCACCTGAAAAATAGCGATAGCCATGGAATCGAGTTCTGTAGGATCCAATTGTCATATTTGTTGTTACTAGGCGCAAACGCCATAGACATGAGTCCCCACCCCCTTCTTATCCTCCTGACTCCCTAAGCTTCAACCTTAGAGTATAGAAATTATACTGCGTATATAGAAGAAGTATCGGTGGCGAACAGTGAAGCAAAGTTCTATCAGCTGATCGCCTAGTGTCCGCCATTTGTTTAGGGACCAAGTTTTCAATTGTACCATTTTGCGTCGCGTTTGGCTGTAATAATCGCACATCCCGCAAAGCACAACGTCAAATGGAATATGAAAGAGAGAAGAAAATAAAATATGAAATATGGCTCTATTTTTAACTGTTATCAACATATTTTTCAAAATTAATTTAATTTAGTGGTCAATAAAATTTGTACTTCATATTCACTAGATTATTTGTTTTAACTGTAAAAAATAAAAATGTATAATATTGTTAAACATTTTATATATTTGTTGATAAAATAAACATACTTTAAATATAGTTCAATATTTTCTTTTATTTACTGTATTTTGTCTTGTTAATCAAAAAACTTAGTTGTCTTTGAATTAAATTTTCATATTTAACGCAATATTGTCCGCCATTTGTGTAGGGGCCACTGAAATTCTCCTTCCGCCCAATGGTTTCATTCCCCTCACCCATAAAATCAGCGTATACTCCCTCTATAGTAGTTTCTATACTCTAAAGGCTTCAACTGTCAGTACCAGTTTGACAATTGATTATGAAGTGTTTTTTTCTGGAGAAGACGCTGGACCTGTAAGATACCACGCCAGCTAACTTGTAAGTAATCGCAACTGTTTCATTTGTGTATATTATATTATCGGTGCAATAATTATTTTCATATTATGAGATCAGTCAGTCGGCTATTCATTCGGGAATTAGGAAATCAACTTATTGAGGGCCAGTTAGGGAAGCGAGTGGCACTATTTCGTTGAGGATCAGAGAAATTTTGCCCCAATGTCAACTCCCCTCCAATGAACCTCAAATTGCTCCAACAGAAACCCCTACAAATAATTCAAGCAAGCGATGCAGGCCTTGTATTGAAACGAAGACAAGAGTAACAAAATACACCTGCAAATTTTGTGGTCGACATCTTTGCGTTCAACACTCCTGTTTTTCGTGTCTTGATGGGTGTGATTCGGTTAATGAAAACAATAACGATAGCCATGAGTGATTTTTGTATTCATTTAATTACTTTTACTCTACTCTACTCCTATGCTTTAATATACCTATTATGTACGTGCCATCTGTACTTGAATGATACTCACTAAGACACAGATTTTCATTTCGATTCAGATTATCATTATGATACAGATTTTTATCATTTCGATACATATTTTCTTTTCAGATCGATACATATCATCATTATGATACAGATGAATTTTATAACCAATTTATTGGTTTATAGTTTATGTTTTTAAATTATTATGAATAGTCGTAGAAAAAATAATGTATGCAACTGATACCGATGAATTTTATAACCAATTTATTGGTTTATAGTTTATTTTTTTAATTATTATAAATAGTCGTAGAAAAAATTGTATGCAACTCGTATATAATGATTATTAATACAATGGGTGCATAATGCACTATTCTTTTAGTGTTCAATTACTTGTCATTGTTAGAACTATACAATTTTTTATTATTTTCAAAATTATAACTTTTAGTGTATTTTTTTTTAAATTTTATAAAAGAGTTTTTAACTTTATAGAAGATTAAGTAAGTAAATATTCTCTCAACCCGTAGTTAAATATTCAATTTTGTAAGATAAATCTCACGGATCAAGCGCCAGCAAAACAGGGGTGCCAGCAATATATTATCTTTTTGTTTTAATTTCACGGCCGGCGCTATTAAACTAAAATTTTCAAAATTTTATATTTAATTTCTAGAGTTACTAAACATACGAAATGAATTTTGGTTACTAATTTATAAGTAGAATTTTATGCTCAATATATTTTAGTGAAGAATTTTTTTAAAAATAATTTAGTAGTTAACGCGGAAGAAAAAACTGTTCTACCATGTTAAATGCCTATGTAACGGATTTCCAGCACCACCCGGTATAACTGACAGGCGAAGCACACAATAATTTTCTTTATGGAAATACAAGTTGCGTCCAGTTTTATAAATCAGTTCTTTGATTTATTGTAGTGATCACAAAATAAACACGATTCGGAAGAAATATGGTAACGTTCCGTTGTGAACACAAAATGAGAGATTGGGGATTGCGAAAAGAAAACGATCATCTTCACCATGTTCACCCAAAACCCAAATCTTTATTCGCTATGCAGACTTGCCAGTTTTTAACGCACCAATTGCAATTAACAAAATTTGTGTTGATAACTAATGAAACATAAATATCAAATAACATTCACAAATCTATACTTAATTTAAACAAGAAGGCCTTAAATTTAAAAACAGTTATTGGAAAATCTTTAATATGCTAGTCGGAGAGTAAATAAATATCATAGTCAAGCGGAAACTTTCCACGTACCATATATAATTACAAACTAGCTCGAAATATTTTATAGAGTTAATGCAGTAATTCCAGCATTCAAATCGCCTAGTATCAAAACTTGCATGAAGTTGATGCTTATAACAACTTGCTGCTCAATAAATATATATTTTCAGACATTTTTATATTACTTTACTTTAATTAAACTTAATTTATTATTAACTATAATATTACTTTCTAATATGGTTTTTCTATGTTGTTTTATGTAAACTATAATCACACATTTCAATTTTAAGCAAAAGCAAAAATATGTTTGTGATTAGGGTATTCTCTCATGATTACAAATATTAAAAAGTTATTAAAAATATTAAAGTTGATTGGTAAAACAGAGGGAAAATGCAAAAAAACCTGTTATAAATTGATTGTTGCAAAAGATATGAAGCATCTAAATTTTGCTGATATACTAGTTGTACTACCAATGGGAGAAGAGCTGAAATCCCTACTTCATGTTCGAATGTGATAATGGCTGCATCTTAAGTACGCACATACTCGGTTCTACTTCGGATCGTTCGGGAGTGTTCGTATACAATTGTTTTAGCATGTATTGTGAAGCGATATGACACCTGGAAACAAAATAATGAACTACATGTCAACAATGTGTGTAATATTAAAAATTTGTTAAATACTACGCACAAATACATATTTATGTATCTAATCGACATACGGGTGGCTTTCGAAATCTGCTACATATATGAATTTAACATGAGAAATTAGAATATTTTTGATATTTACTGAAAATTTTTGTATACATGGTCATGGATACTTATTGCATCATATTAATAATTAATTGTTCAAAATTAATAAAGAACAATTAAAATGTAAATAAAATTTATAGCAAATTTAATATAATACTTATTATCTTTCCTAAATGAAGTAATGTGCAATGTATTTCGCGAGGTATTTCGTAGCATGGTGGTTATGCTCTTGCCTGTTACGTTAAGGGTACTGGGTTCGAATCCACCAAACCTCGTAATTTTTATTTTTTTATATACGAGTATATTTTACTGTAATTTTAAGTAAATATCACATTTAATATAACCAATTTTATCTGATTATGTTAAATAAATATGAAGAAAAAATTTAAAAAAGTTAAGGAAGTTTGGTAGATCTCGTGGTAGATTCGAAACTACCACCTTTGACATAAGAAGCAAAAACATTACCACCATGCTACGAAATTCTCTCGGAAATTCTTGTGTTAAATTTTCTTATACAAATTATAATAATGGCAATAAAAGTATGTTGTCATTCGTCACCTGTATAACTTAAGAATGTCAAAATGTTTTTGCAGCATAAACAAAAATATGAAATCGATTACTTAGAATGATTTTTCTTTTAAATTTCTTAAGTTTTTTTTTGTAATAATAGGTAAGATTACAATTAATACATTTTGTTTCCCATCTTTTTCAATACTTACTGAATATTTTCTCGAAAATCCAGGAACCACTGATTGCATACCGCTGGTACTGTACAACTAGTACGTCACTATCACGTGACACAACAAAATCAAATTTAAAAAATTAATATCTCGCTTATTAAAAGAAATTTTTAACTCGGGTTTTCACAGGTACTCATAAATATACTTGTTCTTTAAGAAAAAAAAGTATGTGAGAATACCCTTTTCTGTAATCTTGATTTTAATGGACAGCGTATTATTTAAAAAAAATAATGTATATGTCATTGGATAGTAATAAAAACTTGATTTTGGTAAATTTTTTAAATTTTTATATGGAGTACATATGTTTTCGTCAGTTAATTTTCAAAATAACGAACTTTATTTAAACGGAATACGTTGTATATTTTATTTTCACTTTTACCCTAGAAAGATCTATTGTTTTATTTTGAATTTACTGTCATTTGGAAGTATTGGTGATACTTTTATTTAGTAATATGCATTTTATGTAAATAATTTATTTCACAAAAAAAATTACAGAAAATCGATCTAATTAATTTCTCTGACAAAAATATTTTATATCGAGTCGCCGTTGACATGTTATAGGTGTGTAATTTATAAATATTACCTAGTTTAGACTGTAATGATCTAGCAAACAAGTTATATCAATCAAATAGAAAAAAAGTAATAAATATTAGAAAAGATAATATAAAAATTTAAATTATATGTAGAATAACAAATAGAAAACATAATAACCTATGTATCGGTGAAACGAAAGAAAGTAATTTTTATAAAGTAAAATAAAACATGCGTTCCTTTTAAATAGTACAAAATTTAGCAACAAAAGAAAAATTCTTGCACTACTGGATAGATAAGAATTACTTATAATACTGTAGTATTCTTATTTATTTAAATTAATAAATAAGTATATCATCACGGCATATTACCCACTGCTGGGTGTTCCAATCTACTTTGTACATAGATTTCGGTAATGATGACATATTTGTACCGTGCAGGCCTTTACCAGGGCATTCATTGCTGACGTGGAGAGTGCATCACAGGGGTCAATTTAGCGCCATTTAAAATTAGAATATTTGCCGTCGGTCGGGATCGAACCCGGTTCTCCAGATTCGCGACAAAACACTTAGACCACGAGACCCCATATTATTTTATTTATTTGATTAATTGATTAAATAAATAAAATCAGTTTTCGGCATTATTTATAGTGTTATTCTGTAACTTTGCTGATGAAAGCTAACACAGTAGTGAAATTATCTATTCTGTAACTCTATCTATAACAAGTCTGGGTATAGAGTTATTCTTAGAAAATGCATAACTTCATTCCTGTTTAGATGTCAAATATGCTACAGTTTATTTGACAATAATTTTGTAGGCATTCTAAAAAATATGAAATAGAAACGATTGTTCATATAAAAATAATAAAATGTAAAAAGGTAGGTATTTTAGTTCAAATCATTATATATATATATATATATATATATATATATATATATATATATATATATATATATATATATATATATATATATATATATTAATTAATTATGCATTTTTAAATAGTTTATGAAACTGTGAACAGTTCTCTACCATTTGTACTCGTATTCGTACAAGTATAGGTGGAGATTTCTTCAAATTATCTTGACTGGTGGGAACTGCCCTTGTTTTTAGCTTTGAATCAATAATTATGACAAATTCTCAGGCATAGCTATTTAAAATTATTCAACTTTATATTAAAGAAAAAAAGTCACTTTAATTAAAGATTAACAATGAGTTTGGTTAAAAGCATTTCTTTGGATTTTGATAAGTCTGGAAAAATCTTCTCTATTTCTATGCTAAAATATTTTTTAAACACACATTTCTATAAGAACGTATAATTACCTTGTATGTTTTTCATTTAATAATAGATATAAAAAAAATTGTTAACTTTTGCTTTTAATTTCCACATGTGTTAAAATTTTTTTTCTACAAATCTATTAAAAGTGGGCTTGTTAATGTTTGTTTTTAGCGTTAAAAATGTCATTTTATGACACCAGTATTCAAAGTGACAGATCATTGTTACTTTTGAGACTAGTATTAAAAGTGAATGTCAAAAAATTATTAGAAATACAAATTTAAATTAAAAAATAGTGTTTGTAGAAAAAATAGTGTATGATATACGTGTTAAAAGTGATTTTATTTTGTTCGAAGATTTGGATCACTCCGCTCGTGTCGTGTTCCTTCTCACAAAATAAAATGTCACTTTCAACACTTATACCATAAATAACGATTATATAATATATTTCTATTTGACGTTTAAAATATATTTTTGACGTTTCAATAGGCTCTGTAAATACTTTACAATGAAGATTTTGGCGCTGTAAGATTTATAGCGCTTACAGTACTGTAACTTGGTTACAGAATAGCAATTTTTTTACATAATATAACGTTGGTTACTTACAGAGCCAATAGAGCTTATAGATCGGTACAGAATAGTACTATTAGTGGCCTATCCATTTTTGTTGAAAGAACCAAAACAATCTTACAAAGACTTTCTAATATGATAGTTTTCGGGATAGCTATAGCAGTCAGGTTAAAAAACACCTTGTATACTTATGACATATTTATTTCTACTACAAGAATATCAAATATGTCGAGATTATAAAATAAAAATATATCATTAGTTACTGCAGAAAATCTTTGCATGTGCAGTTAACCAAGTATAGCATAATTATCGGATATAAATTATACTCTATACACTTTTATGTTTCAAATATAATTATAAATGTATAATATACTGCAAGATTTACAGAAAAAATAAAGTAAAAACGAATAACAAAGTGCCGCATAAACGCAAATCTCGTAAAACTAATACATGGAAATCGGAGTTGCATTAGAATATAAAAATAGTAAAGTTTTACAATTCTTTTCTTACTTGCCATATCGAGAAAAGGAAATGAACATACCGGGTACCGGGTGTCTACGTGAAAGATTTTTTTTTAATATCCTCTCGTCACTTACCTATCTATTAATTACAGAAGAAAAAGTAAAAATTAAAATCCACACAATTTGAGAGTAAAAACACTCACAGTTTCTTTTTTATTTTACAAAAAAATCGTAAAATAAACTTTATAATTTACACCATATTTCAGAATTACATATGTGGAACCATCTAGTTATTAGATCTGTTAAACCATTGGTAAATAACATCACTAGCTCCATGGCACCCTGAAATATTCTGCAAATTATTTATTTTTCTACTCCCACTTGAAAAACTTATCTTTTCTTCACAATCTGCAGAATGGGTATGTAGTCAATTCTAATGAACAAGATGGATATAAAATTCACGAATTACAAATCACGTAAGTCCCGTAACCCAACCAACTGTCTATTTATTTATTATACGATTAAGGGCCGCTTTTACCATCTCCGGTGAAAGTTTCGGTTTCTGAAATCGTATGATAACTCCAAACCGCCAATCAAAACGAAACCTATTGTTATGGAAATTGACGGTTAACTTTTGGTTTCAATAACAATGGGTTCTTTTTGATTACCGGTTATTCTACGGTTTCTGAAACCGAAACTTTGACTGAAGGTAGTAAAAGCAACCATAAGAAGAAAAACATTTCAATCTTGTCATTTGTAACACGAGGGGGGTGGAACTAGCTGAATGATGATGACTATACTAAGGATGATGATTCCCAACGATGATACACTTAAATGACTGGTGGACGCTTTGATGGCTGGCGTCCACGGCTTGTGAGAAGGAAGAACACACATACACTTCACTTTTTACACTTTACACTGATGAACACTACGGACATGAACACAACTTGTTGTTTTAAAAACTAAACTAATACTTTTATTTACAATTAAACTAAATGATTACATTATTAACTAATACAGCGGGCGGGCGCCCCAAAACTAAAACACTACATGTTCACTCTCACGAGTATCTGAACCGATTCTTCCATGTTTATCCCATGGCTAACTGAAACCGACTCTCCCATGTTTATCCCATGGCTAACTAATGCCGACTCTCCCATGTTTATCCCATGGCTAACTAATGCCGACTCCTCCATGTTTATCCCATGGCTAACTAATACTGACTGTCCCATGTTTATCCCATGGCTAACTAATGCCGACTGCCTTAAAACAAAAACGCTATCTCCAGGACAGGATTATCTTAGGGGTATGGGGTGCATAGGCAAGGGCGTCCATAGTCACGTACGCATACACAATAATTTCTAGACTTAATTATCAACAAATAAATGTCGTGACTATCATAATACGATAAGAATTTCTAAACTGAATTTTGACATTTATAACTTAAACAGATAAACAGAGTTAAAATATTAATATTGAAACTATAATTTAGAAGAGTTTATAAAAAGTTATTTATCTGTTATTGCGCTTACCCTCGCCTTGTCACATTATCCTCCCCTTAAGACATAAATATATCGCAAAATCGATATATTTATTCTTAAATCCTGAACTGAAGATAGTTTCCAAATTCTGCAACCACAGAACATAAAACACATACATAAAACAAATAAAACATAAAACATCACCCATATTACACATATGAGACAAAGCATAAAACATAGAATACAAAAATTGCAAAACAGGTACAAATGTACAAACACAATTAACATAACATGTTAAAACAGACAAAAGTTATAAAACCTATGACATAAAGCATAAAGCTTACCAACATGAAACATTATAACCATAATGCAAATACAATAAAAAACGTAAAACGTTTTAACAAATTACAATTAACATAACATGTTAAAAACAGACAAAAGGTATAAAACCTATGACATAAAGCATAAAGCTTACCAACATGAAACATTATAACCATAATGCAAACACAATAAAAACGTAAAACGTTTTAACAAATTACAAATTCGATGCTAAAGGAAAAGGGTATTATTTTATTTTCTTATCTAACAAAAATTACTAATCTAACATGCAACTTAACTAACCAAAAAAACTAAACACTAACAAAAATCGTCATATAATTGTCATAAAAAGAAAACAACACAAAGGTCACTGCACTGGGGGCGGTTTTTCACACCTAGTGGTCTAAGGGATGGCACTACAAAAAATTTGGGAACACTTCTGCAAGCGATAACGTCGGTCCTGGAATGCAAGACATCACCAGTGGCGTGCCCTCCATGGGTGCGGCGTAAAACTTGCACAGGTGGGCATGCCAAGTTGTCCTCTCCGACGTTCATGCCCAAGTCGCCATTCACGGTGTCCTCTTCGTTGATCATTTGCAGATCCATTTCGTTGCGGTTGTCGTCATATACTGAGTTCATGTCCTGTTCATCAGCTCCTGCGCTGTGTTCTTCCTCAGTCTCATAACTCTTTGTTTTCTCCGGCAGGCAATTCTCTTTATCCATATTTCCGTCCTGTACGCCCTTGTCACTCGCTGTGACGGCTATTGTTAAACTTTCTGGTCGTGGTATGTCTACCACCGCAAAGCGATCCTCTATTGCCAGCAAGGACTCAATTTCTTCTAAACTGATCCTCCCTACTGGCAACTCGTGCACTCCCTGCATGGCAAAAGAAACGTGGCCGTATGCCACCGACGAATGACCTGGAGACAACGAATCTAACGGCGCCTGCGGTGCGTAGACCTGGTGCGTCCATGCTGGACCATAAAAACTTGGCGTACAAGCCGGAAAAAATGATGGTGGTAATATGGTGCGTCCTGCATAGGTTATTTCTAACCAACGCACCATATCTGTGCCAGTGGTAGGCCGCTTATACAATGGAATTTCAAAATACAATTCCCTTGCCTTACCACTGAGCCTGAACACTATTGCACTGCCGAGGAAAACTTCATCCCAGCCGTATCTTCTGCTGGCTGCTACCATGTTTTGGGTATATTCTCCCACACTGCCATCACCAGAGAACGTATTCATTGCAAGCAATAAGTCAAGCATATCTGGTGACGGCTGATACGGCCTGGGTTGCTGTATCATCGCTGGCGTCGTGGTCGCAAATGTGTACATACTGTACACCAAGTACCCTCTCCTCGGTCACAAACCAATAATTCTAAAACTGTAGGAACTTTTCGGATAAATAAGAGTAAACATTACTCTCATTATCCTACCGACTGCGCCACTGTAACACGAGGGGGGTGGAACTAGCTGAATGATGATGACTATACTAAGGATGATGATTCCCAACGATGATACACTTAAATGACTGGTGGACGCTTTGATGGCTGGCGTCCACGGCTTGTGAGAAGGAAGAACACACATACACTTCACTTTTTACACTTTACACTGATGAACACTACGGACATGAACACAACTTGTTGTTTTAAAAACTAAACTAATACTTTTATTTACAATTAAACTAAATGATTACATTATTAACTAATACAGCGGGCGGGCGCCCCAAAACTAAAACACTACATGTTCACTCTCACGAGTATCTGAACCGATTCTTCCATGTTTATCCCATGGCTAACTGAAACCGACTCTCCCATGTTTATCCCATGGCTAACTAATGCCGACTCTCCCATGTTTATCCCATGGCTAACTAATGCCGACTCCTCCATGTTTATCCCATGGCTAACTAATACTGACTGTCCCATGTTTATCCCATGGCTAACTAATGCCGACTGCCTTAAAACAAAAACGCTATCTCCAGGACAGGATTATCTTAGGGGTATGGGGTGCATAGGCAAGGGCGTCCATAGTCACGTACGCATACACAATAATTTCTAGACTTAATTATCAACAAATAAATGTCGTGACTATCATAATACGATAAGAATTTCTAAACTGAATTTTGACATTTATAACTTAAACAGATAAACAGAGTTAAAATATTAATATTGAAACTATAATTTAGAAGAGTTTATAAAAAGTTATTTATCTGTTATTGCGCTTACCCTCGCCTTGTCACACATTTAGATGGATATATTTGCAGTAAAAAAGGAGATTTGAATAATTTAATAACACGTAACTGTATTATATTATGAGTCAATAGATTAGCCTTTCACATTTATTTATTTGTTTGAAATATGACATAATATAGATCAAAGTGCATAAAATTTAGATCAAGAACGGTATGAAATATCACATTTGACAAATCAATGTTATCCTTTGAAATTGGAAATAATTTCTGAAAATATAAGAAGGGTGAGAAAGATTTTATAATTTTAATAAATTTTAAGGTTTTTATTTGATTTTAAACCAAGGTTTCGATCTTACAATGATCCTCTTCAGGATTAAATCAAGTCAGAAAAATAATAATATTGACTTCATTTAACCCTGAAGAGGATCATTGTATGATCGAAACGTTGGTTTAAAATCAAATAAACACTGTAAGACTGCGTTCCGACTATTTCTCTTTCCTTCATCTACTTCCAGTCTATCGTCGCTACTCCAACATTTAATCATAAGCAAAATTAATTAAAAATTTGTAAATAGTATTTAAAAACGTTTTATATAAAACAAAATATAATGTTAATAACAAATACCATTACGAAGGTCTAAGAAATCAAGTTCCTACATAAAATGACATTAATATAAATAATGTATAATAAAATTTGTATAGTTCGTGTTTTCCTTCTTTTCGTTAGTTGTAAAAGTATGCTGTGGAATGTCCATATCGCCTTAGGATGATTCAGCACTCCGCCTACCGCGTTGTGTTTAAATTTCATTCGCATGCGATATGGACATAGACACGCATAATATCTACTCTTGTTGCATAAACTACCATTGCCTTGCGCGTTGGTTGTCAAAATAATTTAGAAAAAAAGTACTTATTTCGCAAGTTCAGTGCTTCAAAAAATAAATATAAAAATAATTAATATTACAATTTAATAGTGCTAGCCGTGGAATTACAACAAAACACAGTACAGTTCAAATACCTACTTATCACTTATCACATATTTGTTTCTTTTGTTTTAATTCCATGGCGCTATAAAATCGTCATTTTCAAAATTTCCATATTTATTTTCCATAAAACATACAAAATAAATTTTGTTTATTGATTTGTAGGCAACATTTTATGCTTTACAAGTTTTATAAGGATATTACACGGAATTTGTACAGGAGCAAAAAAAAAATCAATTCGAATGTCGCTAACGTTTCGCATTATATTAATCCATCCTCAGAAACCAGAGGAATCGTTGACGCATTTATTAACATTGCAATAATAAGGAGTAATCCATGTCATAGTCAGTCACTGTTCAACGACGCAACATCTTTCTTTTCCACACAACAAATTTACAATATTTTTCTTTAAATGGATTACTCCTTATTATTACATCGTTAATAAATTACTCAACGATTCCTCTGGCCCCTGAGAATGGATTAATGTAATACGACATTAGAATTTGATTTTTGTTTCGCTTCTGTCTAAATTTCGACTAATTTCTTTATTAACTACATTTCCTGGACGCTATCAGCTTTGTTACATCTTTTACTTGAAAGATTTTTCCGTACCCATGTTAAATGTCTATGTAACGGATTTCGAACGCCACCCAAAATAACATTATAAAGTGCTTTATAAATAAGTCTTTAATATATATTCCAGAAATCTTTAAAGATCTTCAGAAAAATATTTGTTAAAATTTAAAATTATGTGATAATAAAAAAAGTAAATTTTATAAGTACTTATAAAGCTTTAATTAAATAATAAAAAATATAAAAATAGAGTAGCACTAGCATATAGAAATGTTAAACACAAGTAACTTATTTCTTGCAAGCTGTAATTGAGAGACGCAAATAAACTATATAAAATGTTCTATAAATAAGTCTTAATATGTATATCTTTCTAAAATCTGAGAAATATATATATACACGAATGTTAAAAAGTACGAATAAATCTAATAACAAAATAGAAACTAAAGTGAATATTATATGTATTTATAAAGCCTTAATAAAATATTCACGTTTTATGAAAGTGTGTCGTAAATTTTTTGGCAAAGAACGATAAATGCGCATTTGAAGTTTCTGTATTAAGATAAGCTTATATAAAATCACAACTGCCTTCCTCTGAGGTTCATAACTGCGTCTGATGGCGAATAAAATGTAAAGCATATTTAACTATTCCTATACAGTTTTAATGTTTCAGTTTTATGAAACGGAGATATTAATGTGCATGTACAGTGCAGACAAAAATGAGATAATTCCATTGTCGACGGAATGCAATTCAAATATCTAATACTTCGGGTGACCTATTTTCATCTTTAATATGAATTTACATAAATATCAGAAGAATTTGTAATTATCTTTTATATTCTTTCTACAAATTTAAAAATTTAAATGAGGACATGGTACTCATAATTTGGGTCGTGATACCGGAAATATGTACAAAATTTGGAAATTTAATTTTTTAATGAAAATTTGAAGAAGAAATTGTCAGCTGTAAAAAATAAAATTTACTATAAAATGGACCAAGCAGAAGCGTCCTCGTCGCGGCCCTGGTTACTGTTTTTTAACCAGTATGAATTCTGCAACACCAGTTAAACTTCCAACAAGTTACAGACATATCTATGAGGAACATCATCAGTGGTTTTTAACTTTATTTTCCTTTTGAGTTATTCTTTATATACTTGTTTATATGTACTTGCTGGATACGACTAAATAAATAAAATAATTATTGGCAACGATATTTTTCTTATATTTTAATAGAAAATTTATTTAAATTACTACTTGTCTATTACTATACCTTGTAAGTACGAAATAGCTGATGTGTTGAGGAGTCTGGTAATTAAGCGTTCACAGGAAAGAAATGAAAGAGAACCATTACGAGCAGTACAATACTTATTGATAAATTTGGACAAGATTCACAGAGACTGCGATGCGATTTTTATTTAAATAATTAATTATTATATTTTTTAAATATTTATTATATAAACTATATATAGCTATTTTTGTTTTGTTTACAAAGTAACATATTATTTATTTTTATAGTATTCTTTATAATTTGCCTATTCATCAAAAATTTTGACTCACCTTGTAAAAAAGTCTGCGGGCGCCTATGCTTATCCTACGCGGTCTACCGAACTGTGTATATCATTAATTAATACAGTTTCCAGTTAATTGATATGCTGTCTACTTCATTACAACAACTTCTTCTTCTAGGCATTACTGCATCAAGTTAGGAAAGTTCGTTAAAATAATGTTGAATAAACAAGGGGTCTTTTGATATATAATAAGGTTGTGAGACTACTTTTCGAAAATAATATACGTGAACTTATCCCTTCGATATTATTACACTAAATATATTAAATATCATTCGCGGGATCTAAAAACGCAAATTGCTGGGTAAATTACCAAATAAATTACCATAATTTATCATAAATAACCAGAGAATTGAACGTTATATTTTTAAAATAAGATTATTATTTTTTATTTATTCGGTTATATGCTTTTTATTTTCCTGTTAATTGTTTGACAAACATTTGAATATTTTCTAAAGAATTGTAATTCTCTATCATTAATGCGTACTTGTATATTTTAAATTGTTTACAATTTTGTAATTACAAAAACCTTTCGCATACTTTGAGCTATATCCAAAAATCACTTTACGCAAACAGATCCTGTTCTGACAGGGTAAGAAAGTGAGATTATGTTACCAGATTTTAAAAATGATTATAAACCAAGCAATTAAAGTACATCATACATCCTATTTCACAAGTTAAGAGAATAAGGTGCCAACCATTAAAAGCAAGCCTTTACAGTAATATACATAATTTTAAATTACTGCAGTAATTTACCAAAAAATAAATTATAGTCATTCAATAGGCTACGCGCTGCGGTCAGGTGTTGCGAGAACAATACTTAATTTGCAGAAATGGGGGTTTCCGTGCGGAATTACAAAAGTGCGAATGTGGAATTGAACAGATCACATATACCTACATATACACAATATAAATTATTTATTATAAAAGCAACAACAAACGCACTGGATGTGGCCAGATACGGGAAAAATATATTTAATAATCCTTTTCGTTTGCTTATTTGATTAATTTCTCTTTATTCATATTTTAATTAGGTTTTCCTATTTTATTTAATGTTTCTTTACTTATTATTCTACTCGTGCATTTGACACAAATAAATAAGTAAATCTTTCTCACTAATACCAATGATTAATATGGCAGTCACCAGTATATGAAAATAATATAAACTTATATTGGGTTTTATGTGCTTAACCTGTATATACATACGAGTATGCTTTCGACTCCGCATAATTGGGACATATCGGGCCCAGGACGTCTTGGCCCAATTTAATCTTGACTACGTTATAAAAAATTAACAGAAACTCCGAAGAAAAAATAATTATAAATTCTAAAGTAAAATATGTACCAAGTAGCTATGTAAGATTTCATTCTTCAAAAATTCATCACGGGTAATTTGTCTATTGTTTTTATATGTCTGCACTTCTACAAATCAGCACAGGTATACAGTACGAATTTAGGGCTCTCTTCATTGCCTTCCTGCATAAAATAGCGTTGGACCCCGGCTATATGTATCTAAATTGCTGTTATGTATGAAAGCAGAAATCACATCCATATTAAATTGTACATATTTTTTTCCTGAGAATATGTGTAACATAATATGTGTGTAAATATCTCGTATTAAATTGTAATCTTAAATGTACTGTCTCAATTAAGCGAAATATTGTACCACTTAAGCGATGTAAATTATTGTTAGTTCCTTGGTTTGGTTTCTGTTTCTTGAGATGTGGCCGAAATTAGCGGCTGCTATGACTAACCAGTAGCCCAATTAAGCAAAATCGACTGTAAGTATAAATATATGCTATGTGAAAATTAAAATATGTAAATATTGAATGCATTACTTGTTAAAATTTGAAACATTTACTGTAACTATATACTTAGTTACAATCTTTAATGATATTATAATGGAGGAATAAATATTTATGTTAGATTATTAGGAAATGTAGCAATATTGTTCTTTGTTGAGCTGACGCTTAAAATAATAAAAGAGCAGAAAATCATAAAAGGAAGATGGAGCGGGAGCAAGATTGGGGTGCTATGATTATTTTCATTTTTGGTGGTGATAGGCAGCGCTCATCACACGGCGAACGAACGTAATTACTGTTAAGTGTGAGCGAGTGAGAAAACACACCGTATACACAATGAGGCAGAAGAAAACGGGGAGCAGTCCGGAAGTGTTTGAAAAACCCGCTCGATAACGGAATCCTCGGACGTAAATCAACATGGCCTACAGACTCGGTGGAAACTAAAGAAAACTCATTCATTGAATATTTCCGATTGTTCCAATTTGAATTTCAAAACATTTCATTCCACTAAAGAGGTTTCACGGAATCAGGAATCGGCTATAAAGAAGAGACTGTTTACCAGCTCCCGTGAAGTATACACAAATACTTGAATTAGATGAGTTGGAGCTAAGCATTCGCTCGGTCAACCGGCGACCGACGGAATTAGCTGCGGTCAGTGTTTGTGTTACGGACTTGGTAGGATTGCAACCATTGTGCGTGCCCAATATTGATTCAGACCTTTGAGATGGCGATGGTGAGGGCGAGTAAACCAAGGTGACGCTAGGCTGCATTGTTCACTGATACGCTTATTCCTCGCGGCCCGCATGGCATATGCGATTCAAATACATATTAGGTGTTGATTTACGACTCGTACACTCTATACTGTCCGGTGTATACTACGCTCATTCCGGGACAATACATGTTGTGATTTATTACCTTATATAATCATGAAACAATGGGCTAAACGGATTGTATTTTAAATTTTGAACAAGTGCATATCATCGGTCAAACTTTCATAACCAGTGATATTTAATGTTAATATTATTTGGTGAATAAATTATTTTCTACCTATATTATATAAAAAATGATATATATATATATATATATATATATATATATATATATATATATATATATATATTTGCCAGACAGGGTGTTTCTCGGATACGGGACACCCCGATTATTTTCTGTATTACTGGAGATGAAGGGGAACATTCACTTATTGAAGAAAATATTTTTTTTGACTTTTCAAAAATATTGAGAACAATGCAATTAAAATTTAACGAAATTTTATTTTTGTAGTTATTTTTCAGTAGGTTATGCATAAACAAAATGAACTTAAATTAAAACGAAACAAAAATATTTGTTAATAACTTTATAAATAGCAAGAATAAGAATTATGCACTAAGTGCCGGTATTTTCACTTGCGAATAAAAGTTTAGATAAATTTATCCTTCGGATAAATATTTTTCTTGTCTTTTCACTCGAAAATAAATTTATTCAAAAGAATAACATCTGTTATTCGCGGAATAAATTATTCGGTACTTGGGTAGCGAATAACCGTTTATTCGTAAGCTCATTATCAAAATGGACGTATTAAATATTTTTGATGATTAATATGATGATATTTCGAACTATGAATTAATAAATAATGTGAGAAATCGATCACACATCATCACATTGCGACATAACCACAAACATGAAGGAATTTTTTGACGGATTCCGATTATGAAAAAAAATTATTGGGCGCTTTCTTTTTAGGGGGAAAATGAACTGATCTTACCTCGTACTGAACTGAATTGAACTACTCCTAAAATGTGTGCAGCGCCCGCCGTCGTCGCCACTGTCACCGCTGCTGTCCCCGCCGCTGTCGCAGGGACGAGCGAGTGTCTATTTTTAGCGATGACGCAACAGACTTGTCTGAACCTGCTTAATTACGCGGTTGATGTAATCTATTGTGTTTGAGCTCTAGAAAGTTCTCGAATACAAATGTCGTAGTATATAAGCACAGTTAGCGAAGGCATTGGACAGTCTGATATAAATAAGCATTGCGTGTTAAATAGTTGGTGATATAAACAGATAGTCAACGAGTGGTAAACATAAATAAATATAGTTGTATAAATAAATAAGTAAACTATATATTGTTTAAATAAATATTCTTAGTGTTTAAGTATCTTATAATATTCTGTCTTAATTAGTTTATATATTTGTTTAATCGTAGTGTTTGTTATATTTATCATCTTTAAATTATATTTAATATCTATTTATTGTTATAATAAACTTTTATTTTAATTAATAATAATTGTCTAATATTTACACTTCAACCGAATAAATAAAAACGCTAAACTATTAAAATTATGTGAATTAAAAGGAAGTGATCTGAAGACAGAACTGGAAGAACGAGAGTTAGATACGACAGGAAAGAAGTCTCAGCTTCAGGAAAGGCTGCGGCAAGCACTAATCGATTCTGGTGAAAGTCCTGACGATTACTTATTCGACATATCCAACATAAGAACATTAAAAGAAGATTTAAAACAGGAAATAGCCGAAAATTCTAGAACATTAAAAGATGAATTGACAGAAACTTCTAGAACATTAAAACAGAAAATAGCTGAAAATTCTAGAAAGGCAGAACAAAATTCTAAAACATTAGAAAAAAAACTAGAAGAAAATTCTAGAACATTAAAAGAAGAATTATTAGAACAGTCTAAAACATTAGAACAAAAATTGGAAGAAAATTCTAGAACTCAGGAACAAACATTAGAACAGAAATTATTTATTTATTTATTTATTTAACAGACACTCCTCAACAGATAAATCCAATTACTGAGCAGGATAAAAAATCACCACAAAAAATTATAATATAAAGAACATAATAAAATACAACATAACGTAGAATACAATTACATAATGTTGATCAACATACAAAAAAGTGAAATAGTATTACAGAAAGTAACTAAGAAAAATTGATGATAGACTACTAAACAATGAAAGAATGATATTTTTTAGGGGAATACTGAAAGACATTTACATCACTAAATTTAAGTTGATAGATTAAGCACATCTGGTAAATAGGTGATTTATAAAAACGTTAGTACGGGCAGAAGGTAAATAAAATGTTTGAGAATTTCTCGTGAACACAGAAGGAGTATGAAAATTAGTAAGTGAAACACATCGAGGGTCATCAACTGTCCCGTGAATTAATTTAGATAAATAGTGAACACATAAAACTTGCCTACGATATTAAGCAAGTGCTCGTAAGACACTGATCTATTAGGGTAAACATTATTTCGTTTAAAATATAAAAATCTAAGAAACTTTCTTTGCACTTTTTCCAAAAGATCCTGATGTACTTCATAAAATAAGTTCCATATTACGCAAGCATATTCAATTTTGGAACGCACGAAAGAGTTATAAAGTGTTACTAGACAAGATTTGCAAATTGTCTAAAATTTCTAATTATAAAACCAAGTAATTTTAACGCACTTTTAAAAAGTTGTTGAATATGAGTACCAAAAGTAAATTTTTTGTCAAATGTTACACCAAGATCCACAATTTGATCAATACTTGATAAAGTGTTATTGTTTATTTTGTAATTAAATTGTATAGGTAATAACTTTCTAGAGTATGAAACTACCTTGCACTTACTAATATTTAAATGTAAATTGTCCTGTAAACACCATTCATATAAATTGTAAAGACCTTGCTGTAGAAAAGTGCAATCAGAGTACGAGTTGATAGAGTAAAATATTTTCAGATCATCAGCGAAGAGCAAACTCTCGCAATTTAAGACATTAGTTATATCGTTCACAAATAATAAAAATAATAAGGGACCCAGATTAGATCCTTGGGGTACACCGGATGTGGCTATGAAAGTGGGCGATTTGCTGTCAAGAAATTGGACAAAGAGTTGTCTATTAAGGAGGTATGATGATAGAAGAGAAATGAGAGGTTGAGAAAGAGAGAAGGTATGAAGTTTGCGAATTAAGACACTGTGATCAATCCTGTCGAAAGCCTTAGCAAAATCAGTGTAGATACAATCGATCTGCCCCCTATTATACAGAACTCGTGAAACATAGTGCGAAAAATACATTAGATTACTTACAGTTGATCTGTTACGCATGAAGCCATGCTGTGCTGGCGTAATAGAATTTCTAACTTTATTATAAATAGAGTGGTAAATAATCTTTTCAAATTTTTTGCTAAAATTAGAAAGAAGGGTGATAGGTCGATAGTTTATAATATCCGTTGCATTACCACATTTAAAAATCGGAACAATTTGAGTTATCTTCCAACTGTCGGGAAAAACACTAGTCTTTAAACAAAGATTAAATATATGAAATAAGGCTTTCGATAGAGGATATGCGCAGTCTTTAATGATTAGGGCTGGAACAAGATCTGGGCCACATGTAAGGTTGGACTTGAGTTGCTTAATAGAGTGTTCAATATCATAAGGATATATGATTAAGATTAACAAAATTATTATATACAGAATGAAGTTGGTCTGAAGGAGAATTAGTTGCAGTTGAAGAAGTGGAGAAAACAGATTTGAAAAATGTAGCAAACGAATCAGCCATTTCACCAGATGAAGTTAATTCAGTGCCGTTAAAATACATAGTTTTAGGAAAAGTAGATGTTTTTCGTTTAGAGTTAATAAAATTCCAAAATTTACTAGGGTCTTCTTTTATTGTAGATTCACAATTCTTAATATAGTTATTGTAAGCTAGTTTAATATCAGACTTTAATTTATTTCTTAAATTGATGTAATTGTTACAGTAATGTTGGTTATTAGGGACATTATTATGTAGCTTTCTGTAATGCTCTTTCATACGAATGGTGTGGATTATATCGCGTGTAAACCAAAGCGGGTACTTATTCCTACAAGTAACCTTGCGTGGAACATATTCATCAAACATGGCATAAAGAGAATTATAAAAATAATTACAATCATTAACATTATTATATTGCTTCAGTGTGTCCCAATCAAAGTCACCTATAAGACTATATAATTTATTAAAATCAGTATTTCTGAAATTATAAGTGAAACATCTTTTTTTTAGAGGAGAATTCTAAAAAAATTGAAGAAGACTTGAAGAATTTAGAAGATAAGTACGACAAGAAGATTGAAGAATTACAAAAAAAGGTGACTAAAATTACATTGTCGTCAATGTCGAATACCGATGTAGTGAAGGCATGTTTACAAGAAGAAAGGAAAGTAGTAAAACCTGATACTAATACAACAATGTACATTAAAACGCCGGAACTTGATGGAAAATCTTCGTGGCCGAGTTATTTAAAACAATTTGAAGCGGCTGCGAAAGCACATAACTGGACGTCTACAGAGAAGGCTACAGCGTTGACTGTCTCGTTGCGTGGGGAAGCCACCGACATTCGCTGAAGGAAGAAGAACAAGAGGACTACAACCAACTAGTCAAGCGGTTAGACATGCGGTATGGCAATGCGCACCTGGAGCAGGTGTATCAGACGCAACTGAGGAACCGCTATCAGAGTTCTAAAGAAAGCCTTCAAGAATTTGAAGTCGACATAGCTCGTTTGGTTCGTCTCTCACATCCTGCAGCTCTTGACAGTGTTTTGGAGTGTCTGGCCATTCAAGCATTCATCTACGGAGTTCGAGACAGCGAAACGCAGCAAGCACTGCGATTGGCCCGCCCAAGAACATTAATTGACGCGCTCTCATATGCACTAGAACATGAAGCTGCCAAACAAGCCTTCACGTAACCAATCTCGAGTGCGAAATATTTATGTCGAGAGAAAAGAAGACACGGAAGAACTAAAAGAGAAAATGCGAGGAATTGTAAATGAAGTGTTTGCTGAAAGACAGAAACTTAGTTGTTGGAATAATGTAAAAGTAGATGGAATCGACAAAAGAAGAAAAGGAGTTGGAAAACAAAGTCTGAATGAAAAAGCAAGGTTTTAAATTTGACCTGAAGAATGAAGTAATTATGGTCAATGAAGAAGAACTTGTTTTAAACCCACGAGAAGACAAGGCTGTGCGTGTACTAATGACCGAAGATGTTACCCATCCAGAACGAAGTGAATCTATCGTGCAAGCACAATTAGATGGTAGTTTCTGCGAGAGGAATATTGTTGTGCTTGAGCCCAAGAATGATGATGTGAAGTCTGATACTGGAGTTGTGGTAGGGAAATCACTGATCAAAGCCAGTCAAGTAATACCAGTTCGAATAATGAACGTAAATTTTTATCCTGTTGTTCTTAAGAAAGGAACAATTGTAGAGGAATGTTTGGCAGTTTCTTCAATTATGTGAAATGTGAAAGCCAAGGGAAACATATCTCAGTAAGTTCTGGACACGTTAATTAACCAATTATCAACATCCTTCCAAGAACTGACCGTCGACCAGAGAACCAAGGCGAAGAAATTAATTCAAGATGTGTTCCAACTTGACAAGAAGATCAACAGGAAACTTTACCAGTGGTATTAGTGAAGAAGAAGGATGGCTCTACACGATTTTGCGTCGATTACCGTCAACTTAACAACGTCACCAAAAAGGATAGCTACCCGCTACCTCGAATAGACGATACACTAGACACTTTGGCTGGCTCGAAGATTTTCTCTACTCTGGATCTAAAGAGCGGATACTGGCAAGTAAATTTGGATCCAAAAGATAAGGAAAAGACAGCCTTCACAATTGGTACCGGACTATGGCAATTTACTGTAATGCCATTTGGGCTCTGCAATGCCCCTGCAACGTTTGAACGACTCATGGAAACAGTATTGGCTGGACTTTCATGGAAAACCTGTTTAGTCTATCTCGACGACATTATTGTGGTAGGTAAAACATTCGAGGACCACATGAAGAACTTGGAAGAGGTTTTCCAGAGATTGCGGAAGGCTAACCTGATGCTCAGCCACAAGAAGTGTCACTTGTTTCAAAGGGAAGTTCATTACCTTGGACACGTAGTTTCAGACAAAGGTATTGCAGTTGACCCGGAAAAGATAAAGGCTGTGAGACATTGGGCAGCGCCTAGAGATAAACACGAACTTAGAAGTTTTCTTGGTTTGTGTACCTATTATCGACGATATGTACCTGGATTTGCCAACATAGCCAAGCCACTGACAAGTCTTACTGAAGAAGGTCGACGATTTATCTGGGAAATGGTCTAAAGTTGCGTTCAAAGAACTGAAACATGCGTTAACAAGCGCACCTGTCCTGAGTTATCCCTTACCTGAAGAAGAGCTCATACTAGACACAGATGCCAGCAACGTGGGAATTGGTGGCGTTCTTTCCCAGATACAAGACGGACATGAGCAGGTTATTGCCTATTTTAGTAAGACCTTGTCAAAACTAGAGAGGAATTATTGTGTTACTAGAAAAGAACTCTTGGCAGTCATGAAATCCGTGGAACATTTTTACAAATATTTGTACGGAAGGAAATTTTTGATTAGAACAGACCATTCTGCATTAAAATGGCTGCTACAATTCAAGAATCCTGAAAGTCAGATGGCTAAATGGATTGAAAGACTACAGGAATACCTTTTTAAAATCGAGCATAGGACAGGTACTAGCCATTTTTCTATCGTCGCCAGGACAACAGTAGTCGACGATAATTGGCAGCTCGATAGACTACGCGAAGATCAAGAAAAAGACCCGACGTTGAAAATTATACTGGAATGGAAAGCAGAGGAAGATGTTGCACCGCACTCACCGAGTACTGGAAGCAATGGGACTCCATGGTGATTGAAGATGGCCTGTTAAAGCGTGTGGTAGAAAATGCTGATGAAATTGAGAAGAGAACTCAGTTAGTTATTGCTAAGAGTAGAGTACCAGACGTGTTGAAAGAGATCCATGACGGATCTGGAGGCCATTTCGGAGTCATCAAAACGCTAAAAAGATTGCGCCAGCGGTTTTACTGGGTTAACTTTACGGAAGATGTTAAAGATTGATGCAAGAAATGTGTGGTTTGCGCTGGAAGTAACGGTCCGCATAAACGACGAAAAGCTCCAATGCGTCAATACAACGTTGGCAGTCCATTTGAGCGTATTGCCTTTGATGTGTCGGAAACCATTCCCAGAAAGTGACGAATGGAATAAATACTTTGTTGCCATGGACTACTTTACCAAGTGGGTTGAAGCGTATCCATTACCCAACCAGGAAGCCACCACGGTCGCTGCAACTTTAGTTAAAGAATGTATATGCCGATTCGGAGTACCACGTGAACTCCACTCCGACCAGCGAAGAAATTTTGAGTCTTCCGTTTTCCAAAATGTCTGTAAGATATTAGGAATAAATAAAACTTGAACAACTGCATTACATCCGCAGTCTGATGCCATGGTTGAACGAATGAACAGAACGGTCAACCGATATTTGTCGAAGGTAGTCTCCAACCACCAAAGAGACTGGGCCCGACACCTCCATCTGTTCCTGATGGCTTATCGTTCATCCGTGCATGAAACAACAGGGCAAACTCCTGCGAACATCTTATTCGGGCGTGAGTTGCGCTTACCATGCGACTTGGTGTTCGGCAGTAAACCTGGGGAAGATCTGGCCGGGGAAGATTATGTTACGTATTTACGGAGAAGAATGGATGACATTCATGAGTAAGTCCGTACGAACATTCAAGCTGCGAGCGACCGAATGAAGGACCGGTATGACATCAAGGCCGAAAAGGGTGTGTACCACCTGGGGATTTAGTGTGGCTTTACAACCGACAAAGACGTCGCGGTTTATCACCAAAGCTGCAAAATAATTGGGAAGGCCCCTATGAGGTAGTCAAAAGGGTAAACGACGTGGTATACAGAATTAAGAAACGACCTACCGGGAAGCCGAGAGTAGTACACTTTAATCGGCTAGCCCCTTTTGCCGGAGACAACCACGAAGAACACAATGGAGCAATGGTTCGTCGGACCATAACACAAGAACAAACTTTTGAAGACTTCATGGAGAACTATTCCTTTGGCCGTAAGGCGCGGTTCGGCGTGACGAAAGTAGAACACCGAGATTTATTCGCCGTGTCTTCAGATTATTCCCTCGGTCACTGCGTATCAGAAGACTTAGAGATGTCTCACGTCATAGCTTCAGCCTTTAAGGCGAAATTTGGGCGACTATAAGAACTGGCCAACCAAAGTCCAACTGTTGGGAAAACGCTGCGCCCGAGGGATAGTAATGCAAACCATCAGCGGTACATCTATTACCTGGTTTCAAAACCACGTTCGTATCAGAAGCCGTCATATCGTAACCTGTGGAACTCGCTGTGCGATTTGAGGTTTAGGTTAGATACGTGTTACTTGGAGTTGATATTTTTGGTAAAAAGAAACCGGCTTATGAGTGCTGCATTAGATGGTACATTTTAAATTACAGTCTCCCGGGGCTAAACATGCAGAAGAATATAGATGACATTGACATTAAAGATGTCAAACAAAATTCTGATAACTACAGATTCAAAATAATTTCATCCTTGTCTGCTTAACTCCATCCTTCTTTATTGACACAAATTCACTCTGCAAGACTACCAATTTACGAACGTTAAAGTTATTCGACAGATAGATATTTGTTTCCCTAAAATGTGTGGAAAGACACAATGAAAATATTCGTTGGATAAATATATTTAATACATTTATTTAACGAATACCTATTCGAAACTTTATTCGGAAGTGAAAATACCGGGCCTTAATAATTCAAATTGACAGCTAGCAGCTTTGTTTTTCATTCATAGCCTACTGAAAAATAAGTATAACAATAAAATTTATTTAAATTTTAATTGCATTTTTATCAATATGTTTGTAATATAAGTGTATAAAGTGATTACATTGTTGAATTCGAAAAAAAAAATAATCTGTCGAATGGGTCTTAAAAATATATACCACCTTAATTAAAAAATATATAACTTTATGTTATAGTTTGAAACAGAGCTGGGCAAAGTACCGGAAAGTAGTACTTGAAGTACAAGTACCAAGTATCTTGATGTTTTTAAAAGTACTTGAAGTACAAGTACTTTTTTAGTTTCTAAAGTACTTGAAAGTACCAAGTACTTAAAAAAGTACTTGTAAATTTGGGTGCAAGTACTTTTTCAGATAATTGATATTTTTCTGATTATATGGACCTTAAAAGGTGATTGTTGACAAAAATTTCAATATGCGATATTTATTTGGTTATTTAAAACAAGAGTTCCTCGCTGGAACTGCCGTATCACCTAGCGATCTCATGACGTAAAATTGACGTCATATGATCGCCATGCGATGCGAGAAGCTGTACCGAGATGTTAGAATGACGTCATTTTTACGTTATGCGATCGCCAGGCGATACGCAAAGTCCTAGCACTGTAGTTAGGTAATACAAACATTTATGTATATGCAATATGCGCAGATTAGAATTAATTTATTTATGCCAAAAAATTTGCAAATATATCTTTACTTTCATATTATCGCTGAAAATATATTTATTAATGAAATTCACATAACACCACACCTTTGCAAAAGAAACACTGACAGACAAACAAAGTAATTCAAGTACATTTAAAGTAATTCAAATAAAATAAAAATAAAATAAATATATCATCACGGTTTATTACTCATTGCTGGGTGTGCCAAAACTGCTTTGTAAGCAGATATCGGTAAAAATGATATATTTGCACCGTGCAGGCGCTTACCAGGCGTCATCTCTCGGGCACTCATTGCTGGCGTGGAAAGTGCACCACAGGGGTCAATTTTGTGCCATTTAAAATTGGAAATAATTGGCGTCGATCGGAATCGAACCCGATTCCCCAGATTCTCGACCTGACACTCAGCCACGCGGCCACGAGACCCCGTAAAGTAATTCAAGTACATTTAAAATACTTCAAGTACATTTAAAATACTTCAAGTACATTTAAAATACTTCAAGTACATTTAAAATACTTCAAGTACATTTAAAGTACTTCAAGTACATTTAAAGTACTTCAAGTATTTTTCATTGTACTTCAAGTATTTTTCCAAGTACTAAGTACCAAGTACATGTGAATAGATTTACTTTGTCAAGTACAAAGTACTATAAATAGAAAGTACTTCAAGTACAGTACTTGAAGTACTCAAAGTACTTGCAAGCCTAGTAAAGTACTTTTCTTGCAAGTATTGCCCAGCTCTGGTTTGAAAACTACTTGTTAAAAAAATTATTTTCTTCAGTAAGTGAATGTCCCCCTTTATCTAATACAACTTTTATTTAAATGATTTTATTCTACTTTAAAAACAAAGAAAATAATCGGGGTGTCTCGAACCCGAGAAACACCCTGTATAGAAAAAAATAAACGCTATATAGAATAGATAAATACCATACAGAACGAGAAAACGTTATATAATGAATAAACGCTATACCGGATAAACATTATACTTATATTCGTGGATTAGATAAATTTTACTTGTATATAGAGAGAAAAATTAACGTTGATTAGATAAACATTATACTTATATTCGTGGATTAGATAAATTTTACTTGTATATAGAGAGAAAAATTAACGTTGATTAGATAAATGTTATTTGTATATACAGAGAAAAATTAACGTTGGTGTCAATTATTGAAAAAAAGAGTATAACGTCTTGAGTTTCGTGAATTTGATTTCCACAGACTTAGGATTTATTTAGAAAAGTTGCGAACCTAATGCAATAATTAATATAAATACACGAATTTTGCGTGTTATATTGTGTTACTATACTTAGAGAAGTTGCAATCGTAAAATATTTACATACTAACGGAAAAAGTCAATAAAAATTAACATCTTCAACATTATGTATGGCTTGTCAATTATTAATATAACAAAAATTCATATTGCACAATAATATAGCAAATTTAATTATTTTATGTAGCATAAAATATTATATAATTTGCCATTTGTTAAGCATTTATGATTTTTATATAGCATTTAGTAACATTCTATTATAAGCATAGCAATGCATAATTAAAATTTGAGTCAAGAAAAATTTAATCATAAATATTATGATTATTACCTTAATGTGTGACAAAGAGGCTTGCGAACCATTGAACACGTACCTAGAACGAAAAAAAGAAATAAATAACATTGTACACTTTGATACGTACACATGAAAATTTGTAAGCAAATATACATAGACATAGATAATAATTAATTTAACTTCCAATATCGAAACTATGCGAGCAAATTAATTTTGACAGTGTCAGCAATGTTAATTTGATATGTGATAGTATTTCGGTAATTATTTACGATATTACAATATCCAAAGGCGGTATTATTTGTGTTCAAAATAGTAGTAACTAAGGGGCTGTCTTCCTGACTCAAGTAAAGAGACACAATTAATATTAGGTGCATTGGTGGTGTTCGTATTTGTAGCAGCTGTACTTTCAACAGGAAGGAGTCAAATGGACAACCATACTCGTATACCGAGTAAAAAAAAAACGTATAAAAATACTAGAACTTCAGATTTTAAAACCTGGACTTTCAAAAACAGGTGGACTCAAATTAGCAAATCTAAGAGTTTCTAGAGCCGATTTGGCATAATTTGCATACAATATTGTTAGGTTACCTACAAATAAATTAACTTTAAAATATTATTTTGTTAAAATATTAAATAAATAAATTTTGTTTCTCTATTTCATTTACTTACTGTTTTTGATATTTTAGCAAAACATTTGTTTTCAAACAAATAATCGGCATTAATGTGTTTATGTACAACTATTATGCTATACGAACATTTTGCGTGTATCCATAGATATAAAACACCACTCACGTTACACTAGTGGAATATGAAATACTCATGTTACACTAGTGGAATATGAAATACTCATATTCCACGGTATGACTTTTTATATTGTACTGCATTGCATTATTGATACTTTTATAAACGTCTGTAGGTACATATTGATTGATAAATGTAAAATATACTCTTAATTCAACTTATTAATATAGAAATCAGTTACTGATTTCAACATGTGACAAGTGATATCAACATCTAACATTTGATATATCACTGCAGTTTCCGTTGAAACGTCAACGTCTGTGATATAACCACACACAATATATTTATTATAGGTATATTTATATTCTGTAAAATTGATAGTTGTAGATAAAGTATGCTATTTGACTCGCGTGATTGACTCGGTTGATTACAGTTTAAACTGTCTCCTCGTGTCACATACCCTACATTTTAAGTTCATTAACTAATATACTATTATTGAATTAAAAAAAGCACCATAAAACCTTTATTATTTTTTTGTAGTTTTCAATAATTTTGCAGGTTATTTAAAAAATATTACTCTTTACCATGACCATATTTTTCTTTTAAAATACAATTACGTACATGGAATCATATTGGAAAATTGAGAATACATATAATCATTAGTTATACTAGAAGAGTTTGGAGAATAATGGAATAAATATTTGAGAGGAAATGATGAGTTTTCAGGTAGGGAATCGAGTCCGCAAATTGAATATTCAGATGATTTTCGAAGCTCGAGTTGTTTATGTTAAGTAAGACTATAAAACGAACTCTTACAATTTTTTTACGAAATGTCAAAAATATTAATTGTTTATTTATATCCATGAATGATACGATTAAATATGATTAATTGGTTTGCGACCATTATACGCCAAGTATTATGTTTCGCAAAACAGAACTTAGCAACGGAAACAACCCATAGCTGTATTCTTTTTGAACAAAATCTCAGCTCGTCTCAGATCACTTCTGACAGACAGGAAATCGTTGTTCTTTTTGATGCACCTGAGCTGAGTTGTTCTGAGTAAACTTACTTCCCCCTTTTCTGATGCTGCACTACCAGTTTAACAAGTTCCAAATGATCTGAAGTACTCAGATCTGGTTATAAGTAATATAATTTCAACATTATCCATTTTTCGTTTATAAACAGTATTTATCAGATTTGACAGCTGGTCTGCAAATATTATCGGTAAAGAAGGAAATGATAAAATGGAATTATTATCCTTTTTTGCACACATCACATCTCACTTCAACTCAACTCAGTTATGTACTGAGCTGAGTTTCAAATGACTCAAAAAGTATACAGCTAATGTTGTACAGCGTAACTTAGAAAAATTGAGCTATCTTATTGGTCTATTTTCCGATGAGTTGCATAGTCTTTAATTATCTATTTTCATTGAAATTTATACTACTGTCCTCTTTCTATAATAAGTGATATAAAGTATAATTTGTATTATTTGCTTTTAAATTTTTTCATATTTTGCTTTTAGCTATCAGAAGAAACAAAAATAAACAATATCGAATTAGTATATGTTCAATATACAGGTCGAAATGGGTGAGTTTTAAAATATATAAATTTATTCTAAAATCTAATTAATATCTTAGTTTTGTTTCCTAGCAAACAAAATCAAAATACTAACTTCATTGCAATATAAAAAACATTCTCTCTTAAATTTACTTTAAACATATGTTGCTGTGTTTTCTCTTCATAATTTTTTATATTACAAGGAGAGCATGTTTTATTTATTACAATAAATACATACATATTTTCTATTCTTACAACATCTAAATAACAGGCGTTGCGAATAAAGACAGAAAAAGATAAAATATATTCAAAAGAATAATAAATAAACTCAGTGTGCGTGTGTGTGTGTGTGTGTGTGTGTGTGTGTGTGTGTGTGTGTGTGTGTGTGTGTGTGTGTGTGTGTGTGTGTGTGTGTGTGTGCGTGTGTGTGTGTGTGCGTGCGTGCGTGCGTGAGTGCGTGCGTGCGTGTGTGTGTGTGTGCGCGCGTGCGTGTGTGTGTGCGAGTGTGCGTCCCCAGTGAACCAGGCATAATTTTCAATTCGAATTGAGATTAAAACTCCCAAGCGCGAGCCAGAGAATGCGGCATTATTTCCATACATTTCCTCAACTTCTTTGTCGGTTGTTCATAAGAAAACAGCAGTGAGACGTTAGAGTGTGCGGCTCCATAGCTCATGTTTTAATATAGGAAGTAAATTGGTGGTATATGTATGATATGGTATTGCATTGCTGGAATCCATTCCAATATGCCAACCATTTGAGATAGGAAGGCTTTGTTCTCGTAGAGATCAAGTTGGCCTGGTGGTGACAGCCGCGAGTTCGCAAACGCATTCGCGCCACACACAGCTAATTAAATAATCGATTTTATGTTCGTTCGGAAACTGCTCCGACAGATTCGTCCACAGCTAATTTTTTGTTGCTTTGGGTTTCATATAAATTGAAAAACTTGCTCCAATTAACTGTTACTTTACCTTTTATTGATTTTACTTTTCATCAACTTTTTTCTACAAACTAACAAATCCATAATATTAAAAACTCATTTGTATGCATTATCACATCATATTGAAGTTAAAAAAGTGTAACATACGTTTATTTGAAGTACGGAGAAGTGTCATTTATCAAATTTCAATTTATTAATACTGTACTGGATGTTCCAAACAACGAAGAAAATAGAAATTCCAAGAACAATATTATTGATAGGTTTAACCGTTGGTATATTAGTCAGTGTATTAGTTATTTTTTTTTGTAAGAAAAATATACAAGTCATTGTCACTACTTACAAAATGAGGTTGTTTTTTGCGCAAAACCACATAACGGGCCTACAACGTACGACGCATATATATATATATATATATATATATATATATATATATATATATATATATATACAGGGTGTTATATTTTAATGGACCCAGCAAATATCTCGCTTATTTATTAAGTTGGTAATTTCTTTTATATAACATGATTTATACACCAACATGTAAGCTACTTGTTGACGGATGTACATTCCTGATACCACTTCTGGTTTATTAGTAATTAATATCTACTTTGAAATTTCAAATGGAACATACTATATTTTTTTACAAATTTGAAAAGTACATCAAATTTGCTTTACAATCATGTAAAATAATCCATATGTTACATTATTAAAAAGTAAAATGGCGGGCACTTTTTCATACACCTAATTGGAAAGAGAATAGTGAGCCATGACTGTGGCTTGTGGTCCTTATTTTTATTTTCTGTATTATTATGACAAAAAAATATTATTTCGTTTAATAATAATAGTTACAATTGTTTTAATTAATTGTTTTATTTCAAGCCACAGTCATGGCTCACTATTCTCTTTCCAATTATGTGTATAAAAAAGTGCCCGCGATTTTACTTTTTAATAATGTAACATATGGATTATTTTACATGATTGTAAAGCAAATTTGATGTACTTTTCAAATTTGTAAAAAAATATAGTATGTTCCATTTGAAATTTCAAAGTAGATATTAATTACTAATAAACTGGAAGTGGTATCAGGAATGTACGTCCGTCAACAAGTAGCATACATGTTGCTGTATAAATCATGTTATATGAAAGAAATTACCAACTTAATAAATAAGCGAGATATTTGCTGGGTCCATTAAAATATAACACCCTGTATATACATATACAGGATGTTAAATTTAAGTGTTTCACTATTGCTATCTCGAGAACCGTAAGAGATACAAAGTCGGTTAAATTAGCAAACAATTTCTATATTATGAGACTATTAAAATGAGCATTACAATTTTTTTTTCAACCAATGGTTCTCAAAATACAGAATTCAACTTTTTAATTTTAAATGAGAACCTACTTTTTTTATTCGCCTATTCGACTCAACATTTTTTTCTGAATACAACGATATAAAACGTTTATACCCTTACATGACGAAAAAAAAACGAGAAAAATGCAAAAGAAAAATTATTATTTTCATATTTATTTCTACATGTAATCAGAATGCCATGACAAAAACAATTGAATATATTTTAGTTTTTCAAATGTACTAATAAAATAGTGAAACATATATTATAGAAATAAATTCTGGTTCTTGGTTCTTGAACGTTTAAGTAAAGAACATTTAGTTAAAACTGCCAGTTTTGTAATATTTAATTAGCATTTAAATTTCAAATTATTACTTAAATAAAAATTCAACACACACGTCTGGGTATCCTTTATAAAATTTACGAATTTCAATTTCAACATTATTTTGCAGCAGATCACCTATTGTAAGTCGGAAATAGTTTTGTGAGTGTTGCACTTAGTGATTTTTACTTGAAAACCCAAGATCTGTACAAGCTAACGAATGCATTACCGTTATCTAAGCCGTTAAAATATTATGTCGAATCCACAACATTAATTATACGAGTACATTTCACGAAAAGCACATCTACTTCATGAAATGAAACTACATAGTGTAATTTGAAAGTTTTCCGCCACGTGGATAAAAATCCTACCCAGTTCATGTGACTATATACTTACTTTTACAAAAAAAAATCCAACAATAACGTCACCTAACGCACAGAACTCATCAACAATAATCTCCCTGAATTTTGCTAAAGTGAATTCTGTGCGTTGGGTGACGTTATTGTTGGTATTTTTTTCAAAGTCGGGAACCACTTTGAAATTACACTACGAGGAGCCGCTACATTAAGTGGATGTCCTTTTCATGAAATGTACAATTACACCTTCTGGACTCGACATATATATTTCTTATACTCGTACAATATGTACATATTTGTAAAATGAAACGATATTCTCGTATTGGAATAATACATATATTATGAAATATATCCTCTGAATACACCAATGAATATATTATGTTGTTTGTGTCCTGTTTACTGCAAGCTTAGTACGATGTTATTAGCTAGTTAGTCCAGAAATAATCGATTTATTAACACTTTAAACTACCAGTTAACTTTACTGATTTAGATTTTATCTGAAACAGTTTATTTCTATTAAACATTACTCTATATTAAATTATAAGTATATTTACTATTGATAGATCACCTATAGATAAAACAAAGGAACTACATAATTATGGTATCCATAGACAATTTAAGTAGGTATTTAAATTTAAAGAACACTTAAATCCCATAATTCAAATTATTTAATTAAGAAACAATACTGTGGCATCTTTCTAATAATGCTTACTATTTTAAATTTATAGTCTTAAGTATTCAGTAGATACGTCTTTTATTTAATTCAACATATTTTTTTACAAAATTTATTAATAATTACCAACTTTACAATTATTAACTAACTATTATTATAAAAAAAATCTGATGTGGCCAGCACATTACCTTCCGTCAGTTCTATGTATTTTGTACAAATTTCATACGGAATGTTCCTTGCTAAATTAAATATTCTATTTCTTGTACGTTACCTTCCGGCAGTTGCATGTATTTTATGCAAATTTCATACAGAAAATTATTACTTTGTGACATTTTCTATATACAGTGTAATGTATCTGCAGAAATAAAAGATTTATTATTATTATTATTATTATTATTATTATTGTTAATATTATTATTATTATTATTATTTCTTGTACATTACCTTAAAGCAGTTGTATGTATTTTATACAAATTCCATACAGAAAGCAAAAGATCCTATATCTCCAGTAAAATTATAAGACAAACACACTATGTCAATTTCACTTGACACTGACATCTTTCAATCAGAATTTTCTTAATATAGTAGCTGTTTCCATAGCTATGGCTACTTTATGAAATTTAATTTCTTTATAATTTTTTAACTCTATATCCATTTAATATTAAGTATAAAATGCAGCCAAATCGTATAAAGAATAAAATATTCTTTAATATTTATAATAACATCAAATGTGAAAAAATTATATTTAACACAGTTTTTTCAAGAAAAACTGTTAAAATCTTCAAATTATGGTACTTCCGGTTGACCAATTGTAACCAAAATCTAATCAGCTCTTCATATGGATGTAACGAAGAAGTATACGAAAAAATTATAATTTTTGTAACTGTAGTATTAGAGTTATCGCAGACGAAAATTTTGTTACACACACACACACACACACACACACACACACATCCACACACACACACGCACACACACACACACACACACACACACACACACACACACACACACACACACACACACACACACACACACACACACACACACACACACACACACACACACACACACACACACACACACACACACACACACACATACAGACATCATCGTAAAAATAGTAAATTCGTATTCTAGGGACCCTAAAACGTGCTTATTGATTAAAAATTCATCATCGAATTTTTTGACCAAAGACAATACCTTCCTTACCTAAAGGTGACGGAAGGTAAAAAACATATCAGTGTTCGTATACAATTTCTATAATCTTAAATTTTATCAAATTTAAAACGTAATTGCTCTTTAAACAGTTAAGTTTAAATAATAAATAATGGAGAAGGTTAACTCTATTTCAACAAATATTTAGTGTGAATATAAAAGAGCTTAAAGTGTAAACATTCTTTCTACAACTTACTTGTCATATTTATTTATATCTTCATAAATGTAATTCTGTCTCACAAAAGTACGTTAATACCCGTAGGGTCTACCTCAGCTTTTCTACTGCACGGGCATTAGAGAAGACATTTTATGAGGTTGTTACTAGCGGGATCAGTGGTGTTTAAAACCGTTCTACACCCTTCATGTTGTTATGAGAGTCTTAAATAGCAAGATGTTTCGTAATTTATACCACAGAAAAGTTTAAGTGTTTCATATTATCATTTAATTCACGATTTTGTAATATTCGTTATAAAGTGGAATAAAGTTATTTATTACTTGATAATAATATGAGTTTATTAAATTTACATTAGAAGATAGTATAACATAATACGTGGTAGATATTTATAAATCTATATTGTAATTATGCACAACGCCTTTAAAATAAAGCTAGATTACATTATTGAACTTTGCACATTACTACGCCTGTCGGACCGCGTGACCACAAGTGGAAATACAAAAATATTAAAAAAAAAAAACAACAAAACATAAGAAAAAATAAAACACATTCAAAAGAAATTAAAAGCACTTCGTATAATTTTTTTTTAAAAACATTGGACCTATGAACCCAGTGACGGATTGCAGCGCGGGGTTTAATGTGATAAAACAATTTATTTGTCAGTCAGACTGAATAAATATATTTTAAGGGTCAGTGGTGCAAATGGGCATTAGACTTTCTGTCTTTCGGTGTGCAACTTTCTTGAAATCGGCAAGTTAGTCTTACGGGAGTTCTTCTCCAGCTTTCTCTCCAGGGTCTTTGATTTCAGCCTAAGAGTTTAACTTCATTCCAAGTGATTCCCCGGCTACTTTGCGTACTACCTCGTTCCAAGTTTTCACATGTCTCCCTGTTTTTTGTTTTCCAGAAGTTCTTGTCTCTTAACCTTTTTGTCGTCGTCCATTCTGAATATGTGTCCAAGCCCTCTTAATTGCCCTTGATTTGTTCTGTTGGCTTTGCCTTGAGTTGATTTCTAAAAGTTTCAATCCGTATTTTATCTTGTCTTGTTTTCTTTTTATTCTTCTCAGGAACCTCATTTCACAGCTTCGTACTTTGCTTATCAATTTATTTGTGGTAGTTCAAGATTCACATCCTCCTTTTGTTTACGATAATATTTGTATAAAAATACTACCCACTGTTAGAGTTGGGCCTGTGCTGGTCAAATACAAATTATAAAAGTTTGTGCCTTATATATATATATATATATATATATATATATATATATATATATATATATATATATATATATATATATATATAATAGAGATAAGGAGACGATTACACTTTACACACACACACACACACACACACACACACACACACACACACACACACATATATATATATATATATATATATATATATATATATATATATATATATATATATATACACTAATTATTAATATTTAATTGAAAATGTGAATCGTGAGTAAACTTGTCTTTTTATGAATGCTCGTAAAAGCAAAATTAGTTAGCAAAGAGGATATGCCGTCATTATTCCTGATTTGCTTGATATTATTACTAACTATACTAAACTCAACGAAGAAACAGAGTAATAAATGTGCGTGATCTTCACGTGATTTGAGAAGAGAAGAAAACAGAAGAAAGTTGGCAAGAGCCGGATTTACAATACGTAAATTTAATACGCATTTGCTGACATATAACTTCTGAACTGTTGATATAGTTGCCGTGATTACTCTGTTTCTTCGTTGTGTTTAGTATAGCATGATTTTATCGCCAGTCTGTGCTGTTAGCAAAACGAAGTGATGCTAAATAATAATTTTTTGAAATACTGTGTAACAAAATGGTGTGATGGTATACGTAGTATATGACAAACAAAAGAGAAAAGTTCATCTACATTTGTAAGTGAAAACGTCATTGAAAATGGTTGTTCAGTAAGATGTTTGCTTGCAAACTTTTGCTACAGCGATAGCTTGCTAGCCTCAAAGAACGCATCTATACCCTGTTTTTAAATTAGGAGTGTTAGCGCCATTTTGAATTATGCAAGTATTATGTTTAATTACTTCCCTCTTTAATTTTTATTATCAGCTTTAAATTGGATTACATGGTCGTATATTTATTAAATGACTGTTCATTTGATTACCGGTCAGTTGTGCTAGTGTTTTCGAAGCGACATCGTCTATTTTGTGCATTGACTTTTTTGTGTAATGGTGAGTGCTATGGTTTTTTGGTTATTACGTGTGGTTACTCTCACGCTGCGGTGTTGAGAAAGAGCTGTTCTGCGTTTCAGCTGTTCCCTCGCTTGCGGGTTGTGGAAGAGTCTGCAGTGCGGCTGGGACTATCGCATTCTCTGCGGAGATGAGACTGAGTGCTCTCACGCTGCGGTGTTGAGAAAGAGCTGTTCTGCGGTTCAGCTGTTCCCTCGCTTGCGGGTTGAGGAAGAGTCTACAGTGCGGCTGGGACTATCGCATTCTCTGCGGAGATGAGACTGAGTGCTCGCACGGTGCGGTGTTGAGAAAGAGCTGTTCTGCGGTTCAGCTGTTCCCTCGCTTGCGGGTTGAGGAAGAGTCTACAGTGCGGCTGGGACTATCGCATTCTCTGCGGAGATGAGACTGAGTGCTCTCACGCTGCGGTGTTGAGAAAGAGCTGTTCTGCGGTTCAGCTGTTCCCTCGCTTGCGGGTTGAGGAAGAGTCTGCAGTGCGGCTGGGACTATCGCATTCTCTGCGGAGATGAGACTGAGTGCTCTCACGCTGCGGTGTTGAGAAAGAGCTGTTCTGCGGTTCAGCTGTTCCCTCGCTTGCGGGTTGAGGAAGAGTCTACAGTGCGGCTGGGACTATCGCATTCTCTGCGGAGATGAGACTGAGTGCTCTCACGATGCGGTGTTGAGAAAGAGCTGTTCTGCGGTTCAGCTGTACCCTCGCTTGCGGGTTGAGGAAGAGTCTACAGTGCGGCTGGGACTATCGCATTCTCTGCGGAGATGAGACTGAGTGCTCTCACGCTGCGGTGTTGAGAAAGAGCTGTTCTGCGGTTCAGCTGTTCCCTCGCTTGCGGGTTGAGGAAGAGTCTACAGTGCGGCTGGGACTATCGCATTCTCTGCGGAGATGAGAATGAGTGCTCTCACGATTTGGTGTTGAGAAAGAGCTGTTCTGCGGTTCAGCTGTACCCTTGCTTGCGGGTTGAGGAAGAGTCTACAGTGCGGCTGGGACTGGTACCTAATCCTATCCTAATTCCAAAAGTTGGGCTAAAGCCTGGAGTATTTACGGCGATGCTAAATACTCACTGAAAGAGAAAATACTCATCCATTTTTATCTTTTGCAGACTATTGGCGCTCGTGGGGAGTAATGTGGACCATCCGGGGAATGAGGATTGGAAGATTTATTTATTTATTTATTTTTGAGATATTTGTAATTATTTTCTATTATGTAATTTAGTAATCTTTTATCTAAAGTCAGATTTACAGAAAAAAGAACTCTAGGTAAAATATTTACAATAAATTTAAATTATTGAACTTCAATCTAAACATGATACACACTTCGTTTTTGTAACAACTCTCTGTTTTTAAATAAAAGAGGTTGAGGGATAATGAATAAATGTCAAAACGAAAAAAATATTTGTGTTTTAATCCTAACATGGCTGAGCAGTGGCCAATCAACGTGAGAATTGTACTAGGGAAATTTTGAATTTACTTCTCCTATTTTAAAAACGGACTGTAATAACATTTGGATTTATTTATTTATTTCGTATGGTTAAGCAGAATACATCATTATTGCACACATCATAGAGTTAGATATGAAAGTCGGTGGTGATGTTTTTGCTGAATGTGTCCCTAGCAGAGGAATCCATATAAGTTCCAGCTGCCAAAATAGATAAAAACGACTTACAGTTATTGCTAGGCTTAAACTGCTCAGATGAAAATTATTAAGTTTTTATCAGAATAGGAATCCTAGAACTAACTGTGGAGTGTTTTTACATAAATATTATAAACAAAAACGGTTTTCAAAATCGGTTAACCCTAGTATTTAAATTCCAAATACGTGTTTTTTAAATGAAACCGAAACAGATATTTTTATATACTACAAAATTATTTTCTACTTTTTTATCTATAAACAAATATGTAAAATGAATGGACGTAAATAAAAGATGTTTCTGGAATGATTTTATTAGCCGGTTTATTTAACAATTTATCTAACTGATTTTGAAAACCGGTTTAATAAAAGGTTTTAGAATAAAAACAGTTTTCAAAATGTCGTTTTGATTAGCCATTATCCGTTGTTGGAAACTGGGTAAATTTTGGTTTATAAGCACATATGATTATCGGATTATAATAATGGTCAATAATAATTAAGAAATAATGTAAATAAAATGAAACATAAATTCATGTATTTTTATTGATTTATATTTTGCCAGAAAAAAATTTCACAATCATATAAATCTGGAATTAACATTTGCTTTTAAAATTCATACATTCAAATATGTCCGTCTTGTAAATAACAAATTAAAATATGCTTGGTGAACAATTTATGCAAATAAAACAATTTTTTTTTATTTTTTTATTTCGATTATTTACGAGCACTTCAGTAACAGGACTATTGGTGCTCGGGCTTTGTACATAATTACAATGACTTACATTTTACATTTTATGGTATCTTGTATATATTTATAATAAATTATATAGTTTGATTGATTTTAAGTATAGTAATGTATTTGTTATATGTATGGGAACTGTGAGGCATTCTTCTAGGGTGGCCGGTAGGTTGTGTCTTCTTCTTGGGTCACTATATTTATCGCAGTGGAGTAGAATGTGTTCCACTGTTTGCCTGGTGTTGCATCTATCACATGTTGTTGGGGCTTCCCTCTTGAATATGTGGCCGTGTGTAGCGAACGTGTGACCAATTCTTAGTTTTGTGATAATTGTTTTTTCACGTCGGGTTCCTGGTAATTTCTAAATTTTTGTGTCGTTTTTAAGTCGTCTTGGGTGGTTGTCGTTGACTTCTTGCCACTTATGTGTCCATATTTGCTTCATTTTTTCGTTGATGGTGCTTATGAAATCATTGATTGGTATGGAAATATTTGTAATATTGTTTGATTGTGCGGCTTGTTTTGCTAAGGTGTCGACTTCTTCATTACCACTGATGCCACAATGAGAAGGTACCCATAGGAAGGTGATATCTTTGGATAGGAATGTAGTTGTATGATGTATTCGTTGTTTAATTAGTTGGATAAGTGGATCTGTGGGATATAGGTTTTGTATATTTTGGATGCAAGATAAGGAGTCTGTGCAAGTTACATGTTTTTCAGGTTCTGTTTTTGCTATGTGTTCTATTGCTTGCTTAATGGCATAAGTCTCCGCTGTGTAGTTTGATGTTAAATACGGTAATTGAAACTGTTTGGCGGTGTTATTAGATTTTATTGCTGCTCCAGTTTTCGAATTTATTTTTGACCCGTCTGTGTAAGTAAAAATGTGATCGTCATATGCGTCGTTTTTAATTTTCAAAAATTCCGTTTTAATAATGTATGGGATGTCTTCTTTACTGTATTTTTTTAGTTCCAGGTTGAATTTTGGTTGTATTAAAATCCATGGTTCATATTCATATTTTTTTGCTTCTTGTATTTTAGGTAAAGCTAGGTGTATTTCGTTCATTGTTTGTTTTATATATTCGTGTAGGCTATTTTCGTTTTTTATAAATATTTTATTGTCCCTTTTTGTGAAGATATTGTTGTAGGTTGGGTTTTCTGGATTGGAGGATAGTTTAGTTATATATGTGAGAAGAAGTTGATCTCTGCGAATGCTTAACGGTGGTTCACCCATTTCTGCTTGTAAGCTAATTACAGGACTAGTTCTCAGTGCGCCCGATATACGAAGTGCTGTGTTTTGGATGGTTTCTATTTTTTTTAGTAGGTATTGTTTTGCTGTTATGTATATGATACTGCCATAATCCAGTCTGGATCTAATTAATGTTTTGTATATTGTCATTAATGTTTCGTTGTCTGCTCCCCAATCTTTATGTGATAGTATTTTTATTAAGTTCAATCTAGAGCTACAGTCCGTTTTTAGTTTCTCTATGTGTGTTTTCCATGTCAGTTTTCTATCAAATGTCAATCCTAGAAATTTGATTGTGTTTTCATAATTAATTAGTTCATTGTGTAATGTTAGGTTTGGATGATAAAACTGATTTTTTCTAACTTTACAGAAATGAATAGCTTTCGTTTTGGTTGGTGAGAAAATAAAACCTATATTTTTTGACCATGTTTCTAAGTTCGATATGGCTTCTTGAAGTTTATATTGTATTCTTGTTAAATTTTTGTTTTTGTGGTAAATTATAAGATCATCTGCAAAAATTGAGTGCTTGACATCATTTGGGATGTTTTGTGTGATTTTGTTCATCGCTATAATAAATAGTGTGGGACTGATTATGGACCCTTGCGGTATACCATTTTCTTGGGTTTTGATGTCTGAGATGTTTTTATTATATCTTACTCTAAATTTTCTGTTGGTTAAGAAATTGTTTACGTAATGGAGGATGTTTCCGTCTATCTCGTATTCTTTCAATGTTGTTAGAATGTTATGTTTCCAGGTTGTGTCGAAAGCTTTCTGCAGATCGAATGATACGGCAATAAGGTGTTGTTTATTTGTAAAGGCTGTGTGGATTTCTGAGGATAGAGATAGAAGTTGGTGAGTGGTTGATCTTCCATTTCTAAACCCGTTTTGATATTTTGAGATTAGATTTCTGTTCTCTAGGTGCCAAAGTAATCTTTTATTAACCATTTTTTCCATAGTTTTACACATGGTGTTAGCCAGTGCTATTGGTCTGTAGTTTTGTGTATTTGTTTTATCTTTTCCTGGTTTAAGTAGGGGGATTAAAGTAACTTCTTTCCAGTTTGTCGGGAATGTGTTCGTTGTCCAAATATAGTTGTAAATGTTTAGTAAGTGTAGTAGAGCTTCTTCTGGAAGGTTTTTTATTAATTCGGGGGGAATGTTGTCGGGCCCGGGGCTCGTGTTAGACTTTATTGAGTTTATTGCGTATTGCAGTTCGGTAAATGTAAATTTGTCATTTATTCTTTTGTTGCAGTTTTTTATATCAAAGGGTATGTTCTCAGTATTATTTTTAATGTTTAGGAACTGAGGTTTGTAATTATCGTTTGAGGAGTTTTGTTCAAATGTATCTGCTAGTTTGTTACAGATTTCTAAAGGGTCTGTTATGTATATCTGGTTTTCTTTTAATACTGATGTTCCTTGTGGAGTATTTTTGCCTTTTATTTTTCTTATTTGGCTCCATACATCTTTGGATGGTGTGTTTGTGCTTATTTTGGTAACGTACTGTTTCCAGGATAACTCTTTTGTCATCTTCACAGTGCGTCGCGCTAGTGCTCTTAATCGTTTCAGATTAATTAAGTTTTCTATTGTTTTTTGTGTTTTTATATTTGTATAACGCTTTTCTATTTGCTTTGGTAACTTCTTCACATGTACTGTTCCACCAAGGTGTTGTTTTTTGTCTAGTTTTTGTCGATTTTAGGCCAAATACTTCTGTTGCTGCAGTGCTTATTTTTTGTGTTACATCTTCTATTATTTTGTCTATATTTAAGTAACCTTGTAGTTCGTTGTATTTTACTTTTAATTTATTCTTATATTCCGTCCATTTATCTTCTGTGAGTTTCCATTTTTTTGATGTGTAATTTGAGTTTTCATTAAGTGGCATATTATTAATGTAATTTACTTTAGTGGGGAAATGATCACTACTGTGTGTATCCGGTATTACTTCCCATAAGATATCTGCTGCAATGGATGGACTACTTATTGTTAAGTCTATATATGAAAAAGTTCCGTTCCTTGTGGAGAAATAGGTTGGACTACCATCGTTTAGAATTATATCATTTTCGAAAACGTCTTCCATTATTCTGCCGTTTCCGTTTGTGGTTTTTGAGCCCCATATCGGATTATGGGAATTTAGGTCGCCGGTTATGATATAGGGTTGCGGCAGTTGTGTTTTAAGATTTTCGAGGTCTCTTTTTTGTATCTTTTCATCTGGTGCTATATAAATATTGCATATTGTCATTTATTGTGGGTAATATATTTTTAATGCTGTAGCTTCTAGATGAGTATTTAGTTTTATTTCTTTATAGTGATGTTCGCTTTTAATAAATATCGCTGTATCGCCGCTGGCGTGTCTTCTATTCTCTCTGTCTTTTCTGTGGCATGTATATCCTTTAAATGTTACTTTTTGTGATTGTTTAAAATTAGTCTCTTGTAGGCATATATATTGAGGATAAGTTTTGTAAGTTATTCTTTAAAGTTCGGCTAAGTGGGCATAGAAGCCATTGCAATTCCATTGTATTATAGTGGTCATTTTAATAATATTGTGATGTATTGCTTTTTTCACTTAGGTGTTCTTCTGCTTCGGATAGTGCATCGTCACATGTTGACTGACTTATATCGCTGAAATCAGCATCAGCTCCTGTTTCAGCTAATTGCTGTCGTGTTATTTTGGACATAATACGTGTTATTCTAGCTTTCATTGTTCTATCGTTTATGTACGGGTATAGAGTTCTCATCATTTCGAGTAGTTGGTCTATGTTTTGGGTATATTGTCTTGCTATGTTCAGTTGTTGATCACTGCCATGAACGTTTTCGAGGAAGTCTTTTAATTGTTCATAATTTAGAGCATATTTATTTGGATCTTTTTCTATTATTTCTTTTAATGGCTCGATTTGTATGTGTATTTGTTTTGGAGGTGTGTTTTGACTTGACATATGTGGGTTACTTTTTCGTTTTTTGATCTTTCTAATTGTCTTGTTTTTTGATCCGGTTGAGGCTGTGTCACTCAGTGGGGCTGGTCTCTTAAATTGGGCAGAGGTTGTTGTTTCTTCTTCTTTATGTTGTGGTGTTGTGGATGTTTTGTTATTTTTATTTGATATTTGGCTCTTCGTGATGTCCTTTTCTTGTATAAAACAAACTAAATGTTGGCTAAAGCAGTATAACGTTGAAGTTATATATATACATATATATATATATATATCTATATATATATATATATATATATATATATATATATATATATATATATATAAATAATGTTAACTATAAAATTTCGGAAGTAGATCAATATTATTACTTCCGGTTTTGAAGAAATTTAATTTTCAAATAGAATACCCTATATATTTTTTCAAATTTGAAAAGTACGTGAAATTTTCTATTCAATTGTATAAAAACAATCGTATGTTGTATTATTAAAAAATAGAATGGCGATGATTAAATTATTATAGTTTTTTTAAATTTAGGAAAAAATCAGGGTCTTGAAATTTGTCATTATAAGTCTGCATCACTCTACTGATAGGGAAATTTTTGAGCAGGTTAGTTTTGCATATAAGTACAATAAACAGGTTTTTTAACGTAGTATTCTTTGCTGAAACATACAAATTGAAAAAAGGAACAAAAAGTTGATTGTCAATCAAGTATGCGATAGCGCAGCGCAGCGCAGCTACCTAAATCAGAACGAATATACCCGAGACGATTCGGAAATAGCCGATGTAGAACTAAATTTCACACCTTTCACACATCATAGCAAAACAATACGTATAGATTATAATAAAATGTGAAAAATTAATTACTTTCGTTTCAAAATAAAAAGAAATGAATGTACAAAATATAAATTTGATTTAAAAATGGAAAGAGTTTATAAAACTAGTTCAGAAAATACCGTATATATTAAACGATTTCTATTGTACAAAATAGTATTGCAGACTCAACAAAAAAGGAGATTAACTACTTGGTTACAGAATGTAGTACAATATATCAAAAAATTTAAACATTTTTTTCGGCCTCTCTGTACCATGGCATTTTGCCACTGCACTGAACCTCCGGATGAAACAAAATAATTTATAAATTTGTCTCGTATAGATAGTGCCTGCGTTGTTGCGTTTTCTCCGAGCTATCCATCTTTTGAAGCAAACGCGACCGTTTTTCGTTAAAAACTGCTCGCAAGTGCGCGTTGGTTCTAAAAATGACTCATCGTCGCTCTTCGCTTACCCGCGCTGCGCCTCGCTCAAGTGCGCGACGGCCTTAGAGGCCGCCACGCACTTGAGCGACGCGAATCGAAGCGAAGAGAAGTTTCTTCATTCAATGTATTCTTATGTGAATAGTCGCCTCGTTGCTCTGCTCTTCGCTGCTCCAAAGTGCGCGTACACACACAATAATACATTGAGCAAAAAAACTTCTCTTCGCCGCGCTTCGCTTCGGTTGGTGAATTGCGCGTTGGCCTTAATAATTCTTCTGTTCTCCAATGATATTAAATTTAGTTGATGTAATATTTGGTGATAATAATTAGTACAATCAATATTAAACCTTCTGCACAGAATGACAATGAACTTTTTTTGAACCGATTCTATTAGTCTGACATGCACATCATACAATTCCATATATATATATATATATATATATATATATATATATATATATATATTGTGATCGTACTATAGCATTGTAAAGTAATATACAAGAATCGATTTTTTAATAATGATGCTGATATGATCATTAGGTAACAATTTACAATGGTATGATATACCTAAATCCTTGATGGATGATTTTGCTTCGGTTATCATGCCATTTATATGATAATTAAAATAATGTATTGTTTTATTTCTTATATTCATTGTATCAGATATCGGCAACCTAAATACAGCCATCCAAATATTTTTTTACAGCCCGCGAAAAAATTTCGTGCGGTCTGTGAAATGTAAAAAAGAATCGACTACGACTTAATTTTTATAAAGTGTTTTTACTTAAAGTGATATTTAGCCCCACAAAAAAGTAAAGTAAAACTGTGTACGCACACATATGGTTAGTAAATGTTGGTAAGTGTATGAACAATTTGGTATTAAATGCGGCAACTTTTGTTTAATTTAATCGACTTCGTGTCTTGAAGTTTGCAAATAAAAACAGATTGTCGTACTGAGTAATATAATAAACTCTGAAGATATATACACCTATTTGTTATTAAGAAGCAAATAAGGACTTACTTTATGCTTAACCTTTTTGTCGTCTTATACATATATTTTCGTCTTAACTCTTCTTCCATTTTCTATCCATTTTCTGCAGTTCAGGGCCGGCCCGAGCTATAGGCGCACTAGGTGGTCGCCTAGGGCGCCAAAATTTAGTGGCGTCACAGCATCAGTTAAAGACTTAAAGGAAATATTTATAAATTATTTTAATTGCGATATATATTCAACTCATAACTTTTATTTCATTAAGGAAAACAAAACAATTTTATTAGATATTTAACTCTTATTTCTCGACATAGTCCTCTTCTTTCCCGATACACTGTTGCCATCTTTCCGATGGCTCCCTGATTCCCTAGAAGGTTTTTAGTTGTTGCAGCTTCGATAGCAACATTATAGAAGTTAAAATTCTTGCCTTATAGGTGATCTTTCAAGGAATCAAACAGGTAAAAATTACATGACAAATCTGGGCAATAAAGCAGATGTAGTAAAAATTCCTAATGTTGGAGCAAAGCAGTGCAGACTGAACTCGGTCGACTTTCTGTTCAAGTGGCAGTAGTATGGGAACCCAGCGAGCCCTGACTTTGTTAAACAGCAGTTTATCATGAACTATAATAATTGTTGAAAAAATATCAACAATAGTTCTTATTGTCATTCGCCGATTTTCACTAATTCTCGCACATTCTCTATTATGGTTTAGAAAATTTTGAACCAGGTGTAAATATAAGTTGGATAAATATGTTTCCCCAAACCGTGAAAAATTTGAGATAATTTTACCCTTAGGACGGAGGGTTGCTTAGGCATTTACAGACAAAAATTAATGGGATTCTGGGAAAGAGATGATTTGTTTATGAAATTGTTTCTGTCTCGAACGAGTCGAAAATTTTTTTTAGCATAGTTTCTATTTTGTTTTTGTCTACCCAGGGGCGCCAAAATTGAAATATGCCTAGGGCGCCAAATAGTCGTGGGCCGGCCCTGCTGCAGTGAAATTTTGATTGTCCAGTAAACTGGTGACATGGTATCGATCTCTTTGTTTCCCGTAGTCAAGGCAAGACATCCTTCTGAACTAATTGGATAGCAACTTAATAAAAGTAATTCGCATCAGTATCAGATTCAATGTGCCTGCAGAGTTAATCAGTGTCTATTTGAGTGTATTGTTAACTAAGTCTAAGAGGTCGACAGAGGCTGCACATCGACACCATGTGCGCAGACCAATTATGGAACTTAATTGGTTTTACTAGTCGGAAACAGAAGTACAGACCGACAGAGGCATACTGGTACCACGAGATGTGACTGAAATGAGATGTTCATCGCTATCGATGTTCCGAATGAGAACTTCGGATAGGATAGATTTGTGAGATGAACTTTTGCGTTACCACTGGCTTATGAAGATAAATCAAATTATTCAGTTGCCGATTCTTTTATTAAATCAAGTGTATAAGTTTTCCTGTTTTATAATAAATACATGTTCTGTTATTTTAAAATCCTTTGTTTAGTGTGATGTATTTACACACTGATAGTAGGATTTTATAGAATACAAACAACTTTGAACTTTACGAGAGACAAAATCTTGTTGGCTTGACTAAAACAATAATATATTGCACTAGCGTTATAAATCAAACAAAAATAATGCATACCACCTTATCTCAACAAGATTCGTACAATCCTACTCATCAAAATATATATTGCCACCCAAATAACTTACGTATCATTTAACACTTCAAATTAGTTAATACTTCCAAATAATTACTATTGTGTTGTGTACCAATAATTTAAATTAAACAATAATTATTCGAGTGTGGAAATCTTCAGAGCATAAAATTCTTATTTTTGTGGTATGGTATGACTAGCGAATGAAAGTTGAGGTTTAAATTATTTTATAGATGTGGTTTCTTTTGAAACGCTACAGAAGAATAGAATTGTACAAAATATTCAGGCATGAAATTTTTACATGAACCCATTTAAATATTGGACTAGGAAAGCACACAAACACATTACTATGTCTGGCTGAAAATAGATGGTCGACTAGGGTAACTGAATATCAAAACAGGGGTGCGTTTAAAATATTTTAAACATTTTTCGTATGTGTTGCTTATAACAAAATATTTTGATCTTTAAACTATTTAGTTTGGCAATTCTATGAAATATGATTATTTTTAATTTCCTCTAACAGTAATTCCGACAGGGTTGCTTACACCTGAGACGAACGAACTAGAATTTGCGGTATTAATTTTTTTAAATACATCCCCGAATCCTGTTGCTAAGGTCATTTTAAATACCTCTTCTGTAACGGAGTACATAAGGGTCAGTTTCCTTTCAAATCAAATATAAGGAAATATTTTCAAAAGAAACCACATATATTAAATAATCTAAACATCAACTTTCATTCGCTAGTCACAGTATACCAAAATATTTAAATTTACATCTTTGGTAACCGAGTAAACTTCATTTAATGGCACTGTACTCATTATAGAATCTGCCAATTGGCCGTTATAAAGTTTTATGGCACTTGCGGTTAAGGTTCCTGGAGCCAGGTAGATTTTTCTGTCCTGGACCGTACTCGAAATTTGCGTTCACGAAGTTTCCTAATTATGTACTTTTAAATCTGTATTAAAGTAATATTGCGTTTAGATTCTAACATCAATAAGTTGCTTCCTAATTGTGTACTTTTAAATCTGTATTCAAATAATAATACGTATAAATATATTTCTTCTAACATCAATTTACAAATTTAAAACAGATTAAAATATTTTAGGAATTACAATAAATGCAAACGTAACTTTTAAATACAAAGAATTTTAAAATTTTTATTTTTGATGTACATGCAAAAACTTTTTTCTGTGTTGACAGAGTCATCAAAACGAAACGTCGTTTCTGTGCTTGTTTCAGTAGTGTTTGTATAAAATTGTGAATATGTACAGACCCTGGGATTTTGTTTTATTGTCTTAGTTTTATATAGGTAGTTTCAATTTCCAAAATTTACACAAAAATTCAGTATGATTTTTTGTAATACGGCTCATTGCCTTCAATTTCGAATAATTTTTGAGTCCTGACCACTACGATGCCCAACCCTCCATAAAAGGTTGTAAACCCTGCATAAGATAGTTTCATAGATCGCTTCCTCCAATTATAAGTATACGTTTATTTCAAAAAATGAAAATTAAGTATAACGTTGTTGAACACCACTTCTACATTTGGTAATTGGTGTGACAGATAACTAACATTAATTTTTTATTAAATAATCACATAAATACTAGATTTATTTTTACCGTACCCTTATATTAAGTTTACTTAGTTACCAAAGACATGAATTCAAAAATTTTGGTATCAAAAAATCAGAATTTTATGCTCTAAAATTCTATGTACACAGTAGGTACCTCATAAAATATTACAGGCATACAATATTTGAAAAAAAAAACTGTTTTCCCATGTTAAATTATAAAGATTGTTTGGAACACCCGAAATGTTGTTTCTATATATTTTTATTTAACAAATATAAGAAATACATTTCATAATGAGTCATGATATTCTTGAAAACAAGTGACACAAAGCCCGAGTTTATGTTAACATTCTTCGATGATAAATGGTTTGCTTTCTTCTCTTCCCCTGTATCGTACACAACCTGCATATTTTACGCTTCATTCGTTGACTTCCTCGATTTTTCTTATATTGGACTAAATTTATACTACAGCCAATAATAAACATACACATATAACTTATTAATATATTCGCTAGCAAATCGAACTGAAAATGTCAGTACAATATAAAATACTCGTCGCTTGTACCACTCTGATGCTCTAGGAATAATAAGCCGTAAATCGCCCATATCCCATTTGCGTGGGCAGTTTACGAGTGCAAGTTGAGTGGGCAATTTGATTGGGTTGTTTGTATGCTTTTGGATGAACCGATGGATAATTAAATTAGATTAGGTTAAAGCGTTAAACTGGACTGGCAACTCAAATTTAGCATGTGACATCTAGCGAAAAAATTTAAAACTATTGATAGACACATACCAGGTTTATACTATATCTAAAATTCGGGCGTAGTTCTCAAAAAAAAATATATTTTCGCGGTACGAAATAAATTTTCCCTTCATATTTGACAATTGTGATCAAAAAACAACTTTAGGTGTCATTCGGTATGTGTCTTTCTTCCACCAATTTAGCGTGCGACAACAACGCCGCCATCGGTGATTTGAGTTGCCAATAGACAACTGGGCGACAGTTAACTAAGGGCAATCGTTATTTGAGCGACAGAAACTTTACGCTTATAAGTCGTACGATAATTTATTTATTTATTTATTTTTTAATAACTATTAGTAAACCTTAGCTAACTTAACGATCTATTGCATATAACGTCGCCTTAAATCGTGTTAAGTACATCCTCCGAAGCCAAAAAGGCTTACACTTACATTGTATAATTTTTTTCTACTACCGAAAACAATTTTATAAAATTTTAACGATTTAATACGAGCAGTAGGTACTGTGTACATATAAGATGTTGATACCAAATGATGGTAACAAAAGATGTTTATTTAAAATTTTTGCTGATTGTTGTCATTTATTTAAAGAATTTCATATATCATTTATACTGTCGCAATTATAAAAATGCTACTTATTTTGGAAAACATAAATTTATGAGTAGAATAGTTCATTAACAAGTCAGATTTTGTTTAATATAAGTAACTGAATGTATTCTATTTCTAATAGTAGATAAAATACCCTGGACCAATATACAAAAAAAAAATCTTAAAATTTTATTGATGCACAAACCTGAGTTTAGCTAGTTGGATTACATGAGTTAAACTATCAGGAATCCATTCATCACAACTAACTAACCATGGTGTGTTACGAATGAATTTGTTATTTAAATATCTATTATGATTTATCATATATTCTTATTTTACACCGAATAAATAGTTTTATAAAAACATGGTACATTTTACAATTCGCTTAGTCATTTTGAAAATCAGAGAGCGTTTTATAAAAGACAAATTTGATAAACTATCTACGTACGATATATACACTTTACCCTACCAGATAACAAAAATTACCCGGTCCTGTACGTTGTAAAAATATATAAATAATGCATACACGGCGGTTTTATAATTTCAAAATGCTGAATTTATTATAGTAAAATATTAAATTATATTAAATTCAACATGTATGAGTGAAATTATTAAATTAGTTTCAATTAGGTGGAACAACAATCAATAATCTATTAGCGTAAACGAGCATCATATGAAATTTCATCTTTTTGCATAAATCACTTTATGTATACATAATCTCTAAACATGCCAGCAATTTAAATGTTTGCAGCTTGTGTATACATTACGATAACTTTATTAAATCCGGCCTTAATTGACTTTATGGGATGAGTATAGCAGCGTTTTATTCATACATAAAAATCCACTTCAACAGTTTTTTATCTCTCCCATCATCGCAATGACTTTTACGTTCAAGTTTAATATCAAATGTGATTAATTATTATACTAGCATTGGCACAAGCCACAAACCTTTTAAAAATATTTTAAAATAAAAATGCTTCGCAAGCGAATTTATTCTTTAGTGCAAATTAAAAAAATATACATATATGTATTTTGTTGAGAAGAATAATAATTCTTGTGATTACAATATTTTAAAAAAATTATTGAGCAGATTTGCATAAAATAATACATTAATGAAACATACAAAGTACGCATACTTTTCATATAAATAAATAAACATGCCACATAAAAATATGTAAAAATATAATGAGTCTGAATTATTAAATTTATAGAACTTTGTTGCTTAAGTAAAATTAAAAACTAAAAATCAATTTATAAAAGGATATGTTAATGAGATGAGAAAATAATTTAAGAACTTCATAATTTACATGAAGAAGAAGGTTTCAATAATATTATTTGTAATTCCTACGGGAAATCCGGATTCATTCTGTCCATTTGAAAGTATGTTCAAAATGGTAATCCTTGGATTTATTCGTCCCTTCAATTGACAGGTTTTTAGAATGAAAAATATAGGAACAATTCTGTTTTCCATTCGAAAACGGTCGATATATTAAAATTATTTTGTTCTTTTAATTTTCGAAATTGTGGTACATTTGATAACATTTTAAAAATCTTTATTGGAAATTCAAACAATTTTAATTCATTACACATTTTGCCTGATAATTAAAAACAAGCCAAATCTAGTTACGCAAATAAAACAACAGGATTCATTACTCATTACTGGATGTGCTAATTTGCTTTTATTCGCAGATTTTGGTAATGATGCTATATTTCTTCCATCAGAACGCCTACCAGAGGTTGGGATGAAAAAAGTGTCGGTATTTATGTTAGTAATTTCAATGTCATCTTAAAATCATATATTACAACAGCGGGAAGAGACTCGCATATGTAGTTAATGGTATTAAAGTTTTACGGATTTTTTTTATTCCAATTTTTTAACTAAGTACTTCATAATTTCATGGTAATATTTCTCCGCGTCGAATAAAATTAGAACTACGTTTATGTGTTACCATTGACAGCAACAAGCTATCCGCCCTGCTTTATATTATTAATTTAGAATATTTCATTCTTTATACATACTTTTTAAAATCAAAAACTACCAGATGCTCTGCGTTAACATTGTGTATTTGAGAAGTATAATTCTAAATATTTTTTTTATGATTATATGCATGAAGCTTGAAATGGGCAAGTTTTTGTTTGATGAAAAAAATATTAATACCTACATAATTTTTTTGGGATGACCGCATTTGTAATGGAACAATGAATAATTATATCAGATGTGTTATATACACATATGAAAAGATGAAGAAATTCAAAATAAACCTACACCAGCAATAATCAAGAACGTTTTAGAATCTTAGGTATGTCTACTATTATTTTATACATAGTACTATACTTGTACTTGTACCTGTAAAATACGAGTAAGTAAGTACAAGTAAGTTTTATCTTAATAGTATATTATGCAATGAGTTTATAATGATAGTTCTTAATACACGAGCTTGAAATTTTCAGCACAAGCCATGGCGAGTGCCGTAATTCATGCGAGTGTATTAATAATCATTAGAAACGAGTTGCATACACTATTTCTTCTACGACTATTCATAATAATTTAAAAAATATACTATAAACCAGTAAATTGGTTATAAAATTCATGAAACTGATGTTGCATATACTGTTTTTTCTAAGACTATTCATAATAATAATAATAATAATAATAATAATAATAATAATAATAATAATAATAATAATAATAATAATAATAATAATAATAATAATAATAATAATAATAATAATAATAATAATAATAATAATAATATAACTATGAACCAATAAATTGGTTATAAAATTTCACATATATCATAATGATAATGTGTATCGAAATGAAAAGAAAATCTGTATTATAATGAAAATCTGTATCGAAATGAAAAAAAATCTGTACCATAATGCTAATCTGTATCGAAATGAAAATCTGTATCTTAATGATTATCATTCAAGTACAGACGACACATAGGTACATAACAGGTATATTAAAGCATAGGAGTAGAAAAAATAATTTATATTTCATAAAAATACATTATCAATAATTATAGAGTGGAAAATATTAGTTAAATAAATTTAGTGCAATAATATTTCCAGTAAAATTTAATAACTAACTTTATTTACACATATGTATTGCCTAGTTGTTCATATGTTTGTACATGTGACATGTGTTGAAATCATTTTATGAATTAGGGATCAATTTTAACAAGAGAATTGGCACATCACGACCTAGAAATACGTAAATATGTATGCAGTTAGCTGTAGTACATACATGTAGTTTATAAATATTTTTTCTGAAGCTTATTTGAAATCCATATACCTATATGATATTTGCTCATGACGTACTTATTTATTAAGAATAAATATAATAACTGATATATTTACGTGTTTGATTTGATTATTGTTCATATAATTTATATTGCTAAATATATTTGATTGCAGATTAATGTGATTAAATATTAAAATATTTTCATAATATATGTACATTACAGGAACTTCGCTTGTCAAATGGCAAATTATAATGTATGATTGATTTATTGTTTGATGTCGTTCTAAATTATTACTAGTTACCGATTACTATAATATGAACATTATTGCAGCGAATGAATTTTATGTGTTTATTTAAATGGAAAACTAAATTTTTGTTAGATATTTGGATAATTCGAAGAATAATAATAAGGAGATCATTACTAAGATATTTATACATTAGAGATTTTTTAAAATTTTAATGGTACACCGACAACTGGGTCATTAGTACCCGGTACAGTTTTATTATATAATATACATTATATATAAAATGTTATATTTATTGTGTATTGTCGTGGAATCCTTTAATTGGGTTACTGTTGGCTTCCCAAACACCAAATAAAGTAAAATAAAAGTATGTTATGGCGTTTATATACATTCTAGTAAATCGATTTCATGTAGGTAGTTGATCACATTGTTCAGGGTAGTAATGTCATTACCAAGGGCTTCGCTCATGGTTGGTGGAATATTATTGTTTCTTCTTTAGCTGTACTATTTGTAATAGGATGTGTTTGACACCTATTGAAATGTTGCATGTCGTGCAAACTGGTGGGCTCTTTTGTTAGAATATATGTTCATGTGTTACTCTAGTACGACCAATTCACAGTCAAGTAATTTTTCTTCTTTCATTAATGTATTAGGAAGATTGATAATTTATATCTTGCTAATATTCAAAAATATTTAGTATGAAAGTGTGTGATGAACTGCTGGAAATATTAGTAATTTTTTCTTTATTCAATTAATACACCTAGATTTAAGGTCTAGCCGTCTAAAGGTTTAAAATTTAGAAGATCTATGTACGTATTTTTATTTTAAGTAATTATATATTAATTTATAAGTGATTGAATAATTAAAATTCCAGAAATATTTAAAATAATTCACCCGTAAGTGAAGGAGGTATTCTACCGTATTTTTATATCCTTTTCCGATAATATATAAAAATCTAGGAGTGTTGGTAAAAACACGATTTTAAAATTCGCGAGATATGATTTATTGAATGTCTCAACATTATCAGTGACGTCACAAGCCCGTGTTTTTTATGCATCTCAAACAATTAATTCTAGGGGTATCTGCATTGTCAGAATTAGTCATATATTTTCATTTATTTTTATTAAAACTTCTTTCCCTTATCAAATTAATTTGCAATTAATATAAAAATGAAGCAAATGTTTAAATAAATAAAAAAATATTTGAAATAAATGTATATCATGGAAACAATCTGAGAATGTTGTTATTACGGCATGGCGCTACTTTTGCCAGGATTCTGAATACAAACAAAAACAACAAATAGCGGGTATAGTTCGCTCTAACTTATCTGAAATTTTACAAAAATAATCGATTCGGGCCAGTGACATTGCGTTTACAATAATTATTTATTTTTAAATTAACAAACTAATATTTAGTAATTTTTCTTTTTACTAAAACACTTACTTTAAAATATGCTACCTTATAATTTTTTTTAAGACAGATCAAAAATTCGAAATTTACTCGGAATTATATAGGTAAAAGAAATACTTTATAATACTCGTACAATAACGTGCAAATAAAATTTGCTCTCACAAAATGGTTTTATACTTTTCTTTACACCCTCCTACACAAAATATATCATCATGGTTGCACTTTTATTGTTTTTATAAGACAAATTACATAATAATTGGAGTGACGACAATAACATTATTGCTTTCGAGCTTGCTGTACTGAACTTGCGTACTAGTTCAAATCCCATGCTTTTGTTCATTCATGACTTTATTTTGATTGTTGATTAATAATATTTTTTAGCTATCGGTAACATTTCTCTTGTTTGTTGACATACTTTTACAATCGAATGGAAAATTTGGGAAACTGAATTAGGAGGATATGTATGCGTTAACCATTCAAGATCCTGAAACCTGAAAGATAGGTATTATCCATCTGTAAATGCCGAAGCGTTGCAACGAATTCTAAGTGAAATTGCTTCTCTCATTACAGTGTTCTGCTTCTGAATGTACGATGTCATTAGAAGTAATGAATCTTTCAAAACATCTTCCTTCGTACGGGTGTAGTTTCTAAACGAAATATAATCGTCAAGAATGGTTAAATAAACAATGTATAAAATAACGATTAAATTATTAAGAAAATTTAATTTAAACTGAAGCAGAATAATTATGATTATGTTCGTCGGAAAACATAGTTAAAGTCTACTTTTGATGACAAATGCTCTTCAGGCCGTGCGCTTTGTGTCCAGCTGATATACCGCGCACTAGGCGTCCAGGCCGCCCATGATGACCACGAAGTGTACTTACAGTAAATTGGTTAAAGCGTTAAGTGCACTTCTTCGCATTTACCAATTATTAAATGGCAATAAAAGTAAGGGTGGCCAGGCGTAACACTTAAATATTTCTTGCAATATTGCAGTTTAAATACCGTGCTTGCTTGACGATTCTCAAAGTATATTGCTTACTTTTTATTATCAAAAAATCTCAAAATTTATATTGTGACTTTTTTCGCAGATTAAATATAGTTCAGCTATTTACGACAACATCTGAAGAATATAGTAATAACAATAAGAAAAACCAAATTTCTACGTAAAATATGACTTTAACTGCCATTATGTTGGCACTGAAGTCGTGCATCTCAAAATAATCAACGATCTCGTTCCAGAACGTTTTAATACATTTTTATTTCTATATTTTTTACATTATAAGCCAAGGTTTCAATATCTCAAGAAACAAGTATACCAGCACACTATTCAAACAATAGGGCCATCTACTTCATTTTTACCATCCGTCACCTTTAGGTAAGGAAGATATTGTCTTTGGTTAAAAAATTCAATGGTGAGCTTTAATAAATAAGCACGTTTTAGAGTCTCTAGAATACGACTTTACTCTTTTTCTCTGATGTCTGTATGTTTGTGTGTATGCATGTGCGTGTGTGTGACAAATATTTCTCTGTCGACAATTCCAACACTACAATTATAAAAATTATAATTTTTTCGTAATCCTCTTCTTTAAATCCAATGAAGAGCTGATTAGATATTAGTTATAAGTGGCCCATCGAAATTGCCCTCATTTGAAGATTTTGTTTTTCTTGAAAAAAAAAACGCTGTTAAATATTTTATTCATATTCAATACATAGAATTGAAAGAAGGTAGTGTACTGGATATATAGAATCTTTCACAAGAAACTTTCTGTATAGAATTTTTATAAAATACATAGTACTCACAGAAGGTAATGTGCTGGCCACATCAGAGTCTTTATATTATATTTGAAAGTACTCCATTTTTGAAATACAAATGTGAAATATGAAGGTGTTTTTCATTAAATTTAAACGAAATTCGAGTTTTTAAATTTATCAAATTTTAGAATTTTACCGATACGATGAAGATATGACAGTTCGAAATAATGAGATCGTTGTGACAGTTGTTTGGTAGACTGTGTGAGTAAGAGTCTGTTTACAAACAGTATATGTCCGAAAAATATCGTATTTTATTGATGTTATTATTAGTTTTCTACATTGTTTATAGTTTTATTTTACGTGTCTGCAAAAGGTAATAACACAACCAATGTCAGACAACTATCAAAAGGATATACAAGAATCAACTTACAGTTCATCAATAGGATGCATACAGCTTCCACTTTGCAATAGATTCTTGAGAAGTGTCGTCATTTAAATCTGCGACACACTGTATTAAAAAAAATGCTAACCATTTCTTAATTTTTCTCTTCTATTGTACCGTAAGTTATAATAGATATTAAGATAGTTGCACATAGTTGTATATTTTACAATAGTAGAATAAACCGTTGTGCAATTCTGCAAGAATGGTGTAGGTTTAGGTTTTCATCACGTGCGATGTCTAACCGCCCTTACTTCTACTGCGAGTGCGTTACTTGCTTTTTAATCATTGGTAAATAGCTGGCTGGGGTGACTGCTTGGTTGTTCGAGATTCTAGTCGCGTCCGCCTTCGTCGCGTTATCTAATTTTCTTTAACCCAGAGTTTCTGAAATATTTTTTGCCGTGTAACTGGTGTAGGATTTTTTGAATGTTAGCGAAACCTTTACCACACATACAAAAAATTACGACATACATTTATCTTATACTCTGCATCATATTTATTTTATAAATGGTGAACTAAATGGCTTTAAAAAAATAATATTTTATTAAATTTCAAATTTACTTAATCATTTTATTTCACGGAAGCCATTTTTTTGGAAAATGTATTTTATGAAACAATTTTCTAAATATTATCGATATATGAAAGTGATCTGGGCGCACAATCAGTCGTTTATATTGTTCAATTAGGCCGTAACATTAAGCTAGTAGTCAGTGTGTTCAAATAAAAAATTAACTCGGAGTAGGCCACGAACAAAGATACTGTACTAATTTAAAAGTATTTAATATCAATTTGACACGATATATTGTCAAGTTATCTAAAGAAATCAAAGCGTTTCTTCTTGAATCTTGTATTAGAAATGGATATAAATTATAAAACGGCGAATGGCAGTATTCTTTTGCTGCCTTTGCAATGAATTTTAGGAAAATTACATATTCATTTCCACGACTCGACTTTTGAATTAAATAATGGTTAGACATAAGTACGTTCCGCTGTCCATAGTCTACTCTGAGTTAGTATTTTTTTTTCAAAAACATTGTAAATGTTGTCGCTATATATTTCTTATTTATGTTTTTAGTGTGATTAGTTTGAATTATGATTAAAAATATCAAAGAAATAACAAACTGGAACAATATGAACTCCACTTGCGAACAAATGTAATTATATGCAAAATAACCTATTTTATTTAATATTAATCTGATGTCATGTTTATATGAAAATATGTGTGTGTGTGATTCAATTTATGTATTTATTTAATTATACACTGCCCAACAGAAATACATCCAATAATGGGGCAGGAAAAGTAGACATAGTAAAACAACAATTATAAAATAATAGGAGTACAAAAGTTACACATTTATATTACATTTCTTTCATGGTAAGTGTTTTGAAGCACTTTGGTTTGTGGAGAAAAACCTCAACATTAGCGAATTTAGATTGGTAAATATGGCACATACGGTGAATTGGAGACTTAAAGCGGATATTTGTACGTGGTGTAGGTAGGTAAAACGTATAAGAGGTCCGAATAGTAAAGAAAGAAGTGTGAAAACAAATGAGACTAAGGCATTTAGGATCATCTACTTCATCATGAATCAATTTGCAGAGGTGTTGAACAGCAAGAAATTCACGATGTTCAAACAAGGTGTTGAAGTTAAATTGTTTAAGTAATTCTAAGTAATTTAAGAAACTTTTTTGTAGACTGTCAATGCGGTCCTGATGATGTTTATAAATAGGATTCCATATAGTTGAGCAGTATTCTAATTTCGAACGTACAAAAGAAAAGTAAAGGGAAATAATAGAAGAAGTGTCATGGAAGGAGCGCGTATTGCGAATAATGAAACCTAACATTTTGATAGCAGATGTGTATATACGGTCAATGTGATTATTATTAGTTTACTATCAAATGTTACACCGAGATCATCAATTACGGAACAACGCGATAAAATAATATTGTCAATAGAATAATTGAAATTTAAATGTAAACTTTTTCTGGTGTATGACATTACATAACACTTGTTCTTCTATGCGATTATAAAACGGATGATTCAGTAGGGAAAGGGTTATGTTGTGCCGTTATCACAAAATGAAAGAAGGGGAATGGCGCATCGAAAATGAAGAAACACTATATTTGCTTATTATGTTTACTTTGATCACTACTTAGATTACGAATCGCAGCCCGAAGAAACACGGCTTTTGATAACAGCCAAGCATTTGTATGTCTTTAAATTGAGGATTATTTTTTTTACAAAATATGCTAATATGTTTCATTAAATCCGTTAACCAGGAACTACATAAACAAAAAACTTACCTAGTAGGTAATTATTATTAAAAACTGTAAATTTTCTACATTAATCTACACGAACACGCACACTCGCACGTATAAGCACATGCATAAATGCACACGCACACAAAATTTCACTGTTGTTAAGTATCACATTAAATATACATAAGATTATAAGTTAGTAAAGCTAAATATTCGCCTATGAATATGTAAAATATCACAGGTGTTCTGTTAGTCAGTTACCTGCGAGCAAGCAGTGACGTCCATGTCACAGATTTTTCATCAAATGATCACTATTATGAATCTTATTTGACGTAACGTCACTTCAATGATTTTGATCAATTATTTAAATAGGATAGGTCCTAATTATGTCAATTCAAAACCGACATTGTTTATTAAAGTTTATGATTGAGAATAAATAAGTAAGTAAAGAGTTAATACATTTTAAAGATAGATATACTTAAGGAATATTAATATTCTTTCGATGATAAAAACTTTGTGACAAAGAAATACTGTTCAAACATACAAGTATTCATGTAAGAGGATAAGATACTTTGTGAAAAGTTTTTAAGTTGTAAAATATACATAAATCAGTAGAAACAAGTAGGAAGCTAATTTAGGTACTTACTAAACCAAATGATTGTGTTCGATTTACAAAGTTAAGAAATAATAACCCTTTATCATTGAAAAGAAAAAAATGGAGTTTTTTTATGGCGAAAATCAAATATGAGTTCCATTTAAAAAAGTATAGTGCAAGTAAGTTTGTATTGTATCTTATAAATTAAGCGTCATAATAATAATTGGTTATCTCTTTTTCAGTATCTCTTAAGTAGTTATAATAAAAATTATAGGTCGCGTTTTTTATTTAAAAAGGAGACTCACATTTTTACCTAGGATGAACTGTTGAAGAGTTACGTTAAAAAATAATTAACCGAAATAACAATTTATGAAATTTAATTTACATAAAAGTATGAAATATTATGCATTTAATATTTAGCCTACTAGCTTTTATTACTTATTACAGATGGTATTCGTCGTGGCATAGAAATAAGTGATATTTCGATGAGTTTTAAAAAAAAATTGTTAACGATTTCCTATAAATTTTCATTTTTTCATCCAGCGGTTCAAAAATTTGAATTAGGCATATATTTTATATCATGTATTATACAATTACCAATAGCGGTTAGAGAGTTACAGCTTAGTAATATAATATTTTAAACATCTGCAAATCGGCCCATTTCTCACTTTTTCATCAACCACTTCGGGACGTATTAAATACGTAATATTGTTTATTTTTAACCGTATCGAAGATAAAAAATTGAGAAATGAGCCGATTTTCAGATGTTTAAATTATTAGAAGAATTTTATGTGAGTTTGATCCTTGTAACTCGCGAACTTCCCATCGGTAAATATCGTGTAATACATGTTATGAAATAAAATTTCATAATAATTTTAAATATTTAAACCGCGCTATCCCATTTTGAATCATGTCAGAGTTGTGGATAAAAAAAAATTAAAATTTGTAGGAAATCGTTGACAAAAATAATTGAAAAATCGTCGAAGTAATACTTAATTCGATGCCACGGCGAATATAGCATATTATAAGTAGTAAAAGCTATTTATTATTAAATATTGAATTCCTAATATTCCATATTTTTGTGTAAATTAAATTTCTATCATAAATTGTTATTATAATTAATTATTTATAATGTAAATCTTTGAGAGTTCAATCCGAGGTAAAAGAATATAAGAACCCTTTTTACCTCGCTAAGAGAGGTATTGAATTCATGCTAAAAATCGCATATCCAGATTTTAGTGAATAAGCACGTTTTAAGGTCCCTAGAATCCGATTATAACATTTTTACGGTGAAGTCCGTATGTGTGGGTGGATGTGTGTGTGGATGTGTGTGTGGATGTGTGTGTGGATGTGTGTGTGGATGTGTGTGTGTGTGTGTGTGTGTGTGTGTGTGTGTGTGTGTGTGGATGTGTGTGGATGTGTGGATGTGTGTGTGTGTGTGTGTGTGTGTGTGTGTGTGTGTGTGGATGTGAGTATGGATGTGTGGATGTTTGATCCACGATTTCTCAAATACTATAAGATTTAAGACATTTTTAACTACGGATTCCTCAATCTAACTATAATGGGAAGAGTTGATTAAGTTTTGGTAACAATTGGGCAACCGGAAATGTAGTAGTATTAAAGAACGTTAAATTCTTTATTTGATAAATATAAATTCATTATTATATCTTCTATAGATTTAGAGACAAAGAAATACATATAAAATTATTTGATGTAAAAATTCTCAGATCAAACTACTTCAAGGCAAAAAATTCAAATGTTTGTAATTGACACATAAATGTCACTGTCGAAAATATTTGTATGCCACTGTCAAAAATATTTACATCATTATGAAGATTATGAAAATAAAAAAAAGTCAACAACGCAAAAGAATTACGTAAAATTTCAGGATATTGAATATATAGAAAATGTATGTATTGTACATAATTTATATTAAAATAGCCCGTAGATTTTGCAAATATATGTGAGAATTATTTTGTAGTGAGACATGAATATATATATTTGCATTTAAAAATATTTTTCCTTTTATGCGTACAACCAGGTAAAATATCTGGCGAGAGGTTATGTGCGGGCCACATTAGATTTTTTGTATAGAAAGTTACGAGTTACACTTTTTGTAATAATTACTTTTTACCTAGGAAATACTAGAAAAGAGATATTGTCAAAAAACTGATTTTGACCGCCATTTTTCCTATATGGCGGAGCGAGCGGCAGCGCCCCAAGGTCGCAAATTTAATATTTAATTCCGGATATGAAATTGTAACCTGCAAATATCTGGGATTTTTTTCCTAGCAAATATGATTTTGTCTTCCTATTACTTGGCGTATAAGTAATCGCATCAAAGTAGTTTTGGTTCACATAGGTACTTGATATTCTACTATTGACCGTTCTTCCTAGTTAATATCCATTTCCCAGCTATCTGCATGCACAGTTAGTGCGACATTTTCCAACTTCACAATTCGATTCCTCCAACGTGGTGGATTCATTTAAATGCGGCTAACAAGCAAGTTCCGTTGTCCGGGAAACCTGGGTCACTAGAGTGCGGATTTCCTCTCGAAATCTCCCTCACAGAGAACACTCTGTGTTCATTATTCAATGTACTGGATAGTATTTCATGTAAGCCTTATAACTGCTCAGAGTGGTAGATTTAATAATAAAGTTGGAAGTTCAAATTATAGTTTTGTTAATTCGATAAGAACTCTAATTGATGAAAGGGAAAACAAATTTAGAGTATTAGAACCACTAACTGGTAATAATTTCATTACAAATTGTTATGATATCTTGGTCAATTTATTTCTTTCTCATATTGAATGCAACTTATTGAAACTTTTATAAATAAAATATTTCATCACGGCATATTACCTATTATTTAGTATGGTAACTCGCTTTTTACTTTACTGGCAGATTTCGGTACTGGCATCTATATCGTAGAGGACGTTAATTTTTGAAGGAAAATTAACTTCCAGGCTCAGGATCACTTTTCTGCGATTTTTGTGACTCCAATAATTCACAGTGCAATCTGTCAAACGAATCCATAAAATTACGCAAGGTAAATTTGTGTTTAGTGTAAAATGTCACCAAGTTTTATGGCTATTGTCAAGGCGGTTTTCAACACTAATATTTGCTACTTTATACAACTACTTTCCACAAAAGAAGTTTTATATAAAAAACTGATACCTATGACAAATTAATTACTCCTTACCTATTTAAAAGAATTCCACAAAGAAGAACCATTTCGAGCTTTTTTCTATTTCGGAATAATTGCACGCTTTTTAATGTTAGAATAAGCTTATTCATAAAAGATATTTGGTGACATTTTGTTATTTGGGATTGGCATGACTGAAATAAATACACAAAACGTCTACGAGTAGTCAACGGACAAAATAAAAAAATACAAATCACTGTCATCAACTAATCTGCCAAAAAGTATAAAGGAATAATGTAAAAGAAAGCTGAAACAGAGATAATAACAGTCCTCACAGACAGCTCTATTCAAGTACTCGTTGGTGTGGCCCATATCCGAATTTCTAACTCATGGTAGAATAGGTTTCCCTATTAACACCAAAATCTAATAAAATCTTGTAAATTTTCTAAAAAGTTAAAAGGGCAATTTTCATATTTTTGATGTGAAACATTTAATGGCGCGCTTATTCGAGAGTAAAGATCGACACACACTATAGCGACGCGAAGAGTGGCGAAGCGAAGCACAGCGAAGAGAAGTTTTTTTATTCAATGTATTCCTATGTGTATAGTCGATTCGTTGCTCTACTCTTCGCTACTCTAAAGTGCGTATACACATAATAATACAATGAATTAAAAAACTTTTCTTTGCCTCGCTTCGATTCGGTTGCTCAAGTACGACTCCAAATGCAAAACTCCTCTCGGCCAGTGGTGACTCGTCGGCCTCAACGCCTCGACTCCCACTTTCCTTGTGTATATTGGTGACCTCCAGCCAACTAAAAAGAAGCCTAGGGCAACAATACCTCCCGACAACTAAATCAAATTGTAAAGATGACATATTTGTTTTTACCAACAATACCTCCCGCGACTTACAAATGGTGATAAAGCAACAATACCTCTCGTCATTAAAAATGAGGCTAGATCAACAGTACCTCTTGCCAACTAAATCAACGTGTAAAAGTGACAAATTTTTTCGCTAAAAATACCTCCCACTAATTACAAATGGAAATAGAACAATAGTATCCTCCGTCAATTGAAAATTAGGATTGAGCAACAATACGTTACGCCAATTGAAAATTAGGATAGAGCACTTTACTTGTTTATATCAGTGTATTGGAATAAATTATTTGAAAAAGCAGTGTCGTTTCTAGCTAGACATAATTTTTAATACGTTGCAAATGTTTATGTAAAAAAATTCAGGATGACCTCAAATAAAATAAATACAGACCTAAAATCAAATATGTGCTCTCTTTATCATAATACCTCTTTTATTATAATAAAGCAGTGCAAAGAATGCACATTTTGTTTTTTTCATGAATGGATACAACACGTATAAAATTTTATTTGTATATCAAATTTGATTATAAAATTGTTACGAAACCTTGTCAACTTAATTTTTATTGGAATTATTCATACCCACTCCTACATGAAATGTGAATTGTAAACGAATGAAATTAAATTTTCGTAGTTTTTGTTCTTCATTACATGGCTTGGAAAGAATGCTCTCGTGATACTTTCTGTCGAGATTCTAACATTTTTTGCATATTTGTTCTCGTCTGACGAGTTGACAAATCTCACCCTGTTAGAATGACTTTGTTTTCATTCATTTGCTTTGTTGTCTTTATACTGAGTCCTGAAAGGCGCAATATTTGTTCCTGGCGTGTAATATCTTTTTTCATGTCAGAGAATGTCTACTCTTCTGGTGAAATGTTCCGTAAAACATTTTTTGTAAATGATTTTGTTTTTATTTAGTAGAGTTATTTTACTTTTACTCTTTTAATACACATTTTTTGTCAGATAAATTTCAAACCATAATAATAATAATAATTAATATATGTTAAATTAGCAATGGAATACGTTAATAAAGAGTATTTGCATGACTTGCTTTTACAATTAATGTTCCAATCATGTGTCATATGTTAATCTCGTTTTACATTAAGCAATACATTTATTGTTTAATTTATTGAGAATAATAAAAATTGTGTGGTTTCATATTGGGAACAGAGTTTAAAATTTAATTGAATTCGGAATACATACACTATAATTTATTTCTTTTTCCAGGCAATTATTGTCTGGCATAGAGGAGGCAGTAGGATCTGGAGTGGGAAATCCCGAAAAGGCAACAACTTGTACCAATTTTTTAATTCAATTTCTTTTAATTATTAGTTTGGTTACTTAGCTTTAGATAACAACTAAATGTACTTTTAATTAAAAAATCAAGTAACTAAAATATCAAAAATATATATGTTCCAGAAAATACCTTTCACCCCCATTTACCAACGGTTAGGCGTTAAGGTAATGGAAGCCAATAGCCAATAATTGAACGTATGTGTAATTGGAGCCATTTCTCTTCCAAATAATATATTGGACCGGTTTCACATTTTTCAAAAAGTGTTGTAAATGAAAGTTTATGCACGTCATAGATAATCAACAGGAAAACAGTTTGTCCATCACCTACTTTATATAAATAATCGTAGGTTATAATTTGCCACATGTTAAGCCGTATGAATTTTCACGTCACATTTCAGATCACGTGATTTAGTCAAAATATTACACAAATTTCAATAATTAATTATAAAATATTTAATGGATTTTCGTGATATAAATTTAATACATAGAAGACATTTAAAAATTTTTGCAGCAGCATTATTACTAATTCTTTGTAAGTTATAAACAAATATAGCATTTGTTTTCTTTATTGGAATAATAGCAGCCTCATCAACAGAAGAGGTATTACTTATAAATGAAGCAATAAATAGATTAACAACTTAAATATTGAGAAAACATAAAAAAGTTATATACATTGATTTCCAAATTGTCATACGTAAACAGAGTCATACGACTAAAACTAACAAATTAATTTTAATTAATAGCGTTTTTTTTTATATATATTTACTTTGACGAAACTAGGCTGCTGGCTATTATAATATATTAATATTGGCGAGCGTGCTTAGATGGCGTTCGTGTTGCTTATGTCCGATTCGATCAGCTACCTATTTGACTATCGCTCCATGGTACACGACTCCAGTCTCACCGCTACTTATGAAAAACTACGTCAATTTTCTTCTTTATCTTATGAATTATTCTTGTCAATGTGTGTGTGTTTTTTTTAGTAGGTATTATTTCGTAAATTCATGTGCTGATAATAGATAGTTTTCTTTTTAAATTAATTTTTCATAGTAGCAGTAGTAAAAAGTCATATTTGGATATGTAAAAACTTATTTTCTATTACTGACCTTGTTAGCATCCAGGACAAAAAAGTAACGAATTATGTATATGATTGTCATGCAAAACTAACAGAAATTATTTATTTTATTAATATTAATATTTGCTACACATTTATGATCATTTATTTAACCATAGTTTTTTTTATGAATGTTAGAAACATAAAACAGATGAAAACTGAAAATTCAAACAAACATATTTTGTTTGTACATCAAATTTCTATAATCACAATAACAACAGATTAATCTGTCAAAATATTTATTTAAATGTTGTCGGTAGAAGTAAAAAAAATATGCATTATAAGCATCGCGTAGATAAACCTTTTTAAATCTCAGTTGTACAACTTTCAATATTTACATATAGGCCTGATAAAATACTCGGTTAACAAGAAAAGTTTATTTCTTCAACTAATATTTTGAATAAATTCTTGCTAAAGAAATTGTAAAATGTGAAACGGACTTGTAAGTGTTATCAGGGAACTGCAAGAACGGGCTCATAATATGAAGAAATTTATAACAATTTTATAATAAGTTTTGCGTTTCTAATGTTAATACCGGAAGATGTTAAAAATGTTTACGAACATATAGTGTGATTGATAATTTTTAAATGTTATAAAAATGTCTTCAAGCTATTAAAAATGCACAGTTGTAATTCCTAACAGAATATTGTTGTCTTTAATTTTAGTTTCAGGTAACATATACTGAGTTTACATGCAGTTTTTAAACCGTTTTCAAAACGTTTTTAGTTTTGAAAACGCCATGTATACAGTATCAAAACGGTTTTCAGTTATCTCAAACCAAAACTAAAATTCACGGGTTTGATTTGGAAACTAGTTTCAAAACTACTCATGTAAACACTTAAAATTCAGTTTCGAGATTGCGCATGCGTATATAGCATGACGTTTCTGTCGCCTTGTGTTACTAACCTACAAATAAACTGACAGCTGTGTAGTTTTAGTGCGTAGTGCTACAAAGTACAAAAAATAATTGGAATAATAGCAAAACGAAGAATTTGGAGTGAAGAGGATCTGTTACTTACATCGTCCAAATGCGCATGCACCGAAACTGTTTTTAAATCAATCTGTAAACCTGTTTTGAAAATTGCATGTAAACAGTTTCGCGTAATTTTGACTGAAAACTGAAACCATTCTCAAAACTGCATGTAAACGTAATAATAGTAACTTTAATTTGAAAAATACATAAAAAAATATTTACAAAATTTATTTATAATTTCAAAATAACCTAAAATTAACAAATGTGTATATTGTCAATTGTTAATTTAATCTTCACTTAAATATAATTGTCAAGTATATTTAATTAAATGAACAAATTCGAATCAGTTTCTCTGTTCTTATGAAAATTAAATCATTGCTGTTAAAAAACGCGTAGCATTTTTTAATTTCATTAAATTTTCTACGGAAATAAATTTTAAGTGAAGATTAAATATCTTTATAAAACCGGCTCTTAGTTATGAAATAAGTACTTAAAAATAAACAGAAATATTTCTCACAAAATTTGTGAAAAATAAAATCTTAAATTAAATTTTAATCAAATTGGCAATTGTTTATATAAAGAGTTAACGTTAACTGCCACGGGAAGCAGGTATGCAGCTGCATTCTGGCGCCGTAGGCAGCAATGTTACATCTCACGATTTTCATTTTGCATAGTACACAAATTGTGCTTCTCAGATATCTTTCATTTAAGGCAGTTATGTTTCTCGGCGTTGTGGAGAACTGTTATATATTTAGCCAGTATTTTCGGATATTAGATTACAAATATATAATAATGAAAGCTTATGACGAAGTGAAACGTTATCAATTCGAAATAATATATGTATTACTTCGACAAATCAGAAACAAGGAAAAAATTAATATTATACTCGTACAGGGTTAGTCGCAGGAATTTACTTTCAAAGTCCGTTTGTTTGCAACCCGTTATAAATTACAACAGCGTCTAGCTTCCTCCCTTAAAAAAAATGGAATTTTTAATCCACGATTGCTTCGCCTGTTTAGTGATGTTCTTATAATTTTGACATCAAAAAATAAATATGGTATCAAGTATCTGTGGTCATTATATATTGGGTTGCAAACAAACGGAATTTCAAAGTAACTCTCTCGTGATTAAACCTGCATGTATACTTGTATACAGATAAAATTATTTAGATGTGATAGTTGAGGAACCGTAGATTTCAATTTGACAATATGTTGGGCTTTATTATTTATTCTTGATTACAATAGAATTATATAAGACGTCCTATAATTCTGTTAATGTGAAATTAAAATTATTTACTTTTATTCGTATACTCTTTAGATCTATAATAAATGCACTTGTACGTGGCCGGGAAACAACTCAAATTATTTTTAAAATCTAGCCAAAAACTCTAGTTCTAAAGCCGGTGATAAGGGCGTGATACATTCCGACATTTTTAATGTCACAAATCAATTTTGCAGTTAGCAGTTAGCGTTGTTATATGATTTTTCAAAAGTATAAATGAATAAAAAATGCAATAAATGCAAACGTAACTAATATTTTATCTATCTACAGGCATTCCAAATTTCAAAAGGTACCATTGGGGTCACGGAAACTATACGAGATACGACTTCGGTTAAATGGGACATGCGGTGCATCTTTGGAGGGCTGTCTCAGATGTGCTTTTGTTTTGACAAAAAAATTTAGAGACAGTTGCATAAAACATTGTTAGCTTATCATGTGTTTAACTGCACATTGTAACCATGGATACGTATCAAAAATACATTGAAAATAAGTCCTGTCAAAAATAACAATGCGATTAAAGTTAACAAAGTTTTATGCAAATAACACTTAAACTATCAGTAATCGAGAAAATGTTTCAAATAAAAAAGTTTGATACTTTTATTGCCTATCCAGTGGCGTACGATATTTTTCTATTGGTAAATTTACGAGATATAACACAAACTTACATTTTTAAATGAAACCAATATTTGATTTTTAGTCTAAAAAATACTTATTTTTTTACTTACTACTGGTATAAATGTTTTTGTGTTTTAATTTTATTTTACCCTTAAAATCTTAGATTTTTTACTTTTTGTCAGTAATTTCATTAGTTTTTTACTAACTACCCTGTTTCATAATTTAATTTTAAATCTACATTTTCAAATTCACGTAAGTAGGTGTATCAAGTGTGTTCAAAAAAAATTATATAAAACCCAAAAACCCTTAAACCAATCGAAAGAGAAAAAATAATCATATTTTTGAGGCAAAAATCAAATATCCATTTTAAAAAATGTAAGTTTGTGCTATATCTCAAAAATTTACCAATAGAAAAAATATTTTCGTACGCCACTGGATAGACAATAAAAACATGTAACTTTTTAAATTAAAACATATTTCTCGATTACTGATGGTTTAGATTTTATTTCAAAATGAAAGTATCGACCAAATTCAATTTTCCGCCGTTTTCTAGTAACTTATAAGAATTTTTGTAAAAACAAATACACATCTAAGATGGAACCCCAAAGGTGCAACACATGTCCCATTTAACCGAAGTCGTATCTCTTATAGTTTCCGAGATCCCAATGGTGGCCTTCGATATCCGGACATTCTGTATAATTATATTATAATATTATTTTTAATACGCCAGAAATGACAGTAGGATTTACGTCACGTCAAAACGGCGAATTTGGAACTAAAATTGATTTTTGACAGATATTGTGATGTTTCCCGGCCTTGTATTAATAACGTAGGCTATGATCCTAATTAGTGTGACGTGATGTTCGGCTCTCCCCGAGTATATCCGAATGAGAATGACGCGTGATGAGTAAGCCTTATTCCATTGACTATATAATATGTTGTATTAATTGTAATAGAACATATTACATAGTCAATGCTTATTCACTGCCCAGGAAATAGGTTGCAAGATGAGTTTGGGTGACGGACCTGCCTTGATCATTGCTTAGGAAAAGTATGCAAGGTGCACCTCTAGAAGTTTTCACTTCAAAAATTGACAGTATGTGTAATATATTTAAATTTTTAACTAAAATTTCTTAACATTTTTGTCTACTTTAAATTTTTCGTATTTTTATTATAACGAAATGTTCAAATCCAACAAAAAACTAAGGAATGAAATTTGAATACATTTTTATTTAATTTGAGTTTAAATTTAATAATGAAAGAAATCTATAATGCTGCATGCAAAATTAATCACACTTTATAATGATTTTTTTTAATCAAAGAAAATATTTATTATTTATTTCCTAGTAGTACTTGTATAATATTAACTAAAAAATGAAAGAATGTTAGAAGTTTACTTCTGTTTGAGAATCTACTATCACTCGAGTAATTTAAATTTAAAGAATCACTTTAGAGATCAGTTCATTAATCTTTAGAGTAAATAACAGTGTACATCAAGCGAAGACTTCCTAAATTATCCAACAATTGAAAGAGCAACGAAGTACGTGATGTATCTTTCACCGAGAAGAAAAAACACACGATCACTAATCCACTTTTGACCCAAATGCAATTGCCATGTAAGCTTGGAGAAGCTATTATCCGAGACAGGGGCGTACTGTACTGAGTTCCGCTGCACACGTACGCACCGGAATCGGCATTCGGCATCGGCATAGCGGCGTCACGACGCACAAATCAGCAGGATTATTTGCAGCATGCGAAGGGGAATGAATAAGGCTTATGATGATGAACTGGCGAGGAAGAGAGCAGCCAGGTTTTACTATTCTGCCATATCAGATGATTTACAGACATATTTCAGCCTAAGAACAGCTTAGGAATGACTTGCACTTTTCACGAAAGCCCTGCCTTGGAATAAGCGTTATTACCAGGATGATTTTTTTATGTAAATTACCTGCCCATTAAACTGAAAGATAACAATTACCTTACCATCAAGATGGTGTGATTTACACACAGTCAAAAATATTAAAGATTATTCAATTTCCCTTGTATGCCTAAATTTTTGAATCTTATTTTATTTGATTTTCTGAGTCTTTGACAGGTTGTATGCCGTATATTTAGTCATAGATACATAAAAAAAATAATCATCAGATGAAGAACTCATATTATTCCCAAGTAAGAAAGCAAAGAACGTACATACCTACTAGTACATACCAAATAATTATGAAATAATTAATAACAATACGTAAATTTAAAAATTATATATTATACGTAGATACAATTACGTATTATCTTTGTGAAAATATAAATTAAAGGAAAATATTATTTGAATTTCTCAGTACATTTTAAACAACTTATAAATTTTAGGCAACTGTTTTCTCATTTTTCACTTTTTTAGACAAGTACATCAAAAAATCGGTCTGGTAATAAAGCCTAATCCAAATAAAAGCCCTTAGTGAAAAGTGCTATTGCTAAACCGATAGGCTGAGGCTGATGTATTAAAATTAAAAATTTGTTTAAGATTTCCAGGCGTAGTGGGTTTAAGTAACAAGCAAAAACAAAATTTTTTGTCAAACAATATAGCAGCGTCAAAAACTTTTGAAATAAGTATACAAATGTGAAATGTAAAATATTGATTTATTTTATAAAGTTCCATGTAGAGAGTTTCTTGGAAAACACTATATGTTTTCAGTAAAACTATTTCACGAATGTAGGTACTATATAAATTGTATTTGATACTGACATCTGTCAAATAGTAATATTTGAATATCTTTATTCTTTTCATGGTTTATACCAGCAAAGGTTGCAAGGTTTATATCACGCGTTCGCACACGAATGAGAACAGGCATACTTACACAGAAGCTTAACTTTAAAAATAGTAAAATCGTATAGTAGGGATCGTAAAACGTGCTTATTTATTAAAAATTAACCACTGATTTTTTGAACAACGACAATACCTTCATTATCTTTAGATTATGGAAGGTAAAAAAAGATAGTGAATTCGTGGGTATAATCTAAAGGCATACAATAGTACAATCTTTATTTCATAAGGGAAAATCAGATGAAACAGTCTATTATTAATATTAATTCAAATTACCTAAAGTTAATTTCAGAATAATTGTTTTGTACAACTTGAATTTTGAATAGACGAAAGTTGAGAACATTTCTTGAGCTGTGCTTCAGAAATTGATTTAACTGTAAAGTTTACAACAGCCATATTGCGAATTAGAATTTAGAGCAGTATGAAAGACACTCGTTTAATATTAAAGTGTTATATAAACTTGGTCCACGTAGTTCTCATAGTGGAAATACAAATGCGGAGAATATTTCACCCTGCCGTCATTTCCTCTACAGATAAATTCCGTTCTACCCGTAGGGAGAGAGCTGTAAATTACGATCTCTCTGCACTTAATCATTATTATTCCAATCACGAACACAAAGAAGGAAGCATTACAAAAAACCGCACAGTTAAGTTAATATGCTAAGACTCTGGATGAATTCTTAAGCTCGTGATTATTTTGTGTTACATTTCAAACCCGAGCTAACTTTATTGTGTTTACAAATCGATTTAAATTTTAGCGAGATAATTTGTCTTAGAAGTTTCTTCTCAGTCACGTCAGAGAAGTCATTAAGCGATTTAAAGACTTTATTCAAATTAATCAATTCTACGTTTATAATCAGTGTGGTATTAGAAGTGGAATTGTAAAATCTATTAAATGATAAAAATCTTCTTTAAACGATTATAGTATTAATGAAATAATAATTATCGACACAGTAAGGAATTTCTTGAAGTAAAATGTTTCAAAATCTAGATGCAGACAATTTATCAAAATGAGAATTAAATAGAGCCAAGCCACGGTGTGCGTCACAGAGATGATGTGAAAACGTTTATGATGTATATTTTTTTCTTCACTAGTTTAACATACTCATACAATAATACAGCCTACCATATAGAACGAAAACATTATATTTTTCCTAAAAGCGTTCATAAAGTGTATTCTTTACGAACTCTTTATAGTATGTAACTCACTTCTCAAGCACTAGTACGTGAAAAGTACCATTAAGCGTTGCTAGGCATCATACACATTCGATTAATTCACCTTGTCAAGTGGCTATTAGGTAGTAAATAATATTGAAAGTAATAAAATTTATTAATGGCCAATTTTATAAACGACATATAAATTTATTCCAAAGTAAATAAAAATTTTTCACTCATATAACAGTCGAACTTTTGACACTAATGTTATACCATAAAAGGAATAAAATTGATTCGAAATTGTTAGTTTGCCCTTTAACCGGAGATAAGAAATATTAATGTGCCTCTTACTGAAACAAGTGCAATAATTTTTAATAACATTAAGTAGGTACCTACTAACAGTACTAACATTAACCTTATTCTTAAAAAAATTAACATTCTTTCTGGCATAATGAGTTCTAACCTAACATAATTTTTATATTAATATTAAATGTACAATTCTAGAAGACTAATCCACCTGTATCCCAGATTCTTTCGAATTTTCAAGTTATATCAAAATATCATATTGTACAAACAATATTATGAGAAAGGGCACTAATACCTTAGTAATAGTATTTGAAGATGCCTGTATATGTACGCTCAGTATTATGAAAAACAGTACTAACATTTCGGTTGTAGGAAAAATATTGTATGCAACACGTGTGTAAAAAAGTGTTTTTATAGACGGGAAATGATTTTCCCTTCTACCCTCTGGTTGACCAAAACGTAAACCGAGTTCACAATAGTGAAAAATTTGTCAGTTGTCAAATGTACACATCTTTTAAATATCTTTTACCCTAGCGGGTACCGAGCTTTAAAAATAAAATGAAGAAGAATAATATAACATCAACCACGTTTTTTGTTTTGCTTATGTAATTCTTAATGTTCAAATAGGTAGAAACTTGTATGATAATGGTTTTTATGTATATTTTATAAAACAAAAGTACAAGCACAGTAAATGGAACAGTCTATTGTTTTTTCTTTTACTTTGTATTTTTATACATAAAATGTTTATATCAGCTTTGGCAAAAATAGATTCGAAAATTTCTTGACGGAAAGTATAATTAAGTAAAAATAAAATTCTTGGATGCAGTCACTTTTAATATTTTTAATTTTCAGCTCTTTATTTTAAACGTTTGACGAAAAGAAAGTAATGTCTCAAATAGATATATCTTTTCGAGTTTCATTCAGTTTTCAAACCATCGAGAATCCTTGGCCGCAAATATCTCGATTCAACACAAAAAGAAAGCTTTCAACTCCAATACTTCGTTTTTAACCAGAAATAATTATTTATGTATCAAGGTACCTACTGAAGTTCTACTTTTTGTCACGAATGTGGAATTTAGTTGCCGAGGCCGTAGGGTCGAGGAAAATAAATCATATGAGTGATAAAAAGGAACTTCAGAGCATATTAAATTGTATTTGAGTTCAAAATTGTGTGACAATGAAGTAAATATTTATTTTTATAGGTGAAGTTGACAAATCTGTCAGTTGCTATCAGTCAGATAAAGGAAATTATGTTCTGTGTTGCGAACCTCCAGTCATTGAAGTTATCGTAATGACCAATGAAAATTATGCGCGTTATGTCATCGGAATTATTTAATTCGTTCTTGCACTTCTTTTGTCATTTTACATACAAATTTACTATTGTACATCGTACTCCTACCCAAATTATCTTGTATGTGCAATAATTGTCATAAAGTTGGCAAAACTGCTTTTGCATGAAAACTTTAGTGCTGATTTCTGAACCTTTGATGACGATTTTTGAGCACTTTAGTGACGATTTCAAATAAAAGTATATTCAAAAGTTACATTAAACCCTTTACAAGTTCAAATTATAGAACTCATAATCTCAGCAATTCAACACCGAATATTTTTATTAAGAATATTTGGTTTTATATCCGAAATCAGAGAACGAAGCAACCATTTATGTGAATGATTTATTTAAAAAGATTATGCTAAACTGGAGGCAAAAATGCCTGAGTTGTAGCGAATCATATAAGTACCTAGATCGCACTAGAGAAATTTTAAATTATATTCTACCTATTAGAAGTAATCCAGCCGCCGCACTGGTTGCATAGTAATTTGTGGTTGATGCCTATTGCAATAGTCATCGGTCACGGAATGAACCTGTATACTTCAGGCCTTGGCCTACAAGAGCTATTGTCAAAGTAATAGTAACATTAATAACTATATTTTTGCATTATATTTTTTATATTCGTGTAAACAAGTGGTACATTTAATTACATTATTGATTTTTTAGAAATCTTTGAATTATTTCCTTTTTATAATGAAATTTATAATAAAATTTTTTATTTTATTTCTCATTAAATTTTTTTGTTGCGAACAATAACGCTGGAATTTCGAAACCGGCAAAGAGAATTTTATTTCATTTATTTATGATTTAAACTCATAATAAGTTTCAGTAAACTTGAAGTTCGCGTCTAGCGTCTTCAGGATGCTTAGGCAGAAATGTTGCTGAGCATAATTTACAGACCAACTTTACGGCTATAAATTACAGCATGAGTTTAAGAAGTTTATATTTTTGACGACATTAAAGAAATCATCAAACAAAAATATATTCCTTCAATTAATATTATGCTGCTTTTACAGAATTTATCATGTTTTTGCTAATTTAAAAATAGATTTGGTTAACATTAATTAACAAATTGCAAGTAGTACTTAACATGCAGCTTTTTTATTATTAATATTAATAATAATTAGGGAAACAGGATCATGACTAATTGTCAGTAAAGTAAATAACTTAGAAAGTTTTTTGAAAAATCAACTGGCACCGCCGTGGCTTGAACTTTCCTAAATTAATAATAATGTTTCCTTGTACTTTTTTGTCAGAGGTAAAGGAATTATTACGAAATACGGTTTATCTTATCGACTTAGTTCTCATTTTTTCATCTGATATTTCGACACGATTAAAGATAAACAATTAATATTACTTATTTAATACATGTCGAAATTCCAAATGAAAAAATCTGATGTGGCCAATACTATACCTCCCATAATTTAACTTTTATTAATTTTAATATATATATATATATATATATATATATATATATATATATATATATATATATATATATATATATATATACTTAGATTTATGCTGGAAAGTGTATTGCCATATAACTACTGTTGTATTTACTATTTTCTTTTTACTATTATTAATCTAAAATGATTAGTTCTTTGGCAGTGACATTTATCTGAACTGTGTAACCAAGGAATTGTGCTTGTGTAAAGCGTGGGCTCCGGGATTTGAATTATAGATAATTTAATAAATTTATTCATAAAATATATAGAAAAAGTATTAATGTCAACCTGTAGAAAATTTAATTCTTCCATTTTTATAATAACATAAATTTCTAAAGAATAATATATTTCGAAGAAAAACTATTTTGAGCTTCAAGTAAAGTGCTATTTCCAGTTACCTGATTTACACCAAAATCGAATGGCTTCTTTCCATATTAGAAGGTAGAATACATTTTTTTTTAAATGATAGTATATATTTGAGTTAGAGTGGAGGATCCACACATACATACACACAGACATCATTGTGAAAATGTTAAAATTGGATTCTAAGAGCCTTACAACGTGGTCATTTACCAAAATCTCGATATGCGATTTTTAGCACGATCCCTATACCTCCCTTACCAAGGGTAGCGGGTGGTAAAAATGAGAACTAAGCCGATTTAAAGATGTTTAATATTTTAGAGGAATTTCATATAAGTTTAAGTTGTTGGTAACTCGGTAACCGCTCATCGGCAAAAATAATGTAATACATGAGATGATGAAGAATTTCATGCTGAATTAAAATTTTCAATTCACGTTATCATATCTTTAACCGGGTCAGAGCTGTGTATGAATTCGTAGAAAAGCGTTGGAAAAAATATTAAAGATCATCAATAATTTACTACATTCGATGCCACGACGACTGTTAGAAATAGTGAAACTAAATATTAAATACTCAATATTGTTTATTTTTTGTGTATTTTTTTTTCATAAATTGTTATTCTGGTCTACTATTTTTAATATAACTCTTTGAAAGTTCATCCTAGGTAAAAAAAAGTAAGAGCCCTTTTTAATGGGCTTTAATTTTGTATTTTTGCTTTATTTTGGTACGGACTACTGTTTGTTGAGAAAATAGCTAAAAACAAAAAAAAAATATTTTTTATATTTTATCCAAGATGGCGGCTCGCGCCGAGCCTCCTCATGGTCAAAAACTTGAACTTTTCATCTCAATCCCGATCTAAACAACATATGTTAAAATCGTTTCTACACCATCTTTTGCAGGGTACAAACCTGTATTGACTTGACTAATACTCGTATAGTTACACGTAAACTTGAAACCAGTCTGATGTATGTATACCCTTTAGTAAAAGTCTGTCATCTTGTTCAAATTTGTAGCTCCTGGGGATAGCACAAAAGATGCCATAACCATTACAGTCAAGAAACAAAAAAAAAAACAAATTTTTACATTTATAAATAATTAATAAAAAGGTTTCATTATAAATATGCTGTAGATATCAAGAAAACAACGTTATATCACTGAAATATACTAGTTTTCAACCTCTGTACCTGTATTTTCTGACGCAAATTGCGTTCGTGCTTGATACAAAGATAAATTACTACAATTTGCCGGCAGTTTTGGGGCAACTGTACGATACGAAATGTGTCCACGACACATAAGTTAACCTGGATAGTTCCACCAGTCTAAACAGTAGATGTTGCTAATATCACCTCAACCACTTATTCGCTAACGATTACGAACTTTAGGTATTGTTCCCTGCACTTTTCTTTTCTTAAAGAAATACAATTATACTATTTTCCAATGAACCTTCCATTTAATACTGTTTACTGTTTGTTATGGCTAGAAGTAAAATTTAATCGTAAAAGCGTTCAGAATATAAACGCCTTGTTCAAGCTGAGTCGAGACACATATAATGGACAAATAACATAAACAATGCCAATATCGCCAGTAATAAAAATGTATGAAGCTGATTCAAAAGATCAGTAAACACCAATAACAATATCATCTCGTTTATGCGCTGTTAACCATCGCATGGCTCGCGTGTTGCTGGCATTTTTGGAAATATTCCTTTCGGAGTATAACTGATATTATAGACATTTAACAACACAAAATAAATTACAAAAGTTGTTCATTATAAACTAATGGGAGATTATAGCAGTGTTCTTGAGGAACATTTACTCCTAAGTCGATTAAATTAAACTCAGCCGTTCAAGCGTTATATGTGTTCACACATGAATAAATACATATATTAATATTAATACATACATGCACACATTTATAGGTACCTGTATCTATAAATGTACTCCTAGGTACATATGTATTCATATAGATTCACAAACGCCAAATAAATTTAATTTTTCTAGTTAAAATAATGTTTCTTTGTTTCGAAATAATAATGACACTCTGGTACGCTGTGCTAGAATGAGCTTAATCTTTACGATTTTTGATAAAATTTTGTTATTTGTTATTGGTGTGATCCCAATATACTACATAAATCTAGGCAACGGAGAAAATAAAGAACAAATCATTCTCACCAACCGAACTAGTCCACTAAAAATATCTCATAATAGCTAGGGAGCTGGTGGCAATTTCGGTATATGATTTGATCATCGCTAGGATTTCAGGTAATAGAGTTTTGTAACTTGTGAACAGGATAAGTAAGGTGGCAAGGTCGGGTGTCGTTGCTTTTTCGAAAAAAAAATTAAAAATTGCAAATAATATAACCTCTCCTAAATTATTTGCTCGTGTCTGCCGTTTAGTTATGCCAGATAACTAGGACGCTGCGTACTTTTTTAAATAAAATGCAATTTTATAAAAAAGAACGCAGCGTTCTAGTGCTGGTCTTCACCGAGTGTATTCTCTTTTCAGAACATTGTGTACTGGTTGAACAGCGCAACACACTTGGTGGTTAAAGTACACCTTATTAATTATATTATAATTATAAACATTCAAATCCGTGAAATAGAATTTTTGTGAAAGTTGGTAGAGTATCCTACTAGACATAGCAAGGTCCTGGTTTCAAATCCCGGTAAATATCAGTTAGAACTCTCGCTTTTATTTGCCAACTGACAGTTTTTTCTCTTTTGTGATTTTGCTCGGTATGTTTTCTGTCCAAGAGGGCAGAATTTAAATCCTCATCTAAACTCTCCAGAGAAAGCATGAATATTTATTGTGCAGTATTATTGAAAGCTAGAAGCTGCTTAAGCTACTAGCAGCCAACAAATAAAAAGTGGAGGTAATTATTACGTAAGCATTCAACTTAATGATTGAATTATACCGTCGTGGGCGTTAATAGTCTGATAAAGCCATCATATTTCTGTATGAGTAATCAAACGTTCATTTCTAAATCGTCGAGTTACATATCCATAATTCATTGTTGGCTGAATTTAAGAGTGGAATAGAGGGCAATGAAACTTCAGCTCGGAAAGAAGGCTAGATAGCGGCGGTCTCTACGGAACTGTGATGAATTAAGATGAAATGCTTGCGATAAGCAGCCGCAAGCGTTGTTTTAGACACTGGAGAAACCATGTGATAAATGAACGAAGACCGCACTGCACTCTGCACTTATAACCGTGAAACCTAACCACAACTGTTTGCTGTCAATCAATTTCAAGTTTCAGTTTCACTGTTTGGTTAGTTAAAGAAAAATAAATCGGTCATCATTTCTTATTTTTTTCATCGCAATGACTAGTAAATAATGTATTCGTTTTACAGGGATATAGGAAGATACCAATGACAGCAATGCACAGACTTACCGGTCTTATTGGAAATTCATAGATTATTTTTGACAGTTGAACCATTTACTATTTAGGTCGATGAATTTGCAAATTTGCACTAGCATTTCTTGGAATACTGGAGAAGTTTCTCTTGAGTAGGGTTCTCTACCGTATTTTTTTCTCGGGGTATTGGTGAATATTTACAATAGTAAGAGAGATGTCAATTGTCGAATGTCCCAATTAAATTCTCAAATACTTAAATCTAGGGGAGCGCATTAGATATACATTTTCATTTGTTTTTATTAAAATTTATTTCTCTTATCGAATTAATTAGTTATAAATCAAGAAAAATTATAAATATTTAAGGTGCATTCACAAATGAAAATTAGGTTTAGATTTATGGTTTATACTTTAGATTTAAAGACTTTGGCCGCATATTATGTAATGACTCCATTCACACTTCAGAATTTAGGGTCTTTAAATCCAAATCATAAAGCTAAACATTGCAAGATCCAAACTGATTTATGATTTAGTTTGACGTCACAAACTTCACCAATGATAACGAGTCTGAAATGATATAGATATATATACCCATCTTTATTTAGTATCCACTTGGTGGATTCGGTTTTTTAAATAAATACGAGAAGAAAGTGGAGACTGTCATAACTTAATTGCTGAAATATAAATAATAATTCCAAGCGATTGACAGTTTCACGGCGCACAGTTGTCTTGTTGAGTACTGCTCTACCGATATTTTTTACACAGATGTCTGTACATATCAAAACTAATTTTCAGGTAATTTAAACTTACATTTGTGAAAGACTTACTTAAACCTAAACGAAAACCATAAACCTAATTTTCATTTGTGAATGCACCTTCAGAATAAATAAAATATTCAAAATATAATGTACTTGTATTATCACGGTTGTAAATGTTATTAGGATGGCGATGGTCTTGTTAAAGTCAAACAAAAACAAGATATAGCAGGTCTATTTCAACTGAATTCATCCGAAATTTTACGGTAATAATCATTGCGGGCCAGTTACGTTGCATTTACAACGACAATAGTTATGCATTTTTATTACAACAAAGTAATATTCCATAATTTTCTTTTAAATAAATTTTTGAAATTCATTTTTATTTTGCAATGGGAGGCTACCTACTCTGTTGTATTAAATTCTTACGCTGTAGTATGAATCTTGGCTGCAGATGGGTTCTCTTTTCTTTTACAAATGTATAATGATAAACATGGAATAAGGCTTATCTCTAACATTAACAGCGGGAATAATAAACAAATTCCTATTTCCAGGTTAGGTATTCCGAGAATATCTTTAAACTTTTAACCCTGTGTTAAAATGACATTTATGGAGAGTTTATGTACAGGGTTAAAAGTTTAAAGATATTCTCAGAATACCTAACCTGGAAATAGGAATTTGTTTATTATTCCCGCTGTTAATGGGGTAGTAGGTATTCTTGGACATTACTTTGATATTAGTTTTCATGTGATTGTTGAACGCTTACAACCGTATTCATAGTAATTCTGACGTGATTTAAACCAGGTTTATCTTACGTCTAAAGTTTTTCCTTATTCATAGTAACGGTTGACTTAACCTAGTATAGTTTTAAAAAAAATGCATTTGTAAGACAATTTTTTTTATTAATTGCCATATTGACAATTAAATGAATAAAATTGAAGATATTCAAGATATTTGTGCAACATAAATGATGTAGAAGATAAAGAAAAGCTCAGATGTCAATGTTGAAGGTACTTTTATCATATCTGCAAATTTGATATAATTGAAATTTGTATTTAATTTTAGAAAATATAATGAGAGACAGAGATTCAGATAAAGATTATACTGAATTAAATAATGATATATCTAACGAAGCATATTTAGACAAAATCACAATAGGCGCGGAAACGAAAACACTTCAAACCTCATATGTAGTTGTCAAATATTTGTATATAAAATTAATGTATTTGGAGTACAAATAAATGATTTTTAGTTAATTTCACACGTTTCCTGTATATTGCAACCAGTTTCATACCCAAATAAAAGTTTTGATATATTGTCAAAATCAGCGCCGCCATTAGCCTCGAACAATTTTATTTATTAAATATTCATATTTTAATTTATAAATTTTTTTCTTCCCATTTTTCCTCAGGTATACTCGTACATATGAATACACGTTTCTATATACCTATTATTGTGCCACATACTATTCTTATTTTAGATAATATTAAGTACTACTTTTTCCACTTACAACTAAATGACATTTGAAAATATTCGAATATTTATATCTGAAGCTTACTTCATATTTATCGCAGACCATGTCCAGATGGATACAAGGGCTAAACTCGGTCTACGTAGACTAGGTTTAAACTGGGTCTAAAATTTATTATGAATAAGTCCAAGATGGTCTTAGTCTACTTAGACCTAGTTTAAACCAGCTCTACCTCAGTTACTCTGAATACAGCTGTTAAATTTTAAGATACAAATCAAGTTTTAACTTATAAGTTCCTTTACTTAATGTGTTTTTGTGTTGTATTCATAATGTATATGTATTTTAATAGTTTAACTAAAGATGTGATGGTGAGCAAATAAACAACTCAACTTTTTTAGATGTCAGTCTGACACATGCACGCAGTCCTGAAGTCACGTATCACGTATGCTCGCGCTAGCTAGTATTCCCTACCAACCAAATATCTAAAGAGAAACCGGACAGTTCTATGTATTTGACTTGATATAGAAATTTTGTGTTGTTTACATTTACTTCACAATAGAATTCCCAGTGTTTGAATTATTTTATAATATCGTGATTCAATTGCAAGTAAGTACTTCAGATTTATATTATTATAATCCAGAATCCCGCGCCATAAACGTTTTACTAAGGTCAAACATATTTCCCGTATAATTTCAGAGAGAAACACATTAAATAAAAGATTAATATTAATTTTCTCTGTTATATGTATTTACAGGGCGTTTCGATCCCTTACCATTGGAATTTCTGTTCTGTCGGTTAAATTACGGAAAAAATTGAAATTTTGTCGATTTTTAATTTTGCAAAGTACTTCTAAATATGCAATAATGTGTGATTTTCTTTCAAATGGCGATACTCAATTTACGAAAATGACGAAAATAAACTTCTTGTCCCTGTTAGATTTCGAGATATGATGTCAAGGGCGCCATAATAGAAAGTTATACCAGTGAAAAGAGTATTGTTTTAGCTTTCCAATGTTGGATATAACTTACGTTTATTTATTTCAAAACTGTACAAATTGAACAATAATTATTATTAAATTTATAGGGCTAAAATTAAAATTCTTGTAGCAAAAAAATAAATTAAAGCACATCTATAAATTATAATTTATTTTCTTTGGTAATTTCCTAATTTAGTTCTTAAAATTTCACTCATGCCCGGTTGTGCTGACACTTAAATTGACAAAATCGAATCGAAACGTCAAATGAGTAATTAAATATTGCTGATAAATTTTAATGACTAGTTTTTACCCAATCATAATGCAAAATACTTAAAAATTTATCCAATGGGAACAGTATTATACTAATAAAACTCCGTTACCCCGATAAATTTCCGCTACCAAGTAAATAAACATTTGTTATTGTTTATACTGACAGTTAATTAATATTTCAAGTTTAAAAATAAAATATTAATAATTAAATTGTTTCATTTTGCGTTGTGTTTCGAATTTATCTCACCAAATACCACACGACCTCTCTGATTTTCTCAGAAAAACTTTTATTTTTAAGCACTCATTCTTTTTGCTTTTAAGCAAAATCACTCAAGCAAACTGACATTAGGTAAAACCCCTCCTCCTTCGGAGTCGGGATTTACCATGCAGTTTACTTTCTTGCAAAATAAAAATGTGTCGATAAAATTTTTTGTTTAAACCTGACTTAAAATTATAGGTCAGCGCACCGCTGGGCATCAGTCCAATTAATTTTAAAAACGAAATTTGAAATATGTATGTATCAGTGGTGAATATTGAAAGTGTTAAAAATGTTTATGAAACTGAAGAAAACATTTTCCGGAAAAATAATAGGTACTCAAAAATATTAATTGAATTTTAAGTGCAAGTCCTGAAATTGTGATACTTTTAGAATAGTAGAAATATTTATTCTTCCAACTAGATAATCATTTATCGCTATAAGCAAGAATTTGTATTGTTTAACGTTTCAATTGAATAAATCTAGATGGCTGACCTAGTCTTAGTGTTGGAATTGGTATCGACAGTGACAAAGCCTTCGCGATCCAAGCCTAACAAGCTGTATCAGACAAATGTAACAGAGACATACGATTCGCATGACGGAGCAAATAAAACGGGCTTCAGAACTTCGGGCGACGCCACCGCTACGATTCGATCCCTCCAGAACAAGACGGATGGTAAAGAGGCGTGCGAGACAACTGAATTCCTCTTTTGAACCTTTCCACAGTCCATTAAGTGCAATCACAAATCATTTTATATCTTGAGAAACGAGCACGGCGCTGAAATGCAACGAGCCAGTTACGCGCTGTAAAAATATATTCCGCACGATCTCTTATTCAAGATGGCCGCTTCCGAGTCCCGAGTAAAAGGAAACGTACTTCCAAATGTTTCCTCCTTAATCTCAATGCGATTGTGCTCGTGAAAGGTCTGCAAATGACGAAATACTAGTATTCACTAAGTGTACTTTGCAATTTTTCAAATCTTCCAAGTATGCCTGCGGTGCGGACATCTCTGGATGATGGAAAATAAAAATGATAAAATTACCAACTATATTCTCTTATAAATTGCATACATTTTTCTAAAATAATACTTTTAAGTGCAGAATAATACATTTAAGTGCAGAATAATATAACGAGGTATGAATGCTTAAGTGATATACAGAGTGAGTCAAAAAGAAGTATCTATCAGCTAACACAAGTTTAGAAACTTAGCACCTGAATTTAACAGGCGTTACTGCAATCTTATATGAAGTGGAGGTACCGTACTTTAAACATAAATAGTAATACTTAAAACAGTAACTATAATTTGAAATAGGATTTCATTAATTTCCCGAGTCGATAATTAATTTTTTTCGTTGTGTATGTTTTTTTTTTCTATAGCAGATTTAAAAATTAAGAAAAATGATTATTTAATCACAATTTTTAAATTTAATATAAGCTGTATTCCAAGAATAGATCTTTATGTTTATGTTAATTGCACAATTGAAGTTGTATTAACACAAAGCGTCAAAGTTTACAATATATTTAATTTAATTTTATCTTGCAATTAAAGTATTATTTTTTCTATCCATACGATTAAAGTGCTACTTGATCCACTATTTTTAGTAGACAAAAGCTTACTTTAAAATCTGCTATAGAAACAAAGGTATGAAACGATTGTAAGAAGTTTTTTTTCTCACGGCCACATTCGAAACATTGTTTCCACACGATTACCTAAGTGCAAAAATTGACAATATCGTTTATGTATCAGAAAAACACTAATGTGTTATTAAAACGAACAGGAGTGTTGCCAACTGACCGGTAATTTGGGTTTGTCTTTTCTGAGAAACTGTTAAATACCAAAGTATGGTAATACTGCCACACTCGACTGTTCACTTTGACTTATTTGACATTTATTTTTGATGTCAGAATCGTTCGAACATGTATAAAATAATGAATAAATGGTTAATATAATATTATTGTACAATTTGTATACCTAGGCTCTACAGTATTTTTTTTTATTATGAATATGGAATTTATTCTACGAGGAAATAGCCTAGGAGAATAAACCATATGAATAACAAAAAATACTATAGTGCTGAGGTATACATTATGTTTTTTTTTTTCGAAATAGTTCAATTATTAATTAAAAATAAAATGTCATAAGACCAGTCAAACACTTAAACAGTACAAATATCACTTATATCGGTGGACATTTCAGCTTACCTCGAATTAAAAAATGATTCATTAGACAGTGAAAGAAAGTTTGAAATATGTATATTATTTTTTATTAGTTAGAAATTTGGGTTAATTCAAGTGTGACAGATGAGAATTTATAGTTAATTTTGACATAAGTCTGTAAATTTTTACTTTAGCTTCTATTTTGGCTAACTTCGCGAAGTGATATCGTATACTTTAATGTCGATTTCGGTAAAAACTTATTTATATTATTGTAGAGACAACGTGAATGTGATTATCACAAAAATAGATTAAAATGACAGTGATTCATCTATGTCTGTGCAATGTAATGTAAACCACCAATGTAGTGACAAATAATTTGAGGTTAAAATATATCAAATTAATTTAGCCGTTTTTTGTGGTCGCGAGAAAAATAGTGTAGAAAACTCGCTAGAAAGAGGTTTTCATACACTCGTGTAATAACTATTACAGCACTTGGCTACTTTTTATGTCGCAACCAGAACTCCCCACGTGATAAATATCAAACATTTTGTACTTATTGCATCGATAACTTTTCATTTAAAATTAATTTATCACTGATGTATTACTATATGTAAATAAGGATAGCAGATCACGTGTGACAAATTTGTTGAATTAGTTTACATTCAATCATCGTGACAAAATTGGCCAGGGGATATACAACCCACAATCTTTGTTGATAAGCACTTTAGGAAATGATTGAAACGTGTGGTCGAGAGGATAACCGGATTACCTGTCCTGAATAATCCTGCCTACAGGACATCTGTACTCCGCACTGACTGCTCGTATCATATACCAATTTATTCAATCACTGTCAATGACATTAACATGTTTCAAATTAATTTATACCAATTAATTTGCCAATGCAGCAAAAAACTATTTGTATCAAATCATTTGTATTTGTAAATTAAAATATTCATTTGATAGTTCATTTACAGGTGATTAGAATATTAGAAAATAGAACGAATTCTTGGTGGCAAATAATTGCTAATTGAATTAATTAAATTTAAATAATATGTTATTAATAAAACAAATTTATAACATTTAAAATAACATACTTTTTCTACGATCATGCAAAAAGAAAGCTTATCACACATTCTGAGAACATGATATGAATTTTATATTTGACAAATATGTTTAACAGCACTTTCAAATATTTTAGATTTTTCGATATATTACGAGTTTTTGAGTAAAAAACCTTTTGCCATACATGCAAAATTCGACTACAGCTCGTCTCGCAACTTGAATATCTCGTGCATGAAGTTTAAAAAACTATGGTACTTGCCTTTTTTGCAAATATTGTATACAATATTATTATAAAAGTATGTAAGATTGATGTGAAATAAATAATTATATTGTCAATGTAAAATGTAGACGCCATCTCTGTAGCTACGTTGTTTTAATAGCTGATAACATTACCATAGCAACATCTTATAATGCCTTTGGGCCTTATTTGTTATATAATTACCCTGAAAGCAGGGTTTTTATAATAATAAAATACAAGTCGGACATTAACGAATTATTGTGTTACTCTACCCTGCATTATCAATTGTCACCCAAAATAGGGAGAAGGACACTAAAAGAAGGACAATATGATGAAATGATTATATAAAGAAAGAAAAGTTTATACGAGTATTTATTCGGCCAGAATTTTATACTTATTTGAACAGATTTTTTTTACATTAATGATCAGTATATTATAAAATAAATGATTATGAATATCGTGCCTAGGTTAGATTAGATTAGGTTAAGGTTAAATTACATACAAGATACTGATCATTTAGTTAAAATACCGATCCAATAAATAGCAGCCAAAAAGAAACAGCGTTTCAAATTCAAATTTGTTAATTTCTTTTCAATTCATTATGATAATCCTTGCATTTGCCTTTCTACAATATCTCTTGGCTACTAAACAATTCAATAAATTTCGAAACAAAATCTTTGACCATTTCAGTGCAGTACGAGAAGTATAAAGGAATAAAAAAAAAGAACAAAATCTTACCTGCAAGAAAAATATTAAAAAATTGAATGATTTAACTAGACTAACACACACACATTAAATTTTTATATCCGTTTAGTTAACCGAACAGGGAAATCTATGGAATTTGTTTCAGTCCTTCTGTAGAATTGATCAGTCAGTATAAAACTCACCCGCCCCACCCACCGTTTATCGTATTAGGCCCGGTATTTCAGTACGGGATTAAAATCTTGGTTACATGTTCTGGTTTAACTTGTAACCGACATTTTAACTCGGCATTCGTATTTCAGTATCAAAATCCAGGTTAACTTAACCAAGATTTGCAAACCGAGAATTTTTGTGTTGGTAGTAGATTTTAAAGTGAAATTCATGTTGAGCATGCGCAAAAGCGATTTCTTTAAAGTCAGCTTTTAGAATCACATGTTCAATAATTATTAAAAAGAATAACATGCCTGAAAGTACTAGTTTTTGTCTAAATTTGAAACAATATTCAAGCGAGTCTTTGCCTGGTTCGAGCGATAAACAAATTATTAATTTTATTAATATTCTGTTTTATATTTTCCCATTTATCCTTTAACTATCGGTTAGTGGCACACGACCAGAAAGTGCCTTGTATTTTTTGTAATTTCTATACAGTCCGCTGATTTTTGTTTGTGGTTTACAACCCCCGATTTTTCACATTATATAATCTGTCGCTTCTCACTTACTACTTCTACTAATAAATTGATTTCGTCCTCTGTAAAATTATATGAACGGGAATTTTCTATTGTAATCACAGTTGATTCACAAATTTTATAATAATTAGTTATTGGTATTTCTTTACTGTTGGTATGATGTCAGGGAAAAAAATACTGGCCTGCTTCTCCAATAATTTTTTCCCTAACGTTATAATAATTGTTTGTGCTATCAACAAACGTCAAATGATATATTTCACATAATAAAACTTTCAAAACATTTCTATGTTTGACTTCACCATAAAATTTTGGGTTAACCTACTTCACATGCCAGTTTAACTTTTCGGTTAAATTAAACTCGTTTAACACTGAAATACGTCTAACCAATAAAAAATTGGTTAACTAAATTTTTTTTGTTTAACCTTGTCTTGAAATACCGCGGGCTTTAGTCGAAAAAGTCATGTTTGAAAGTTTTAATAAAACATATGTATAGTACATCTAGCTTTATAGTAATAATAGTCGCTAAGATTACATTTAAAAGGTACTATCCCCGAATACTAGAACTTGATAGAAATTTCTGACTTTCATTATTCTATTGAATATCTGCAACCTATTCGTATCTACCAATTGTATAATAGTTTCAGATATATAGGCGAAAATTGAATGTCAAATTTATACATTAGACATTGTTTAGGATGAGAATACTGAAAATGAACATATAGTAATAGGAATTACTTTCTGCTGAAAGATTTCTTTCAACTTGTAGTTTTTGATTATTGTGCTACTTTAATATAACATTGGTAATTCATATTATCACGTTCGATAGATTAAACTATAATATTAGGACATTCTACACGTTTTCATAATTTTTTGTATAAAAATCTAGGTGTATTCAAATTGGTGAAAACAAGACGATAAAATTCGCAAAAGTAAGCGAGATACGTCCTAAACTACAGCATGAAACTTCAAGGGCCCGAAATGGATTTCTTCTCAAACAGTTAATTGCAGGGAATCTGTGTTGTCTGCATTAGGAATGTATTTTTATTTGTTTTTATTAAAAATCTATCCCTTATCAAATTAATCAGTTATGAATATATAAATAAAAAAAAATTGTTTAAAATAATAATATTCAAAATAAATATGATTTCGATATATTTCATCAAATATTTTAAACTTTCTGTTACGATGGCGCGCTAGTGTTGCTAGCATGCTATATTTGAATTCAAATAAAAAAAAGTATAGCAATTCAAATTTGCCCGAATTCATCCGATATTTTGTTACGATAATCGATTCGGGCCGGTGATGCTGTGTTTTCAATATTTTTTTTGTACGATCAGATTTTTAAATGTTTACCGATAGATAGAAAGTTTTATTTACCAATTACCGATCAAGAGACCGAGGGGGAGTCCGTTCACTGAAAAAATATGCCAAGGACGTCATCGTTCTTGTGCATGAGAATATTTTATACACACCCATCAACAAACAGTGACGTTGTTAATAGAATGAACTTAGAGTCCCACTGCTACTCGTATGTAAAGTTGCTCATTGCTAAGGGGACACGTTAATTTTGACTACTGCTTAACTACAAAGTAATGGTGTATTAATGACGCGCCTGATACATTTTTACAGTAAATGAACTCTAAGTAAGATGAAATCTTATTTTAAAACTGACAACTTAAAATATTTAATGTCAAAATCATTTTCAAATCTTTTTTTAATTTTGTGCAGCAATGGTGAAATATCGCAATAAGCATTGTAGTCAGTAAGTGCTCTTCTACTGGTATCATATGTATTGGGAGATTTCGACTTCGTCTCGATCTTCAAAATCATCCTCAACTGATAGCAAGCACTTTCTGATCTTAATAACTATTATTACAAAAACATATTTCATATTTTTTTTACAAACTCTTAATTTAATATATGTTATCTTATAATTATTAAAACTTAATATATCTTTGCAATGGTAGATTATCTCATCATTAAAAATACACCCCATGATATACCTTATCCCAAGGATTACATTTTTCATAAATAATTACATTTTTAAGAACAAGACAAGTGATTACTTTATATAAAGTTGTATATTCAGTAGCCGTCGAAAATATAACAACTTTTTACAAACAAATTCTGAGAACTCCTACGATTCCAATTTTTGTGTCTATATCAGGAAATATATTGCTTTTGGTTGTAACAAATGTTACCATATAGTTTCAAATTGATATACATTGTAGTGATATCCGAGTGCTATCCGTAGAAAATTGTATTTCAATGTGCGATCTAAATAGTTTTTTTTTTCAGTTTCATATGCAAATATTTGCATTGTTGAGTAGCATCGATTGCAATAAAATATGACAAAAGTTTTATGAATTTAACAGCGAGAAAACTATAATTTAATTTCTCTGATAGTAAATGTTTACTCATTCATATGAATGAACATGAACTTTTATTACAGAATAAATTATTTTTTTATTTGAGAGAGTATATCATGTTACATTTAAAGGAACGAGGGTAACAAATATCAAGTTCCGAAAAGTACCATCTTATTGAATGAGCCGTAGACGAGTTACGAATTTTGAAAACCTCAAAAAAAAAAAATCTGGACGTGGTGTATACCGTATTTTATATTATATCGCCACAAATTAAAAATAAATTATTTAATGAAAGATCATACTTATGAAGACAGAAAATGTCAATAACTCTGAATTTCATTAACTTGTTATCCTTGAAAATCACATTGGCCCGAATTACGAGCGAACTTTTATTTTTTAAAAATCCGCTTTTAAGGAGCACACTCTTCATAAGAATATAATGTAAGAGCGCGCTCCATTAAAGCACTTTTGTTATAAATGAGCGTTAGTAATACTGGCCAATATTGTTAGACATATTCAGGCCTAGTTCACGAAGTAGAAAGTCCTGGTAGGGTGATCATTTATATTATTGGTGAAATCTAAAATCAGTACAAATTCTATATTAATCAGTGCAAAATCAGTACGAATGATCACTCTACGTAAAGGCTTTGTTTTTATCATTTGCGGATAATATATAGTATATTACTCGTACCATTGATTTTATATACAGAATCAATGCTCGTACGTATAAAATCCGAAAAGTACCATTTTACTTGATAGGAGGTAGGTAGTTTTTGAAAAGAATCGAATGGAATATTCTACCACTGCAAAGAAAGAGTAAATTATAATAATTATAAGGTAGCATAAGAATTTTATTAAAAAGAAAATGATGAAATATTACTATGTTGTAATAAAAATGTTTAATTATTTTAAACGTGTCATAGTCCCTGGGAACATCCCGAGCCCACTAATAAGAACTACAGCAACACTACTGTCATCCTAATGACATTGTCAAAATGATTCATGAAATAAATTGAAAAACTATTCATTTTAAATATTTTATATATCACTGTGGGATAAGTTATACGTACCATATTGCACTCATTTAGATATGTAATAGCATTATTATCCTATTCAGTGCTTTAATGAAATTATAGTGTGGTAATAATTTCATTAAAGCACTCACTGGGATATTACATAATCTAAAATGAGTGCGATATATTATACGGTGACAGATAAAATTTTGTACAATATTCGTGGGATACTACATTATTAAAGCCACCACTCACAATATGTGAGTTAATAATATCTATATCCCACTTATATCGTAAATAACTATTATTTATTTTAAATATTTTTCTTTATTTTTGTATTCATTAGTAATTAATTTAACAATGAAAGAAGATTGAATAAAAATATATGCCTACTATGCAGGCAATGCAGATACTTCTAGAATTAAATGTTTGAAAATATAATAATCATAATCGGGACTATGAAGTTGAATAACTAATGAAATATTACTGACATACAATGGAAAACTGCAAATATCAAAAATTATGTGTATTTTATTAACTCAGTTGGTGTCCCAATCAATATTATATGACAAAAATATAAGATGGGTAAAAATTTCATTGTTTCCAGAAAAAATAGTAATGTGATTCTTTTTGTGGTTTCCTAAAAACAAAAGAAAAGTTAAGTAGCTATAAATGTAAAAAAATGACTTCAAAATATGAAGTGTCAAAATACCGCACCATACGGGCTGATGCTGATGTAATTTGTTAGGTAAACAATATTGAAACTTGGAGGATTACTTAAACCCCGTAAGTATCTCCTATGCAATAACAATTCGTATCTAAAAAATATTTCAAAACTTATATTCAAATATGAAAAATTTTAAACATAAATCTTACTTATTTTCATCGATAATAATTGAATTTATTATAAAAATATCGCACAAATTGTCCATCTTGTTTATTACAACAACACCATAGGTCTTGTAAAGAAAATCAATAAGTAAGTGCAATATACTATACGGCTGTTATCAACAGAATACAAATTCTTGTTTACTAAACAAGCATTGTTTAATATGTAAGTATTGCTTAGTATACAAGTAGGCACATCAGAATAACACCCATAGTTGTTTCTTGTTCATAAGCAATAAACAAGTGACATCAAAATAAGCTCGATAATCTGGAATACGCATAAAATTTACTACTATATATAAGTGGAAAGTTGAGAACGCGTATAATTAGTTTCAGTATAATTTCAGTGTTATGAATGAGCCTTAAGTGTTACTTCAAAACACGATAAAAATGATAAATAGATCAAATATTGTTTTATCATATAAGTTTAAAATTTAGAGATTGAAAGCATTGGCATCTTTTGTCACTGAGTAAGTGGAAATCTCATTTTCAACCACATTATATCAAAATTTATAATAAAACCGTTGAGTAGAAAAGAAAAGTGACAAGAGCGTAAAGAAAGCTGGTGGTGACATCGATTATTTAGCTTATCGGCTGCGGGCATACACTGGAGCATTGTTAAATGCATCGAATGGGACACTGAACAACAATTTAAGTAACAATATATCACCGTAACAACATAAACTTCCGCGTAGAGATTAACATTATCTCGCAGCCACAGACTTGTGAAATGTTATTGCCTAGTGAACTAGACTAAACCGTTTCAGATCAAAATATCCTAAAGGTGGAGAGTGAAAAGTTCTATGGAAGAATCCTGCTATATGATCTGAGACGGTGAGCAACTCTTTCTGTTCTCTCATATGCACTCACATTCTGTGCCTCTTCCATTGGTACAACGTCAAACTCATTTTGCTGGAGGGGGTAAGTTTCTTCATCAAAGGTGCCATGTTGCATTACTCTATACAGCACCTTTTCTTTTTGTTATAATTTCTAATTTTAAAAATGCTTTCATATAGAGTTACGGTGGCCGATATTTCCACTAGCGACATGGGTATGAAAAAATTGCAGTATTCGTTCAGTGTGAGAGAATTACAAAGCTTTGTGTGGAAAATTAAAGCTAAGCGGTGGAATAGTTTACATTTTCACTGAGTTGTATTGGTGGGCAATAAAGTTGATTAAATTTGCACAAATATTTAGCGTTGAATATATTACGTAATACTAGTTTATTTCTTTGTACTTTTTCAATAATATTCTTGTTTTTTAATCTATTGCACAAAATTTATATTTTATAGATCATAAAGCCAGCAAAGATTTCTTTTTAGGGAATTGTATTAATTTTTACCTCCCGCTACCTTTGGTAAGGGACGTATAGGGATTGTGCTAAAAATCGCATATCGAGATTTTGGTAAATGACCACGTTTTAAGGTCCCTACAACTCAATTTTAATATTTTCACGATGGTGTGTGTTGTGTGTGTGTGTGTGTGTGTGTGTGTGTGTGTGTGTGTGTGTGTGTGTGTGTGTGTGTGTGTGTGTGTGTGTGTGTGTGTGTGTTGTGTGTGTATTGTGTGTGTGCTGTGTGTGTTGTGTGTGTGCTGTGTGTGTTGTGTGTGTTGTGTTGTATGTGTTGTGTATGTGTTGTGTATGTGTTGTGTATGTGTTGTGTATGTGTTGCGTATGTGTTGTGTATGTGTTGTGTATGTGTTGTGTATGTGTTGTGTATGTGTTGTGTATGTGTTGTGTATGTGTTGTGTATGTGTTGTGTATGTGTTGTGTATGTGCTGTGTATGTGTTGTGTATGTGTTGTGTATGTGTTGTGTATGTGTTGTGTTTGTATTGTGTATGTGTTATGTATGTGTTGTGTCTGTGTTGTGTGTGTGTGTGTGTGTGTGTGTGTATGTGTGTGTGTGTGTTGTGTGTTGTGTGTGTGTGTGAGTTGTGTGTGTGTTGTGTGTGTGTTGTGTGTGTTGTGTGTGTGTGTTGTGTGTGTGTGTGTGTTGTGTGTGTGTGTTGTGTGTGTGTGTTGTGTGTGTGTTGTGTGTGTGTTTTGTGTGTGTATGTGTGTGGATCCTGTTTACGCTCTAACTTAAATACTATTATTCAGAAAATTTTGAAATCTTGCATTTATACCCTACTCAAATATGTGTGTGCTGTGTGTGTTGTGTGTGTGCTGTGTGTGTTGTGTGTGTTGTGTTGTATGTGTTGTGTATGTGTTGTGTATGTGTTGTGTATGTGTTGTGTATGTGTTGCGTATGTGTTGTGTATGTGTTGTGTATGTGTTGTGTATGTGTTGTGTATGTGTTGTGTATGTGTTGTGTATGTGTTGTGTATGTGTTGTGTATGTGTTGTGTATGTGTTGTGTATGTGTTGTGTATGTGTTGTGTATGTGTTGTGTATGTGTTGTGTATGTGTTGTGTATGTGTTGTGTTTGTATTGTGTATGTGTTATGTATGTGTTGTGTCTGTGTTGTGTGTGTGTGTGTGTATGTGTGTGTGTGTTGTGTGTTGTGTGTGTGTGTGAGTTGTGTGTGTGTTGTGTGTGTGTTGTGTGTGTTGTGTGTGTTTGTTGTGTGTTTGTGTGTGTTGTGTGTGTGTGTTGTGTGTGTGTGTTGTGTGTGTGTTGTGTGTGTGTTTTGTGTGTGTATGTGTGTGGATCCTGTTTACGCTCTAACTTAAATACTATTATTCAGAAAATTTTGAAATCTTGCATTTATACCCTACTCAAATATGGAAAGAAGCCATTAGATTTTGACGTAAATCATATAGCCGCAAATGGCACTTTACTTGAAGCTCAAAATATTTTTTCTACGAAAAATACATTTAAATGTTATTTTTTCGAGATTTATGTTATTATATAAATTGAAGACTATTAAATTTTCCATTGATTTGCATTAATACTTTTTCTATACACTTTATGACTAAATTTATAAAATTATCTATCATTTAAATAACAGAGCCTGAGCTTTTAACAAACATAACTACCTCAAATGTATGTAACTGACAGATAAATGTCACTGTTAAAGAACTAATCATTTCAAATTAATAATAGTAACGTTTTAAAAAGAAAATAGTAAATAGAATCATAGTTATATGGAATGGATTTTAATACAGTTTGTAGTATAACTAAATATGAAAGTATGTATATTTAAATTAATGAAAATTAAATAGTGGGAGGTGTTGTGTTGACCACATCAGATTAATAAATAAAATGAAAAAACAAACATTTTCCCAAAATTCTATTTTAATAAATGTAGTTTTTTCCATACAGAAAAAAATTAAATATCAGATGCTATAGTATACTGATCATTAATCAAAAAGATTTTTAAATAATTCGTAAAATTAATTGCTCATTACTTGAAGTTTACATTTTTAGTGTCACTGGATTCAATGTGCATTAGTGATTAATAATAAGACTACTACTAATAATATAATTTATATTAAATAGTTGTCTTATTATTAATTTTGTTACAGTGAATAGTATCTTCGAGAACTTTAAGGTTTTTGATATTGGTGTGTGTACTTCTTTAATTTCTGATAGCTTTACAAAGAGAAATCGTAAGATTATGTGAATGCGCTAGCCACCCAACATCACAGCGCAGGGAAAGCTTTCCGGAAACATTTTCCGCAAAAGTTGTATGGATCTCCGCGGTGTATAAGCGTTGTTGCATCCTGCTGAAAACAGGCATCCGACTGAGAACTTCACGGAGTAATCTAACAAAAGGCCTCGGGCAGTAACCAATTAATGGTCAGTGCTCGGGGTCATTCTTAAGTGGTGTGGGGCTATCAGAAATTAAAGGTATACACACACCGACCTCGGAACCTTAAAGCCTTCAAGGACTCTATTCGCCGGGAAATCGCCGCAAATTTCCTCAGAAATGATCAAATGAGTCATATGATCATTTATAAATTGTCTCGAAGTGTTTTGTTTCAATTGTTTTAATTGTAGGTTCGTAGTTTCAGTCAAAGCTTGCGGTGTACAATACAAAACGATCGCTTTGTACTTCAAATATCATGATACGAGTATACTATTTTATACCCTTCTTGTGTAATAATGATTTTTTTCCAAAACTATAATGAAAAGTTAGTATCAACACGCGAAATGCTTTTTGTTTACACAACATAAAAGATTTTTCTCTACTCCTGCTCTTCTCTGCTCATTATTTTGGTTTGTTTCTCATGCTGAAAGCGACTCTTTGCAGCACGCTTCGGTATCTTAGCAATGAATATTACTTATGGATGTTGTACAATATATTTGTTGTTGTCACAGATTCGCATCACAAAAAATTGATAATAAATGTCAAATTATTTCCTTCTTTTTCTTTTTATGTATCTTGTAAGAGTAGAAAAAATAGTTTTTGTTCACTTGCCCAGCAAGTGACCTTTTTCATGCCTGTTTTGTATGAGCAAAGTGGTTCATTTCTTAACAGTTCCACAGACCGTGCGCAAAGTAAAGGTGCGCAAAGTGCGACTTGCTCACGGCTCTTTTAATTTGCGCAAGGCTTATTTACTTTCCGCACGGCCTGTTCGCAGTGTTAGGAAATGAACCACACGTAAAACAGGCACACAAAAGGTCACTTTTTGGACAAGCTGGACAAAAAATATTGTGTGTATCTCCAGTGCAAAATGACATTGCCGCTTTCGCATCATTTAAGCCCAAGCTCGCGCGACAATGTAGCATTTTGCACTCTTAGTACACAAAAAAATAATGAATAACACGTGTTAAAAATCCTTTGTTGACCACAAACAATTGCAATTTTCGTTTTAGTTCGACAAAGAAACACTTTCAGCACTTTCATATATATACAAACAACTATTACATTCTGCAATTTTTTAAATTAAATAGGATGACAATTTAACAAAATCTGTTGTCTTCTTTTAATTTGTTTAGATAAAATAATTATTTTTATATTTAATGTCCCAATTGAGCTATTATTCGTAATAAACCCGCTTATATACATGACATCAGATACACTGCTGCCACGGTGGCATTAGATGTTACGATCTTCCTTGGATGTCACACTTATTAATCCTAACAATCAAAATATTCTGTTTACTTTTTTATTTATTTTGAGACAGTTTCCGAAAAAAACTTTGCTTTTGCATTCTCGAATGATTTTTTTTGTTGCTGTTCTCGCAAAAAAACTTTCATTCTCGAATTTCAGGAAAAGTAAATTCAACTGCGAAAACGTAGGTAGAAAAAATAATTTCAATTTCGGGAAAAGTAACTGCAATTTCAGAAAAATTATATTAAAATATCAATTAACCTTTCCCGAAATTGAATTTACTTTTTCTCAAATTGAAGTTACTTTTTCTGAAATTATTGAAGGTACTTTTTTGATATTGAATTTTATTTTTTTCTGAAACTGAAGCTACTTTTTCTGAAATTGAAGGTATAAAATCAAGAAAAAGTATTTTATATCCTTTATTTTTTGTAGAATAAAGGTTTTAAATGTACTTAAATTTGACTCATCTTGTACCTAAGGCTTATTTAAACTTCAAATTTAGTTGTTTAATTTTGGATCACTCTGCATCGTATTATAAATATTTATAGAATTTATTTTGAAATATTTCGTTTCATAATATAAAATATTACTTAAGGCGGGTTTGTGTTCATGTGTCTAGAAAGAATTTAACTTACAAAGAATCAAGAGATGAGGCTGAATGCGGCATCCATTGAAATTTACATAAATTTAATGTAAAAAAGTGCACGAATATTTGTTTAGTTTTCATTTAATGTTCTTTTATAAAAATTATGTAAATTTTAATTTTTTTTACACTCCTCAACAGGAATAAATTACAATTACAGGTGGGTTCACATACATAAACATCAATCTCTTAGTGGTATGGCATTCAAATCCAGAACCCCGAGCACACTCATAACTAAAAGGCGTTGTTTTAACCATTGAGTCACCGGAGCTGACAAGAAGAAAGGCACGATAGTAATAGCGTTTACATCTTACAAGTCGAGTGCGCACTATGGTGCGCAATTTTTTTGCACTGAGCGTTTCCAGCTTGTCATTTAGAGCAAAATTTAGTCAGCTGATACGTTTTCAGCTTAAGAAAATTTGCACCGTGCACTGACTCCCTAGGCCCTAGGCTAGTGCAATAGTGTCACTGCCACCGGATAAGGGCAGAACTCGTTCAGTGTGGTCACGTGATATGTTGCACTCAATGCGCACTTGCACTGTGTAAGCTGAAAACGCTATAAGATAAGGCCTATTTTAGTATACAATAAATAATCATGTAGGTACTGTAAGCGTTTGGACAAAAATATTTTATAGGAATTCATGGCAAACGCTCACTCGCGGTTAATCGAATAAATACGAGTATGTCCATACACACATACACATGACGACATCCATAAAATGTTTAGCGAAAGGTCTTAAATTAAAAAAAAGAAGCAGTAGCTTCAAATATAATGTAAAATTATTTTCATGATAATTTCGTATTCCAAAACAAAAAACGTTTCATTTTCATTAAATGTCACAGTACGTCCCTAAGCACAAAGAGCTTTACTAACTAAATTACTGTTCACTGTATCACTTAACTTAAAGGTTAATGTAATAATGAATGAATATTAAACATATTACGAGTGTACATTATTCTGAAATGTTATGATCATATGTAAATTATATATAACTCACAAAGTACTTTTGTGAATTAGATTGAGCTGCTGATGTTATGTTCTGTAATTATCTATTGATCAAACATTGAAATAAATATTATCACAGATATTCCCCTTATCTGGGCATGCTAATCTGTTTTATACAGTTTTTTGTAATTTTAATTATAGAAGGCGATTACTAGACGTGATTTCTAGAACACCTTTACATGATGAAGAGAATTTTTAATAATTGAATTTTAAATTATTCTAATTTAGGTTATTAGAACCGCAATTGAACACTTCGTTTTATTCTTGTTACAGTCAAAACTCTCCAATGCGGGAAGAGAAAAGTTCTTCGAATTAAAGAAGTTTGATTTATCGAATTTTCGAAAGAAATCAATTTGAATTACAGAGATTCAGTATTCATTATAATAAAATAATATACCGCTAATGCAACTTATTCAGAACAAATTATTGTATGATGTATCAATATAAAAATGAAGCGACAAAGCGACTATGGCTATACAAAACAAATAATGGACAAGTTGAACTTTTTTATTTTACTGAATAAATACTTGTAAATTATTAGTCTTTGATAATATTAATTCCAGTAAAACAGGCAGTATAGATTAGTGTAAAAACTTCAATTTAATCTTTTATTTTATTTCGAATTGTAAAAGTTTTCTCAAGAGAACTAGTATAATTTTCGAATTAAAATGGTTCGAATTAGCGAACTGTATATATGAATTTTATTTTAGTTTGTGATATAGGTAAATATGAATATTGAATTAGAATATTTTTAGTAAATAAACTAAATTAGTTACGTACGAGTTTATATCGTTTTAATTAAGACTATTCAATACGTATTTAAAATAATTCGATATTGTACGACTGTACGAGTATAAAATGCAAAATAAAAATTTTTAAAAGAAGTTTTTCTATATAACATTGATAGAAACACAACTTAGTTTCACAAATTTTAGCAATGTCTTTCTTGCAATTTCTACTGTTAGACAATCGTCACAAGACTGATAAATACCCGTTACAATTTGAAAAAATATATCTTTAGAATAGATTTACTTTCATGGGGGATTTCCTTAAAAAGTATTATTCGAGATATTTGGATGAATGGCTCCATTTCAGAAAGCATATTTAGTGTTTACTATGTTAAAAATATAACAGCACGCTGCATTTTATAATTATTTATTTATAAAAACCTTTTCGGTGATCGATTTCGGCTATGGATGGCCATCTTCGGATCGAAGCGTCAAAGCATTAAGATATTGTTATCATGGTTAAGATTAGTTGAAAAATTGATGAATTTTGAAACTAATTGTTAACAGACGAATTAGTGTTTAAGAGCCAAAATCTATCTCTTGGCTTTTAAACACCAATTCGGCCATCCATAGTCGAAATCGATCATCGAAAAGATTTTTATAAATAAATAATTATAAAACGCAGCGTGCTGTTATATTTTTAACCTAGTAAACACTAGTATACGAGTATTATTGAGTATTATTGTAGTATCACTATTCAGTGAGCAGATATAATAAATTAAAAGTTATTTGCTTTATAGCATTTATTATTAATTTTTCTAAATTAAATATGTATGTATATTATTTCAAGAATAAATTTTGCTTCATCATTACGAGTAATTATTAACCAGTTTCTTCTAATTTAATAATAATATTGCAAAATGGTACAATTAAAACTTTCTAAAAATTCTTTTAATAAAAAAAAATTTGCCAATCCATCTTTAAAAACAAAATAGTGAGATACAGTTTCATACCTGCACGAATATTAAAAACAAAATCTGGAGATTTTCCAGAGTGTCGTAAATCTTCGTTATTTGCTACGAGCGAATCACACCAAGCCCGCATTCGAACGTAGGTAACACATTCATGTGCGAGCGAAATGAAAATTCTTGTTTTCTTTAAAGCACATACTATTTATTTAAGTTCTCCAGGTGTCTTGTTTGTGCTTAAGACTAAGTGAAACTATTTGTACCTTTCATCACAATATATATTTTCATCATATATTTGCGAAGACTTATGAAGAGCTTGTATTTGTTTAAAAAGACAATAATTATGATAATGTAATATATACAGGCTGTTGGGGAATGCTTTGACCAAATTCAAGATCAGCCTCATAATGAAAAATGCAACAAAAAGTTGAGCCATTATTCGAGTTTCTCAATTATTTTTTCTTATTTTTTTAAGTAACAGTATTTAATTTTTTTTGTAGGCAAACATTATTTCAGAATTCTTAAAATCTGCGGTATGTATAAAACACGTTTTTCAAAGAAACTGTTAACCAAAGAGAAAAATGACTCAAGACTTTTTAACTCCATTTTTAATCATAAAACTGTCCTTACATTTTGCCCAAAGTATTCCCTAATAGCCTGTATACTTAGAAAACAAACACGTTTCATATATAAAGTATCCCAAATAACGAATATATTTTTGCTGTTTATAACAAATTAACATACATAAATTATAAAGCATTGAAATGTATTTTTTTATTCAATGGTGTTATTTCCTACTATGTAGGCCATTATTCAACAAGCGCGTACTACTGGCTGAGTAAGAAAGCATCGAGGTGCAGAAGTAACTTCAAGATTTCTTAATTAAAAAAATAAATAAGAAAAATGAAATAAATATTTTTATTTCATCAAAATTATAACAAAATATATTTATTTTGTATTTTTTAAAAGTAATTTGCGAAATATATTTATAACGTCCTCTTGCGCGTCGACAAATAATGGTGTTTTAAAAACAACTTCTATGCCTATTTTATATTTCTTGAGGTATCCCAAATATCTCCCGTTGGATATTTTTCTTTAGTTGATTCAAACGCAAACTCGGCGCTTATTCAAAAACTTTTCGCTTCAAATAAGTATTCGTAAAGAAAAAATCGGAAACTGTCTCAATTTTTCGAAATCAACCAGGAAATTTTGTAACCATTGCGGACATCATTTGCCAGATATAGGTAATATTTCAAAAATAACTTAAAACAAATTCCAAGGGGTATTTATTTTATATTATCATTTTCAAAATAAATACACATTTAGTTCATTTTTTACCGATCGAGGTAGCTTGGTGGTAGCGTACTAGCTTCACGTGTCAACGGTTCTGGGTTCGAATAAGGTAAGGTACGGAAGTTTGTGTTTGTCCCATTCATCACCTGATCTCCATTAATGCAAGATAAAATAAGCGAATGATATAAAAGTAGCTGTAATTAACACATCCCCATTAGGGCAAGTCCGAGGAAAATGGCCGAACGGTAGGTCTAACCAACAAAAAAAATTGTACTGCCCACCAATATATGGCATTACAATAATTCTAGTTTAGTTTACTTCTTTCCGTTTGCATTAGTCAGTTTGTGGTCAACATTTTGTTGAAAGTAAGTGAAAAAGTAAGTATATTTTATGTTGCTTTATTTGTACATGCTAAGAAAGTTCTAATAATCACAAAATTAACGATAGTTAGCTAAAATTTAAAAATACATAATTCTAAACATTCAAAATGGTCACTAGAAATTTTTGATTTCGTGGACGATTTAACTTCATAATGACAAATTTTTAGTTTTTAATTAAATAATCTTTCAATTTTGACATCCATCGCTATGTAATCCCTGTTCTCTCTCATCATTAGGGACATTTTAGTTCCTGGAATGGTTTACATGTTGAGCAATCTAAACTTCTATATTTTTAATTGCTTTTTCGTAGAAATTATACACCGTATATAACTTTAATTACAAAAAAGTTAAATTAAAATGTTCAAAAAATAGATGACGTTTTCAATTTTCTGTATTCGGGAAACATTTAATTAACAATGATAAATTAATTTCATCAGCATTTATTTATTATTTATTTTATTTCTACAAATGACCTAAAAATGTCAGCGAAAATAAAGAGGATTTATGAAAATCTATTTAAAAATAATAATAAATTCACATATCCTTTCTAAAATAAATAAATAAATATATCATCACGGCATATTACGCATTTCTGGGTGTGCCAATCCGCTTTGTATGCAGATATCGGTAATGGTGATGACATATTTGTACCGTGCGGGCGTTTACCAGGCGTCACCTCACGGGCACTCATTGCTGGCGTGGAGAGTGCACCACAGGGGTCAATTTTGTTCCATTTAAAATTGGAAATATTTGGCGTCGGTCGGGATCGAACCCGGTTCCCCAGATTCGCGACCAGACACTCAGGCACACAGCCACGAGACCCCATTACATTTCCTTTCTTCAAAACTATATCAAATATTCTACAAGAGAAAAAAATATTAGTATTATGTTTGATGCGCATCTTGATAATTTCAGAAATAAGTAAACTCATATCCTCATTCTAAAATTATTTAAAAAAAAATAATGCCAGTAAATGTGCTCTTTATACGCTCATATGCAATATAATTATTTTTTAAAAAAGATCGGCGTCTGCTAAACAGAATGTCACAAATATAAAAGGAAGTATAATCAACACTCTTATTTTTATAAAATGATATCCGTTCCGTTAAATCTTTTATTATATTTACTCGAGGAATTGCTTCAGATATTGCCTATAAAGCTCCTAGCTTGACATTTAAAAAAAATCACATAACCAACTAGTTAGCACTGCAACGCATTACCTTAATGGCATGGCCACCTGGCCACATAATATTTTTACATAGCAACAATGTATTTAAAAAATAATTCTAAAACATTTCATTTGATTACAGTAGTGCGTAAAACGTTGTACATACCTCAAGCTGAAAAAAGTTTACACTCTTGGACGAATAAATACCTCCGCTTCGCGTCGGGCTTAAAATATCATCTGCCGGCGGATACCTTTCCTTTGAACCCTCTGTATGTTAGTAACTATTATTTGAGTTAAATTATAAAAGTATAATTTTTAATGCTGTCAGCAATTAAATATAAAAATAGACTTCATACTTAAATGTTTACTGTAAAAAAAAACTGGCAACGGACATGATTAAGGTTAAAATAAAAACCGAAAGTCGATGATAAAAAAAATTATTTCGTCCTGGACCGACATCCCCAAGAAATTTGTTTCCTGTAAATCTACATTTACGGTCGAAAAATTATTTCCGAAAATAACCTAGTCTATCAAAGAAAATTTACGGGTGTTTTGAGTTTGATTAGATACGATTAGAAAAATTGCAAGAGAAAATATCCATATACTCAGTCGATTTCGTTTATTATGTATTCTCATGTGATTAATATTTATTAAATAACCTTTGTTTTGTAATTTAAACAAATTCATATTCAAAGCTCATCAATTTTACATTGCTTATTATGTAATTAATTGTTGATTTACAATTTCATACTGGTTGTAATGCTATGAAATATGTGCGATTAAATAGCTTTACGATTACAATCATATTGCTTTATATCTCTTTTGTTTATGTGGAAGAAAAAATTGCAAAATTATTTTTAATTTATCAATACGGGAATTATGATTAATTATTCAAAATGATTAAAGGGATATATTTAATACTTTCCTGTATGGTATAAACTTTCATCAAAACTATTTTCTACCACAAACTGAATTTATTCATTATTAATGAAGCAAAATTTAGCCAGCGGATTAAAACCCAATTTTTTAAGCTGTCTAAAAACTTGCTCGGAATAACACTTAAAACATCGTAAATTCGTTAATCTGTCGTAAACAGTGGAAGTTGTATTTGGGGCAATATCGTATTCCATTCCGTCCAAGCTTCGGCGTCCGAACGGCATGGGGCAGCGCCGAGCGTCGGGACGCTGGCTGCGTTCAATACCGGCGTCAGTTTTGGCACCGCGCCAACCTGCACTGCGAAACGGATGAAAGCAAAAACGGAAATCCAGCGTGCTCGATAACATCACGAGCCGGGAGATTATTCATGTGCGAAGCCGCGGCGAAGCTTCCCCAGGGCGCTGTACGGGTGTCAAGAGTGTGCAACAATGTCAAGAAGGTGAAGCCTCTGCATATTTTTAACTATTCAAAAACAACATAGTTCATGCGTCAGATATACTAAGTTTGACAACACTACTTTGTACTGAAGGTAGGTCTACTTCTGGATCAGATTATTGTATCTGTATCAAGATCTGCATTATGAATAGCCTGTGATAATGGAGTTCTTTATGAAAATAATACAATGATTGGGGCTGTTTCCATCAAGAGTCAGATCAAAAGGAAGATACGTGATACAGGAACGGACAATGTGGACGAGGGCATTTTCACGATAATCATTATATATCATCGCCACGTGCACAGCCGCAGAGCCTCCATGGCTTTTACCGTTGAGAAATAAAAACACTACCTTCGTGACCTTCTTGACTTATTTTTTAGTGTGTAATATATGAATATACGGCTAGCAGCAATCAATTGCAATTGACGCTGAAGAGACATTATCACTGTCGGAGCCAACTAGCCAATATAAAACTGAAGATACAAGATCGATGAATGTAAAATTGCTAAATATGAGTAGATGATATAGATACGTGATACAAATTAGACTACCTTGTGATCAGACGATTGTATCATGACTGCGTATCTATCATAACTGATATGGTGATCTGATATAAATATGGACCTAGCTAGCCGGTGCAGGCCGTCCTTTATGACTCTGCATGTTCTCATCGGATCTGAGGTTTCTGATTTGAATCTATCTATAACCTGATCAGTTTTTTAACAAATATGGTGCTAGCTGCCACTCTGGTTGCATAGTAAACAGATGTTGTTGTACGGTAACATTTTTTGTTCTCCCTTCTAAATCAAAGACAAATATTATTAAATTTTAATCATTATTTTTGTTGAGCGACAGATTATGATGATAATAATTTTCTACTCTGAACCTCAATAATGTTGAAATTCATTTTAATTTGAATTCTGTGCAATGAACTGTAAATAAATGAAATAATTGTAACAAACTAATATTTCCAATAAATGAACTATTATTCATTAATATTGTTACATAGAGTCATTATATTTTCAATTACTATTTGGTAGGGTGTGGCTATCCCTATTATTATAACAAATAAATTTCTGGAGTTATGATAAATGAATATTGCGAAATGCTTGGACATTTCTATAGCTTTATCCATTGTTAGGGTGACCATCCATCCTGGTTTGGCCGGGACAGTGCCGGATTTCATAGATTATCCCGGCGTCCCGGCAGGGTTTTCAAATGTCCCGGTTTTTACTATATTATTAATTTTTTTCTTTTATTTACATATGTATATATGTATATACACGATGTTTCACCAAAGAAATATATTTTCTAATGTTTGGTGATTGTAAAATGTGAAAATGCAATATTAAAATCATATTTGGAAAACAAAATAAGAAAATTAAAAAATGATAAAATGACCTGATAGTATAAGGAAAAAAAAATTTGTACATTTTCAAAACCATTGAACACCTCGAACAATTCCATTTACTTATTCAGGTTGCTTTGTTTGCCGAGGACGACTGTATCAATAGAGAAATTATTTTCACACAAGTTAAAATACTGTAATATTCGAAAAAAGTAGAATGAACGTTACCAACATCGCTAAATTATTAATAATTAAGACAAATTTTGTTGAAACTTGTACAAAATTTTATAATACAATGAAAGCAGACAAAGATGCATGCATGTACTATACATTTGGTAACTGATAATATTCCTGCATTTGCTATTTTTTTCTTTTTTAGAAGGAGCGTCCCGGTTTAAGCCTTAAAAAATATGGTCATCCTACCCATTGTCCACAGAAATCAGCCATTGAAATATAACAGCAAATGGAGCTTTGATCAGTTGTACATACTAAATACGACCTTAATATTTAATAATTTGACATCAAATCGAGTTTTGGTGAACCATTATTATAGACATGGTCGCAAGTAAACTTTTCTAAACTAACACAACCTTAGTGACGTTAGTATTATAAAATCATGTGAATTACAAAATTATTCGTGCTCTAATCAAAATGTTGTGACAATTCCACGATTTGACTGGTAAATTAGGTTAACCTATAACACCCCATTGTTCTCAAATGAGTAGGTAGGTACGCATGTTTCATAAAGCATTAAAATTAAAAATTATGAAAGTACTTAATATGTTTTTTAATCATCGTCCCTGAATGTAAGAAATTTATTTTAATGAATATTCATTAAAACAATTACTTACAAGTAAATTGGTAATATTTTGTTTTTTGAAAAAATGGGCTAATTAATATTTTTTTTATGTCTCAACCAGTTTCTTTCTGTCTTTTTTTACAAATGATTGACCACAAATTCTGATATACTAGTATATGCATTTCAAGATTTTCTCGACTGATCAAAGATAAAGGAAGCTGGTCATTTTTCAAATTGTCTAGAATTTTGACCTTAATATTTGCACGAAATCGAACAGAACTATTTCGTATTCAAATTGTGCAAAGATAATTTTGCAGTAAAACTACAATGCGGTAAAAATATCTGAACTTTTATATGGTAATAAAACTGGTTGAATATTTACAGAAAATGCGTAAAATTAATTGATATCTAATAATTTATTTATAATATTTGTCAGAAGTATTAATTTTTTAAATGAAAATATATCAGAAATTAAACAGACAAGATTAGCTATACGAATTTATATTCTCTGGTCTACTTGATATACTTAATATTTTGTAAATTTCTCTGAATAATAGGATTCAATAGGTATTACTTACATTGATTTTTTTTCTGTAGAAGAATTGTATATGTACGTACCTGAAACAAAAATTAACAATAAATACTTGTAACTAAGCAAATTTATTTCAATTTGCATTTTAGTTGTATGTGTATATACTCAATTTATAGGTATGAAACGTTAAAGTTGTAATTTGTCGATAAAGAAAAATATATTCAATTCAGACTCATAGTGCGGAGCTGAAGTTGAAGCCTTAATCTTCAGATTATGAGAAATACATTGCTAAATATCATTCATTTACCCAAATATCAAATAACTTTATTACTATTTACAATTGGTTTTACTTTCTTTAAGGTGCATTCACACAATAAACAATTAGTTATTAGTTTGGGTTTGACCTTTTAGACTATCTTAACATAGCTTTTACATAATAAGATTTTGAACAGTTTTAGTATGGTATGACTAGCGAATGAAAGATGACGTTTAAATTATTTTACAGATGTGGTTTGTTTTGAATCCCTAGAGAAGAATAGAATTGTACGAAATATTCAGGTATGAAATTTTGATATGAACCCATTTAAATACCGGACTAGGAAAGCACAGAAATACGTTACTATGTCTGGCTTAAAATAGACGGCCGACTAGGATAACTGAATATCAAAACAGGGTTGCGTTTAAAATATTTTAAACATTTTTCGTTTATGTTGATTATAACAAAATATTTTGATCTTTAAATTATTTAGTTTAGCAATTCTATGAAATACGATTATTTTTAATTCCCTTTAACAGTAATTCCGACTCGAGGGTTGCTAACACCAGAGACGAACGAACTAGAATTTTCAGTATTAAATTTTTTAAATACATCTCTAAATCCTCTTGCTTGGTTCATTTTAAATGCCTCCTGGTATTAAGTACAATTCTAATCTTCTATAACGGAATACATAAGGGTTATTATACTCAGTTGCACCGCTAAGACTTAAATTTTAAGCTAGACTTAAACAAAAAAATGCAAATCGAAATTTTGACAGCAATATTCAATTACTCATTTGACGTTTCATTCCGTTATGAAATTGTCAATTTAAGGAATACTTAAAATTTAAGCGTCAGCAATGCAACCGGGCATAAATGATTTACTTGTTGCGACAAATTGTAAAAACTTTGTGGTTATGTATATTTGTTGACATACCAGTAAAGAGAGATAACAGTATAGCTCTATTTCATTCTTTGCGTGTTGCTATTGGTCCATTCTTAAACATAAATGTAAACGTAAACCTAAAGTTTGATATTTGCAAACTTTAGTTTTAACTATAAACTGAAATTAGGAAGTACGAAAGCTCATAGTTACATGGAGGAACAGAAAAAACTTAAACGTAAACTTAATTGTAAACCTTAAAAGTAATTGCTAATGCGAATGCACCTTTACTTTTTTAAATATATTTATTTCTATGTTATACTAATTCATGACATACCTATGACCTCATCTCAAGTCATGATAATCATGTACACATTCAGGCCGACACGCACTTGAGCGAAGCGAAAAGCGGCGAAGCGAAGCGCAGCTAGTGATGTGCCGCCAAAAAATTCCCACCGGGAACTTGTTTTTTCCTCGGGATAATTCCCGGAAATTCCTTCAGCCACAATTTACGGGAAGAAATTTTGATACGTTTTTCCCGGATTTTTTTGGAAAATTCGCGGGAATATTATTTTTGGAAATTTCTCGGAAAATTTTAAAAGATATTTGACCTTGATGTCTTGTTGCTTGTGGAAATTGCCCAATATAGAGCACATGAAGGAATTTGGTTCACAAAGTTCATATGGAATTCTGCGACAAATGATAATATGAGACCCAGTATATAGTGCAAGCGAATTATTGGTCAATGTAGTGAGCTGCCCAAGATTTCTGTAAAAATTTTATCCGTTCAAGCTACCTCAACTTCTACTGAGAGGAGTTTTTCTACATTCTCAACAATTCACAGAAAAAATCGAAATAAATTATCTACACAGATCGTGCAATAAAATTAACATATATTGCTCACTATTGGAGAACTAAGTTACAAACTCAGAAACGAGGTATTTCAGACTTCGATATACCACCGAACCTATCGGTATCTGATCCAGGTCCTTCAATGTCTTCGATTGATATTAAATCCACAAATGAAATAAATGTATCTTCAAAAGGTCAGGAAGGCGAAGAACGCTTCCATTCTGAAATGGCTACGCGTATAATACTGGTTCTTCTGATTCTGACATTTAATTATTTGTTTACATTTTGTATTATTAACAGTTTTTTTTTATATTACCCATGTACACTTTCTCGATATTAATAAATAATATAATAATAATAAATATATATATATATATATATATATATATATATATATATATATATATATATATATATATATATTTTACCACAATTTCACTAAAAAATAAAACTAAATAAACCTACATCTAAAATTTTTATAGGGCGCGACACACCGCTGTTTTAAGTGTCATTGAAAACATATGTGCTGGAGTCCCACTTGTCAAAGTGACAGTACAGCCATTTTGTTGTGTGATGTGGTGTTTGTCGTTTGTGTTGTATTTTTCTGGAATCTCAGTGTTTATTGTAAAACACCACAACCCACAACAAAATGGCTGTACTGTCATTTTGACAAGTGGAGCTCCAGCACATTTGTTTTCAAGCACACTTAAAACAGCTGTTTGTCCACACCCTATACACATTTGAAATTCCTTTGGGAAATTTCTTGAAGGAATTTCCTCAAAAATATTCCGGGAAAATTCCTGGGAATTCCCGTATCTTTAAATTTCGGGAATTGACCCATCTCTAAACGCAAGAAGTTTTTCATTCAATGTATTCTTATGTATACAGGATGGTGACTTGGACGACGCAGCATAGGGGTTTCAATGGTAAAATCTTAATGTGCAGTTATTTGCTCCCCTAATTATTGTAGAGCAAAATTGTATTTAAGTTTTTGTTACAGAAAAAAATACTGCATCCGAATATGCCTTTGTTTATAATTTTTCAATTTCCGGAATCGTAAAAATAGTCGAAAACAATAACATTTTTGCAAAAATCATTGATGCCATGAAACAAAAATTTAAATAAAAGCGCAAACATCTGTCGCTACTTGAAGAAATCTTCAATTTGGTTCTCGGTTAACTACATTGTTGTAATCAACAACTATTACATCGTTGCCATCAACTACAATAAATATGTTTTCATTTTTCTCGTTTTAAACAAAAGTGTAAATATCTGTCAAAGATTCTTGACGTTTAAAATTGTTTTCAAAACAAGGATAAAGAAAACACCTTTATTGTAGTGTTGATGACAACAATGTAAAAGTTGATTACAACAATGTAATTTAACGAGAACAAAATTTTAGATTTCTTTAAGTAGTGACAGATGTTGGCGCTTTTGTTCCATGGCATCAATGATTTTTGCAAAAATGTTATTGTTGTGTTCAACTATTTTTACGGTTCCGGAAATTGAAAAATTATAAACAGCATATTCGGATGCAGTTTTTTTTCCTGTAGCAAAAACCTAAATACAATTTTGTTCTAAAATAATTAGGGTAGCAAATAACTGCACATTAATATTTTACTATTGAAACCCCTATGCTGCGTTATCCAAGTCACCACCCTGTATAGTCGCTCTACTCTTCGCTGCTCCAAAATTGCGTGTATACACATAATAATACTCGTATATTGAATGAAAAAACTTCTCTTCGCCTCGCTTCAGTCGCTCAAGTGCGAGTTGGCCTTTTATGTAGCATTTGGAATATGTATATAAGCTAAGACTTCGGTACACCTTTGGTCATATTTCATTGTTTGTTTTCCCAAAAGTTCTTATGAGCTATGATAAAACAAATTTTGATCTATTATTTTCTTGCAAATTTCATTTTTTATTGACATAATGCAGACAAGCTATACTGTTATACGAATATTCAGTAGTGCTGGGATATGGATGGTTTCGGTTTCAAATCCAAAAATTTCCGGATAATTGAATATCGAAGTAACTGAATATCAGTTCCAGATCTCAGTATCAAATATCAATTCCGGATTTGATCTCGAAATCGTATCTGAGTATCGGATGTCGGACCCGGATATCAAACCTCAGATTCGAACCTAAACATCGGATCTCAGAATTAAACGAATCTATTTATAAGATAATTCTCTACGAATTTTTGTTTAATGCTAATTTCACAATTTTTATCGCTCATTTCGAAAAAAAAGTTTCTAGATTTATAAGTAGGTAACAACTTGTTCACAAAATTTATCACTGTAGATATTTTAAATAGTTTGAGTTTGAAATTAATTCCAGATAGGTACCCGAAATGAAGATTCGGATCCCGAGTTAAGATCCGGAATTGGAATCAAAGTCAAGAATCCACTTTGATATCCGAAAATCGGATCCTAACAGTTATAGCATTTAAAAAATAATAGACTCGTATTCACAGATCATCATTTGTTAATTGTAGTTACTTGGACTTATACGAGGACTTATATTTACGTGTACATAAAAAGTCCACTACTACGCATAAGTCTGTGAGAAATTAATTTCTCCAATTGAACCTACATTCATCAAATGATGGTCTGTGAATATGGGCCAAAGTCTTTCCTAAATTTTGATAACGTCCATATAATACATACACTTTTCTTATTGTTTATCTAATGAGAAAAACCAAAGGAAAATATTTTTCTCGTTACAATTGGAACTGTTTTACAAGTAAACACATTTAAAAAAAATGAACACATAAACATAACATAAAACTTAATGGCCTTTTCTTCTACTCTTTGTATAGATAGACATACACAAAATAAACACAAACAGTTTGATTTAAACTGTAAACAAAGTGCTGTTGACTTCATGAACTCTCGGATCAAATATTAGGAGAGAATGCGTAGACAGAGCCGGAACTTCCGTTCAGTAAATGAATTCTGCTAACATTACGTGTCGCTGTGACGTCATGCCCTTTATTACGTATTTTGTATTCAGCCTCTCGCGTTTAATAATTTTCGTTGTTGTCCTCTAAGTTTTATCTTGGTCATCCCACTGAATTAAAGGGTATTTAGTTGCAGCGGTTAGGAATAAAATTATGTACCTAGCACGTGGCTTTATAAATTGTTTGGAGATTTCCAACAATAAAATGGAAATAGAGTTAGTTGTAAATGTAATGTAATAAACTGTGAAAAGCTCTTGGATATGGTGAGAATTATTGTTTATCAAAATAATATGTCAAGATTAATATTATGTTTTATATTATATTTCCCTATTATATTGCATAGTGTAATTTAAATACCCAGAACTGTAGTAATAAAATAATTTGCATATGACTTGAGTACTTGCGCATTCTAACTATAGTATATTTAATATAATAATCATCTAATACAATTCCTCAATTTCTAACAGGCATAATAATCTAAGCAAAGGTAGTAGGTGAACCAGCGAACGTCATAATTTTGAATGAAATACATTTGACAATTTAGTATTTACGTAGATACCATTATTACATTTTCTTCAATAGGGGAGCATTATAATTTTTGAAAATTTTATAATTTATAAGTTAATCTACATGAAAAAATAAGAGATACGTACTTTTAATTTTTTCTATAAAGTCTCATTTACTGCGAAAAAAAATTATTAAATATTAAACACCACCGGAAGTACGTATGCGGCCCTAGAGTATGTTTCTATGGCGCAGAGACAAAATATATTTGAAGAAAATATCGTATTGGCATCTGTCATACGTCATTCACACTGTCAGTTGACTGTATATTGTATTTAACATTTTAGTTTATTGTGAATCATTATACGTGTATTCCAAGATTCTCTTTTCGACATTTTTGTTTTGTCACTTTGCCGGTGTGTAAACTTTACTTATATATAAAATTGGAATTTATTTATGGTGAGTTTTCTTACGTTAAAATATAATATTCCCAGGGCCGGATACGTCATAACCGGATTTTTATGTGGCGACCGTTTTGAATATGTAGTACTTTTAATATCGAGTTTAATTACAAGATAGTATAAATTTGACTTTGATTTACTATTAGGCTACTAACATGAATACTTTTAGTATATATTATCAAAACATTTAAATTTCACTTAGCGATACTTCCCTATTGTCCCAAATATATCAAATACGGCGTATATAAAAGCGGATGCAACGTATTTGGAGATAGGATATACAGTTTCTCGGAAGGAATAGTAAATATTTTAACAGAGGGTACCACCCTATTGACTAATGTTCATATAAATATATGAACTATTTTCAATAACTAACGAGATACAACAGTTTGAAAATTACCCATAAAATTCCTCAAAATGTTTTAAGGAAAGGCAAATTACTTAATGATTACATATATTAATTATATAAATGAAATAAAACACAGTAATATGTCTATAGTTCAAAATTGATGTTCAAGTTTAAAAATCCCACAACTAACTTCAAAGCACTTTCTTGACTCTTGACAATGCCGTATGTAGCTTTAATCAATTTATCTTAACGTTTTTTATTTGGGCTTGGGTACGCACACTATTTTACTGGACTACCACCATCCTTATATATTTACTACTCCTCTTGAAATACTATATAATAGCCGGAAATATTATTATATCGCACGTCAAAAATGGTACAAGAAAAATGGGAAAGTTCACGACAAAATATATTTTCGTTCCCTTGCTTATTTACCTCTCACTAAGAGAGGTATTGGAATCATGCTAAAAATCGCATATCCAGATTTTAGTGAATAAGCACGTTTTAAGGTCCCTAGAATCCGATTATAACATTTTTACGATGATGTTCGTGTGTGTGTGTGTGTGTGTGTGTGTGTGTGTGTGTGTGTGTGTGTGTGTGTGTGTGTGTGTGTGTGTGTGTGAGTGTGTGTGTGTGTGTGTGAGTGTGTGTGTGTGTGGTTGTGTGTGTGTGTGCGTGCGTGTGTGCGTGCGTGCGTGCATGCGTGCGTGTGTGTGTGTGTGTACCGGAAGTAGTAGTTACAAGAAAAAAATCATCTAAATATTATTTATCGAAAATTTATGTAATTACTTATATTAAAGAACGGTAAATTCTTTATTCGATAAATATAAATTCATTATTATATCTTCTATAGATTTAGAGATAAAGAAATGCATATAAAATAATTTGATGTAAAAATTCTTAGATCAAACTACTTCAAGGCAAGAAATTCAAATGTTTGTACTTCACACATAAATGTCACTGTCAAAAATATTTGTATGCCACTGTCAAAAATATTTGTACATCATTATGAAGATTATGAAAATAAATAAAAAGTCAACAACGCAAAAGAATATACCTAAAAAAGAATATAAAAGGAATTTGCGAAAAAATGACAAATAAAAGAAAAAGAAAAGTAGAAAAAAAAATCAGGATATTGAATATAAAGAGAATTTATGTATTGTACATAATTTATATTAAAATAATTATTTTGTAGTGAGACATGAATATATGTATTTGTATTTAAAAATATTTTTCGTTTTATGC